>MNCL01000054.1:600000-982276 GCA_001932985.1 Proctacanthus coquilletti | reverse complement strand
GGAGTTGTTTCGTGAGGTAAAGTCCTGGGATATGCAGAAGTGGTAGTTTCTGCAGCCATTGTGGGCGCAGTTTCGCTAGAAGAAGGAACAGGGTAAGTGTACCCCGGAGCAGCCTTTGTTGTAGGAGCTTCTGGTATTTCTGCAGAAGTTGTTTCTTGGGGGAGAGTTGTTCTGGGGTAAGCAGAGGGAGTAGTTTCTGGAGCCATTGTTGGTCCAGTTTCAGTCGAAGACGGAATGGGGTAGGTCGATTTTGGACCAGCCTCTGTCGTGGGACCTTCAGTCAATCCCTCAGGAGTTGTCTCGTGAGGTAAGGTCTTGGGATACGCAGAAGTGGTAGTTTCTGCAGCCATTGTGGGCGCAGTTTCGCTAGAAGAAGGAACAGGGTAAGTATACTCCGGAGCAGCCTTTGTTGTAGGCGCTACAGTCATTTCTGCGGAAGTTGTTTCTTGGGGGAGAGTTGTTCTGGGGTAAGCAGAGGGAGTAGTTTCTGGTGCCGTTGTTGGTCCAGCTTCAGTCGAAGACGGAATGGGGTAGGTCGATTTTGGACCAGTCTCAGTCGTGGGACCTTCAGTCAATCCTTCAGGAGTTGTTTTGTGAGGCAAAGTCCTAGGATACGCAGAAATGGTAGTTTCTGCAGCTATTGTGGGCGCAGTTTCGCTAGAAGAAGGAACAGGGTAAGTATACCCCGCAGCAGCCTTTGTTGTAGGCGCTTCAGTCATTTCTGCAGAAGTTGTTTCTTGGGGGAGAGTTGTTCTGAGGTAAGCAGAGGGAGTTGTTTCTGGAGTCATTGTTGGTCCAGTTTCAGTGGAAGACGGAATGGGGTAGGTCGATTTTGGACCAGCCTCTATCGTGGGACCTTCAGTCAATCCCTCAGGAGTTGTCTCGTGAGGTAGAGTCTTGGGATATGCAGAAGTGGTAGTTTCTGCAGCCACTGTGGGCGCAGCTTCGCTAAAAGAAGGAACAGGGTAAGTATACCCGGGAACAGCCTTTGTTGCAGGCGCTTCTGTTATTTCTGCAGAAGTTGTTTCTTGGGGGAGAGTTGTTCTGAGGTAAGCAGTGGGAGTTGTTTCTGGAGTCATTGTTGGTCCAGTTTCAGTCGAAGACGGAATGGGGTAGGTCGATTTTGGGCCAGCCTCTGTCGTGGGACCTTCAGTCAATCCCTCAGGAGTTGTTTCGTGAGGTAAAGTCCTGGGATATGCAGAAGTGGTAGTTTCTGCAGCCATTGTGGGCGTAGTTTCGCTAGAAGAAGGAACAGGGTAAGTGTACCGCGGAGCAGCCTTTGTTGTAGGAGCTTCTGTTATTCCTGTAGAAGTTGTTTCTTGAGGGAGAGGTGTTCTGGAGTAAGCAGAGGGAGTAGTTTCTGGAGCCATTGTTTGTCCAGTTTCAGTCGAAGACGGAATGGGGTAGGTCGATTTTGGACCAGTCTCTGTCGTGGGAACTTCAGTCAATCCCTCAGGAGTTGTTTCGTGAGGTAAAGTCCTGGGATATGCAGAAGTGGTAGTTTCTGCAGCCATTGTGGGCGCAGTTTCACTAGAAGAAGGAACAGGGTAAGTAGATTTAAGAATAACTGGTGTTGTAGGTGTTTCAATCTGTTCGACAGTGGATGTTTTAGGGGTCAGTTCTTCTATTTTTGTGGAAATTAAAGGGGTTTCCTCTGTGGTTGCTAGAGTAGCATTTTCCGTTTTAATTTGGGTAAAAGTCGGTTCTGTTAAAGTTGTTTCATTTGTTCCTGTTTGGGAAAGTGATGGAATATTTGTTGTTGGAATAGTCGGCGTTGTGCTGCCAGAAATTTCTGCAACTTTGGTTGTAGTGGTTAAGGACAAAGTTGTCTCTTTTTCAGGTTGAGATGTTGTGGTGGGGAAATATTTTGAAATAGTTGTTAATATTCCTGTGGTCAATTCTGTTACTTTCTGGGTAACCATTTGGGTGATAGTGGGTTCAGTTGTACTTTCCAATATAGAGGGTGTGCTTGCAGAAGTAATTTCTGTTTGTCCTGTTTGAGTAGTAATCTTAGGTATTTCAGAGGTGGTGGAAAATTCAATAAAATCAGTTTTCATGGAAGTTGGAGGCGTGATTTGTGCCTGTATGTCTATTATTGTTTTATTCTTGTGACTATCGGGGAACACTGTTGAACGCGACCTACCTTCATATACAGTGCTTTTTGGTGGCGAAGTTGTTGTAAAATCTGTAGTAGTAAATTCTAGTTCAGTTGCATGTTCAGTCGTCTGTATTGTTTCTGTAGTAGTTTCGATTCTGTGCGGTTCAATAGGGTAACATTTAATTTTTGGGTCCCCCGTAAAATTTTCTTGACAATTGCAAGTGATATTGTGTGCTTTTACTACGCAGATTGCAAATTCACCGCATCCAGTGCGACATGGGTCTATACAATTACCCCCAAAGCACTGGAGATTTTCACTGCAGTCTTGGTGTTTTGTACAGCTGATCATCTGTGTTCTACTGTCATTGGCTGTGGATATAACATGTTGGCTGTGTTTTTCTTAATGTTGTAAAAATATATACACAAAAACAAAAAAATCAAGATATGTTACCTATATACAATTAGTGAACCTTTCTGAATTATACTGTACACAATCATCCAAAATTACTTAAATCAGTTATGGTCGGATAGGATTAGTTTTGGCTAACTAACGACCACTCGGGTTAAGATTCAAAATGCAGTCTTAGAGGTGTTATAGGATAGAAGCTGATAAGAGTAGTAGAAGTTAGGAGTCTAGCTTGGAGAGTTAACAGTAGTAAGACAGATAGCAGATATTTTAGTGATCATTAAAGTGAGCATGAGCGTGTGTGAATGTATAAAAGATAAACGTCAGCAAATTTTGACTTCGGAAACTTAAGGAGCTTAATTTGATTTTTAATTGCCTAAGAAGACTTCGCTTAAATAAAAGATTATTTTAGAAATTCTGGTTGGAAGTAGCTGCTGGCATTTATTAGAGGCCGCAGGCTGAAGGTATTTTTAATCTGCGTTTATTCTTGATTAGGTTGTTTTTTTTTTTTTGCTAGAGTTTAAAAGATAGAGATAGGAAATTGTTTTGAAAGACATTGTATCCATTAAAATATCAACGGGAGTTGTTATACATTTTAAAAAATTACAAAGAACGCTGCATAGGAATTTGTTTACAAAAAGCTCTCGTTCCTTCCTCTGGTAGTACAGATCTAACTCATAAAAGTTCATATAAAATTTAAAAAGTACAAAACACTTTACCTAAACTTATTGCTTTAGTTAATGTACTTGTGTTGTTACCTTTTTGGCATCCATTTCGAGAATCTGCTACGAATCCAGGCGGGCAGAATTTACATATTGGCTTATGATCCTCGACAATGCATGGTGAGTTAGCGGCACAAGTTGCAAAATCACATGGATTAACGCATTGATAGTTTCTGCATGCAAGGCCGACTGGACACCCATTATCCCTTAGACAAATAGATATCGACGGCATACAGTCTTTAAGACATATGCAGACCGGCTTATGATCTTGCACTTGGCATGACTTGTTTGTGGGGCACACGGGGCCACGGCTCAGCTGTGCCATGCATGGGTTCCGGCACTTACTTTCTATGCACGCCATGTTCGAGGCACAATCATCATCACGATAGCATTCACGCTTTTCGGGAGCGCATGTTAACTCGCCGTATTCGTTAACAACGAAGCCAGACTTACAAACGCATACGGGTCGATGTCGACGTGTTTCACATTTCTTATTGCCCTCACAGGCATATGTAGGATTCTGGCACGGATCAATACATTGGCCAAATCGATCACATCGAAGTGTCTCTGGACAATCATCGTCTATATTGCATGGCACTTGTACGGTCGGATCACGGGGTCTTGGTGTTGGCGGTTCTATTTCACATTTTGGATCTGGCTTACATTCAATATTTGGACGGCCAATGTAACAGTTTGGACATGAACATCGTGGACGATGTAGTACAGTACGACATAGAGCATTTGTACCGCACGCACCACGCATTGCACAAGGATCTTGACAGTGTCCTTGTATGCATGCCTTCTCGCTGGGACATTCCGTATCTGAGTTGCATTCTCTGTCTAAATTCCAGGAATATATTATACACATATAGTTTGTTTTATGGTTGGTCGTATTTGCGGTATGTTTTTTGTTATTTGTTTTGATTTTATAGTGGGGGTTTTTCTTATCTTTTTCTGTGCTCTTTGGAATTTTGTCTTTTTTATCTATTTCTTTAAAAGTTGTGGGTAACTCATCTAAAACATTTCGTACAATAATTCACTATACCTAAATATACCTATTGATGTCTGGATTCAGAATGGAACTATAGAGATAAAATTAGTTTTATAGTCTACTACGTATTTCATTGACTTCTATTGTCCTCATGTGCGACAATTTTATTTGAAGTCATGTCAAGATGGCTTTAAAAATGTATATGATGATAATGTTATATCATAGAGGTATAATTTAATGAAGTTTAACAAAAGAGAGTAGCAACTTATGTAATATTCTGATGAAGCAGAATTTTAGAGTCAATCTTTGTTTAGGAATAAATTCAAATCAAGAAGAAAATTAATTCATTTTATTTGTCTCTAAGCAAAACTTTTATTCGCTGTCGCAATTAATTAATTAAGAGTTTTGAAAAGATATTTTTACATGAAGAAAAAATCAAACTTTGAGAAAAACTAAAAAGGAAATTATTTTCTTGTTAAAAGAATACATTCTTCTATTAAAAAGATTTTATAGGAATGGAATTTTATAATTTCTAAATTCTCACATGTACAAGGGAATAATAATTTAAATAAAATTTATAAATTAAATTATATACAATAGTTGATCAAAATCTTGAAATTTCGTTATTAAATTATTCCCTGTAGATTTAAGAATCATTAGGATTTTACATTTTTGCTGAATCATAGATAAGACTTTAAGAATTCGAAGTAATAAAAAAACAAAAAGCAATGTTTCCATTCTGCATTCAAAAACATCTACCTACCTTACACTAAAATACGAAAAATTAAATAGTATATATAAAAAAATTAAGAACAAATTAATTCGAAGGTTTGTGCTCTTATATATAATCTTAAAATAAACACGGACTAGAAGCGTGAAAGGCGTGATACAATAATAATAAAAAAAAAACGCAAAATAAAATAAAAAATAATTTTGAGATCAGCCGGTTGTTTGTATTTAAAAAAAATCAAAAGTAGATAAAGAAAGCGTTAAAATAAAATTTAAATATTAAAATTATAAGCAAAGTAAAAAAATACACTGGAACTTCAGAGAACTGTGAAAGGGAAACTCTTCTCACAATGAACGAGTAAATTGTACATTATTATAGTCATAAGGAAGGCTTAAACAGACATTTATAAAATGTCCCTTGTCTTTTAATTATATTTAATAGTAAAAAAGCTACCAACCTACATTCTGCTTTTTTTCCTATTTTTCATTTTATAAAATTTATCTGTTGAAAACATCCAACACATGCGCTCTGCCCGGGAGAGACACGGTAGGAGGTGTTTGTTTGTGCATTTTAAAAAATATATAAAATACTCACAATATAAAAGATAAAAAGAAAATTGTAAAGGAAAATATAATAGTAGAAAAGAAACAACTGACTGCAAATTTTTCTCTCTCTATACGAACAGTTGGTCGACAGTCAAACAAAATTTGTAAAGCAATTCAATTCAATCCTTGCGAGTATGCAGCTAAAAAAACATTCAGCAATTTCTAATTTAATTAGAAAGTAAACAAAAAAATAGATGAAAGATGTTAAATAGTTCTTTTTTTTTAAATATAAGTAGCAGCAATAAATTTCTGTCTATTTACAACTTAAGCTTAAGGTAAGGAAAGGATTCTCTAAAAAAAAAAAAAAAGGTTTGAAAAAATATAAAAACTATATAAGGAGCACGGCAAAAGCCCAAAAATAGGAGAAAAATGTATGCATCCAAAAAAAAAAAAAGAAAACATAAAACATTAGCAACGACAATCTGTACACAGCCCGAGCCCTGGTTTATCTTTATTTCATCCATAGTATGAAATAATTGCTTTCTATAACAAAATATAAAATGATAAGATACAATCCGTGCAAGCATTGAACTATGTGAGAATTGTCCCGTCCACAGTTCCCAATCTGACATACCTTTCTCAAAATTATTTTTTTTGTCTTTTATTCTGATTTAAAATTTACTTTTAGATTCGTTTATCTGAATATTTTTTTAAACAAATAAAAAAAGAAAAAATAAAAATAAATTATAAAAAGGAAATCTCTGCAAGTTTTACTGTCGCATTATCTTAAAATTATATACAAAAACAGCACAAAAGCTAGTTAAAACACATCGAAGTAATAAATAGAGGGAAGGGGTGCGAAGTGTTCGTGTACATTTTTTTTAGGAACAAGGGATATCAATCGTAGTGTCTACCCAATTTTTATTATTATTATCGTTTTATTTTAAAAATAAAATTCAAGGATGAACATTTCATTTTTGTATGGGGCTAAATATCGCTATCGCGGTTTTATTATGAATTTTAATTTTGTATAATGCTTTTGATGTTCGTCAATAGAAAAAAAACATAAATAATAAAAGAAAGAAATTTTTATAAGCCACAATAGTGAACAAGAACGAGAAATACGTAAAGAATTTGTGATATATGAATGTACTTATATTTTTCCAGTTGAAATTGAAACATGAATTTTATTGTAAGCGATTTTTATGATCAAATTTTGACGAGTGTATAATCTTTCACGCCAGATTTAGTACATAGTGCCTCTAGACATAAATCTAGAGCGGACTTTAAAAACTTTATGCTAAATGCCGCAATGCCTTTTGATATGAGCCCTTGATTTTGGAATACCAGCTAGAAAATGTCATCCTTGGTATTATTTTGACTATATAAAAAATTTAATTATACATTCCGTTAAAACAATCAACACATAATTTGGACTGAGCAGACACTTTTAATACTTAATCCGAAAAATACTGTTGATAAAATTTTGAAAGATATTACAAAATTTTGGCAAAAAAAAAACAGGAAATCAATACGGATTTTATTGATATGCATTGATATTGGTAAAAATGGGAGTGATGGCTGTAAAGATGCAAAATGATTTCAGTGGTAAATTGGCCATGGTTACGGCGATGGTGGTTTCTATTTGTTAGAGCATTTCAAAATGGATTTATGGATTTCAAATGGATGTAAGTGGAGTGTGGAACGATGAATCATATTTTTTGCTTCTACAATTCAGCAATATACAATAAAAACTAAGGAAAAAGGCGAAAGGAGGATAAGATAGAAAAAGGCACAGATTGGGAGACCGCGATAGCGACAGCGACATTCCTCTAATTCTGCGCTCCGACTGAGTAAAAAAGTCAGCTTATTTATTTTGATTTTAAAAATAAAATAAAAATACATAAAAAAAAATAAATAAGATCATACTAAATACTAACTTAGATCTAAAAATGAATAAATAATAAAGTATATTTTTTTTTGTAAAATAAAGGTTTCAATGGCCAGTAATGTATGTATATAAAAAAATAGAAGAGCAGAAAATGTGCAAAATTTGGCTATTAATAAAAAAATATATTTGGTTCGGAATGAGTAGAATAAAACAGGAACCTTATTCTTTGGTGTATAAATCATGTTTTTGTGGCTTTGTGTAATTTGTGTGATAATTTACAAAATGCAAATTTCTATTTGAAAGTAATATTGCGTTAAGATTATGGTTGGGTTTTATTGATTTTTCGATTTGTTGAATTTTATGTAATGATCTTTTTTAAAGTAAATGGTGTTGAAAAAAATTGAAAATAAGTTTGATTATATACACACACTAAATTATCTTCTGTCTTTCAGGGTGAATACTAAGTTTTTACATTAGTTGCTGTCCCATTTCTTAATGCGGTATATTTTTAAAATTATTTCGCAAAGGAATCATAAGAGAGTTATATTTTTAAATTTCTTTGAATTTATATTTCCAAAAGAGTTTTTATTAAAAAAAGAATCTTTTAAAAAAACAAATATTAAAAAGTAATTAAAAGTACTAATTCTAGAATCTCTTAAATTCCACCACGAAGAAAAACACAACATTAACAAATCAGACAGCATAAAATTTAGTGATATACTTGTGTTTTAATTAAACAGCAACAACACAATGACCGTAAATTTGTTAAACTATCAAAAAAATAAATCAACTGAATTTTTTTAGATTAAATTAAATTAAAAACTTCCTCCATGTTATGAGTCTAGCCTACGGCTACATCAATTACATGGTTTTAATGTTACTCACAACAATTCTTCATCAACTCAAATATATAAGATATTAATTCTCGCAATATATTGATATAACAAGTTTTTAAATAAAAATTAAAATATAATCCGTCTTCAAAAATAACGTGCTTTAATACTTTTTTTAAAAAAATTAGTTCGGATAATAAAATTGATTCTATCGGAAATATATTTAAGGCCTGGACCTAGTATCAATATTAAAAGATACTTACCTTGTTTGCAAATGTATTCGATACCTTGACGGACGCATTCACCAATGGCACAGCCGGTCGTTCGACAATCTTCGTGAGGATGGATTGAAGTACCTTTGAGAATTGTTATTTAGATAAACCATTTTCCAAATAAATAAATTCCAACTTACATTCAACGTAAGGGTCACCGAATGGGAAAGTTTCTGGACAGTAGCATTGTGGTTCATTGTGGTCCAAAACTCGACACGCAGCGTTGATTCCGCAAGGTTGATCATGGCACGAATTGATTTGATGTTCTCCACAGACGCATCCCTTGTGAGGATCTCCCATGCAGCCAGCCATGCAGGAACACTCATATCCTCCAGGAACATCTCTGCATTTGGTGTTGACTCCACATGGGTTTTTAGCACAGCCTGATATCGTAAGTGGTTGACACTCGATTTCAGGATTGCCGAAGTAGTCAGGTGGACAAGAACATTGTGGCCGCCTATTGACCACACGGCACTGGGCATTAATTCCACATGCTCCGATTTCGAGACACGGATTTTTACAAGTACCCTTAACACATTTACTATTGATTTGGCAATTGTTGTCGGTCTGGCATTCAAATTGATCACAGCGGTCAGTTGGTTCCCCACGGAATCCATCTGGACAGAAGCAAAGCACTCTATGGTCTGAGACTCTGCAAAGAGCATTAACTCCACAGGCGCCTTCACGGGCGCAGGGATCTAGACACTGTCCATTGATACATGCCTGTTCGGTTAAGCAGTCTGAGTTAGCCCTACAGCCAGCAATGCAAGCTCCATTTTCGCAAAGTTGTCCAGGTGGACAAACACCTTGTTCGCACTTATGTCGACATTTATTACGAGAGCAAATCTGTCCACAAGAGCAGTCCTCGTTGTAGTTGCAAGTTGGTGCACAGAAAATGCCCATTTCATCGCATTGGCAGTACGAATTGCATCGTTCTGGTCGTTGATAACAACCACTTAGACCATCTCCTAGGAATCCATTTGGACAGCTACATTGTACACCGTGATTGACGACCTGGCAATTAGCACAAGATCCACACTGACCACCATCCTGACAAGGATCTTGGCATTTCTTATTTACGCAAGCCTGGTCTGTTGGGCATACGAAATCGTTGCGGCATCCCACTTGACAGACACGTCCTTCACAAATTTGTCCTTGTGGGCAGGATGCATCTGAGTTGCAAATGGCTCGGCAAGTTCCTCTAATGCATCTTTCATCGTTTAAGCAATTCTGATCATTAATACACTTGCTCTGGCAAATGTTTCCATAACATGAATAGTTCGGAGGACAGTCTTCTGTTATTGCACATGAAGTTTGTGGGGTCTTGCAAGCGATTTCGGGATTTCCAACAAGATTTTCTGGACAACTACACTGCCGTTCATGATTAAGTACATGGCATCTAGCGTTGATGCCACAAGCAGTTGGTTCAGCACAAGGATCTCTACATTGCTGATCAATACAAGCCAAATTATCCGGACAACCTTGATTTGATCGACAACCCAAAACGCAGCTAAGACCAACGCAAACTTCATTAGTTCGGCAATCATCGTCTCGTCGACATAGTGGTTTGCAAATTCCTGCTTCACATCGTTCATTGCTAAGACACCCTGCATCTCCGGCGCAAAGTGGTCTACAGTATGAATCTATACAGGCTAAACCGTCTGGGCAATTCCTGTTTTCTAAGCATGCTAGTGGTGGTGACCGCACGCAGCCAATTTTGGCTGTTGGATTCGGTACCATTCCCTGCGTGCAAGAGCACGATGCCCGATGGTTTGAGACTGTACATACTGCATTAGGACCACAAGGATTTTCAGAGCATGGATTGATACATTTATTATTTCTACAAGATTCTGAAGCGCTACAGTCATCATCAGAATGGCAGCCAAAGACGCATTTATTACGCAAGCAAATGTGACCAAGGAAACAGTCGTTGTCTACACGACACGTTACTATCGGGATAATTAGCTTAGGATCAAATGGATCGGTTACATTTAAATATATACTTACGCATGCAATTTCCTCGCAGGCATTTCTCGTTCAGTGCGCAGTCTTGATCAGTTCCGCATTTCGGAAGACACATGTGGTCACGGCACGAATGCCCTTGTAAGCAATCACGATCGGTTGAACAGGAAACAGGAACTAATAGATAAAAATATAAGTGATTTCTTTTTTTCAATTTTTATATTGTAATAAATATTTACTTCTAACGCATTCCACATCCGGACTACCGGTAAAGCCTACTGGACATACGCACTGTTTAATATGGCTCGAGATCAGACACTGGGCATTCATTCCACAAGCTTGAGGCTGTTCACAAGGATTAAGGCACTGTCCACCACGACACACTTCGCTAGAACTGCATTCTGTGTCCAATATGCAAGCAGCTACATAAAAATAAATTTATTAATTAAAATGTAATAAAATAATTACAAATTTTGTTTTATGCATTTTCAAAAATTTACTTACGTTTGCAAATATTCTCCGAACAGTACGAGCTTGGAGGACAATCAGTTGTGAAATGGCAGGGAACAGGAAGTGGATGGCATCCACTAGTGAGATCATTTGGATTTCCATCAAAACCATTTCGGCAAGCACAGTATGCTTGGTGGCCCTTGGGAAGGCAATCAGCGTTTGGTCCACAACGAACTCCTTCGCAAACGTCTTTGCATTTAGGAATTCCATTGTGCTGACTACATTCAGCTCCAATAGGACAGTCGTCGTTCTTAATACACTCGACAGCAGTTCGGCAACCCTCATTATAAGGATCTCCCACAGTTCCTGAAGGGCATGAGCATTTAAAGGTTCCCCGGGAATTCTTACATCTAGCTCCTGGGCCACAAGGTGCATCTTTACAGAAATCAATAAGATCACAATGTGTTTTAGGATCTCCTGTGTATCCAGGCTGGCAGTAGCAAACTTGCTTATGATTTTCAGCTGAACACAACGCATTCTCCCCACACTGTGGACCAATCAAACAAGCAATCTTACACATGTGTCCATCACAGGTTTTATCGTGACTACAGTCATTATCTGTTTGGCACTCAATCTTTCGGCACCCTGTTTTTGGATCTCCAAAGAAATCTTCTTTGCAAGTGCAATCTGGGCTATGATTCCTAGCTGTGCATTCAGCATTTCGTCCACAAAGGACTCGTCCGAGGCAGGAGTCTTGGCAGCTAGCACGTCCAAAGTTGTCCAAAACACAGTTTTCATTAAATTCACAATCGTCATCATTTCGGCACCGAACCTCTTGGGTACAGATGTTATTAAGACAATATTGGAATTCAGGGCAGCTAGAGTTAGTCTTGCAGGTTGGCTGACATACACCCTGTATGCAAAGTTGATCAGCGATACAGTCACGATTGCTAGTACACAGAGAACAGCAAAGTCCATTGTTGCAAATGGTTCCCGAGGGACACTGGGAATCGCTATTACAATACTGTAGGGCAATGCATCCCAAAAGTGGGTTTCCGGTAGTACCAGGCTGGCAAGTACAGACGCCAACATGGTTCTGAGGAACACAATCCGCATGATGTCCGCAAGCGTTTGGCAGTGAACAAGGATCAACGCATTTGGCATCGATGCAAGTCTTCGAATTAGGGCAATCGTTGTTATACGAACATTCGATTTGAACACATTTGGTGTGGGGATCACCACGTGAGTTTGCAGGACATCTGCATATCGCTTGATGACCAATGGCCGTACATTCAGCATGTACTCCACATGCGTTTGGTCGTTCACATGGATTCTTGCAGCGGGAGTTATCACAAACGGCAGTGGTAGGGCAATCGGAGTCAGTGAGACATTCGTTGGGATTTCGGCACCCGGTCGAAACGGGGTCACCAACGAGTCCTTCTGGACATGAACAAACGAAACTTCCCGGGATATTTTGGCAAATGGCAGAAGAATGGCAGGGATGGTTTAGGCATTCGTCAATATCTTCGCAAATTCCATCAAATAGGTAGTAACCCTGGTAGCACGCACAAACGGCACCATGGTCGACAACACTGCAAGAACCCTTTCCGCAGTTAACAACGTCGCATGGGTTTATACATTTGTTGGTTTCAGAGTGGCAGTGTTTATCGCGAGCGCAGTCTTCATGGGTAATACATTCAACACGGAAGCATCCAACAGACGTGTCTGTAGGGTCGCCAAGATGTCCAGCTGGACACTGGCAGATTGCCCTATGATTGCTCGTCTGGCAAATAGAGTATAGACCACAGCTGCTATGCAAGCAAGGGTCTAGGCATTTCCCGTCGAAGCAAGCAAGATTATCTGCACAGTCCTCATTCTTGTAGCACTCTTTGGGAGGAGCGCATCCAACATTCGAGTATGGGTCACCTACAGTTCCCGCAGGGCACAGACATTTGTACGATCCTGGTGAATTCTCGCATCGTGAAGATGGGTGACATGGGTTCTCGGTACATTCATTAATATCTGAACAACCGAAAGGTGTTCCAATGAATCCTGAGGCACATTTACATTTGCCATTGATACAAAGTTCTGTAGCAGGACAGTCTGCATCTGAATCGCATCCAGGTTGGCAGGTCCCGTCGTTGTTACAAATTTCTCCTGGCAGGCAGTTATTGCTGGTGTAACATACTTTCGCACAAATATTGTTATAGCATCGTTCTCCCACAGCACATGCCGAGTTGGCCTTGCAAGGCAAGTTACATTGATTTGCAATGCACATGTGACCTGCAGGGCATTGATTTGTCGCTTTGCATGTTGACGGTACTCGTACACAACCTTGTTCAGGTGTTGGGTTTCCTTCAAATCCTGGGGGACATTTACAGAAAGTCACATGGTCCTGGCACGTACATAAGGCATTGGGGCCACAAACTCCTTCAGTTTGGCAAGGGTTTTGGCATTTGCTATTAATGCAAGCCTCATCACTATTGCAGTCCTTATTGCTTCGGCATCCAATCAAACATGATCCTCCTAAACAAGCTAGACCAGTTGGACACTGGCTATGGTCAGAACATGGAACAACGCACATATTGTGGATACATTTTTCTCCAAACGAACAATCATTCGAGTTCCTACAAGCGACCTTACACTGTCCATTGTGGCAGACATCACCTTTGCAATCGATATCATTGATACATACAGAAACCGATCGAGTACAGCCGTCTTGTGGTCCATCCCCAATTGGCTGGAATCGAAGTGGACAAGTGCAAATAGGCTGACGATTGACGACCTTGCACACTGCATTTTGTCCACAAGCATTTTCGCAAGGATCGATGCATTGTCCATTCGAACAAATTGCATTCTGTGGGCAATCAGAATCGCCGTTTGGACAATGTCCTTCAGGTCTGCAGCCTGTTTTAACTGGATCTCCAACGTATTTGAATGGACATTTGCAAACTGGTCCGGATGGTGTAACTTCGCATATTGCAGATGGGTGACATGCATTTGGAGTACACCCGCCAACAGACACGCATTCAACTTCAGGTAGTGGATTTCCTTTGAATCCTGGAGGACACTGGCATATAGCCCGATGATCCTCGGCCAAACATACGGCATTTTCTCCACAAGATTCTTCATCACACACATCAAAGCAAGTATGGGTAAGTCTATTGCAGAGTTGTGTTGGAGGACAGTCAATATTGTAAACGCATGGCACTGCCTCACATCCATTTATTGGATCGTATGGATCTCCTGCAAAAGGTCCGGGCGGGCATTGGCACTGAGCCTGGTGGTTATTTGTTATACAAACAGCATGGGGTCCACATTTCAAGCTTTCACAAGCCGCTCGACACATTAGACTATCAGAAGGTCCGAATTTGATACATGCTTCGGATTCAGGACATTCTGCACTTGTTCGACATTGATTTTTCTGAACTGGCTGGCATCCATTACGATCATTGGGATTTCCAATGAATCCAGGTAGACATTCGCAACTACCAACGTGGTTTACAGCAACGCAAACTGAATTTACAGGGCATGTAAACTCTGAGCAGACAGCTGTGCATTTGAGAACCCCAAGGATATCAGGTCGACAAGCCGCATTTTGATGGCAGTCGTTATCAGACGTACAATCAGGTATAGATGGTTTTTCACAGCTCGATGACACTGGGTTCCAAACAAAACTATCTTGGCAATGGCACACAGGATGTCCAGTGCCATCAATTCTACAGATTTCATTTTTGCCACAGACAACAGACGAACAAAGGCTTATGCACGATTTCACGCCTGCAGCGTCGGCGCTACAAATGAAACCGCCGGGACAATCTTCATCCGACTTGCACTCGCCACGGGGTTCAATAGTTTTCTTTTCGGGCTGGCATCCTACCTGTAGGTTGCTAGGATTTCCAAAGTAGCCATCTGCACAAATGCAAGTTGATCTGTGATCATTTGATACACAGAGTGCGTTAGGCCCACATTGAATCTTGCTGCAAGCATCCACGCATTTTCTAAGCCCCTTACCAAGTTGGAAGCAAATCTCTGAATTTTTACAATCAGCATCGTTGTTACACTGTCCTCTTATTGTACAGCCCACTTGTCGATCTGTTGGGTCACCTGAGTATCCTGGTGGACAAATACATTTCCCAGCATCACATGCTGCCCGTGGTCCACATTGAACTCGAGCGCACAAATCTTTGCATTTATTGCGCTCACAGGTGAATCCAACAGGACACTGCACCTGCTCATTGCATTGGCAGGTTCGAGGGTCCTCACAGTAGTTCGTTTCGATTGGTAAGCAGCTGACAAATGGATTTCCAGCAAAACCGAGCTTGCACCTACAGTCGAAGCTTCCTGGGGTGTTAATGCATACTGCGTGTTCGCCACAAGGTTTATTCAAGCACTCATCAATATCGTTGCACCCCACGTATGGGTTTCCAATATAACCCTGTGGACATTCGCACGTAATACCACGAGCGTCTTGATGGCACTCAGCATTAACTCCACAGCTATCTGGAGCACATGTGATCTTCTTTTGAGCTCCACATCCTTCGTAGGGATTGCCGGATGTGCCAGGGTTGCAAACACAGCGACTAGATGTAAGTCCATATTCACAGTGAGCATTGATTCCACAGTCCGGTTCGCACTTAGCGTAGGTGATAGCTAAATTAAAAATTTTGGAATGTGAGGAAACTCTACTTTATGATGATTAACACAGATTCTTACGTGGCATGCACAGTAGATCTGGATTTCCAACAAAATAAGGTTCACAGACGCATTTTCCAGTTGATTTATCACAGGTGGCTCCCACACCACAGACAACACCATCGCATCGCTCCTTACAACGTCCACTAATACAAACTTGGGGTTCGTTGCAAGGTCTTGATGCTGAACATTGGTCAGTGTAGCACACTCCTCCTGGGAAGGGATTTCCAAGTTGTCCTTGAGGGCACTTGCAGGTAGGGCCGTCGGCTGTAGGAATACATATGGCGCCTTCTCCACACAGGAAGTCTTTACATTCTGTATAAGATTGCAATAGCTAGTTATTAGCGGGTTCAGATTAGACATTTTTATACTTACGTGAAACGCACTCTCCATGAGGCCCTTCTGTGTATCCTACACGACACCTGCACCATCCAGCATGATCTTCTGGTTCACAGTAAGCATTTGGTCCACAAAGCAAGCTAGCACATGGGCTGACACAAGTTCCTTGAACGCAAGCCAAATTGCTAGCACAATCTTCATTAACGTTGCATTGGCTTTTCACAGACCCCTCTTCTAAAATACATCCTCCCTTGTAGGGATCACCAGTGAATCCTTTCGGGCAAATGCACTGATACCCTCCCTTCTTATTGATACAATGAGCCCCATAAGCACAAGGAGTATTTGCGCATTCATCTTCATCAACACAACCCAAAAGGGGATCTCCCTTAAAGCCTACTTCACACATGCACTGTGGAGGATCGCTTGGTGTACATTTAGCATTAATTCCACAAGGGAATCTCTCGCATGGGTTTTTACATTTGTTACCATCGGAAACATCCAAGAAGAATGGTGGAGGGCAGATACATTCGCCAGGTTGAACACATTTCTCGTTTGGTCCACATTCTCTGTCGGCCGAGCATCTTCTTTGGGCGGGGGCACAGTGCCCGTGATATGGATCGCCACTGTACCCTTGTGGGCAAACACAGGTGTAGCCTCCCTCGTTGTTAATACATTGAGCTCCATATCCACAAGCTTTCTGTCGTTCAATACATTCATTGACGTCAGCGCAAGAACCATCCGACAAAGTTTTGTATCCCTTCGGGCATGCACAGTAGCTGACTCCACCAGCAATTGAAATGCATTCAGCTCCCTTTCCACATTTTTCTCCATTTGAGCAGCCAGTGAGGATGCAATTGTTGCCCACTAGCTTGTAGGGTGGTGAACACTGGCATTCAGGACTATTGCACTCTTCACAGAGATTGTAGGGATTTCCATTAAATCCTGGTGGACACTGGCATTCATAGCTGCCTGGAAGATTCTTGCAAAGGGCATTGAGCCCACAAGCTGGTTTATCTCTATTAGCAGAGCATTCGTCAACATCTCTGCATTTGCCTGTTTCCTGATCCCTCTCGTAACCCTGTCTGCAAATACAAACCCCCGTTCCCGAGAATGAATCTGTAACACAATTCTCTCCAGCAGGACAAGGATTCGATTCACTACAGCTGAAAGGTACATTAATTCTTGCACACCCTCCCCTATAGGGATCGCCTGATGATCCTCCTGGGCATTGGCACAAATAACCACCAGGGGTATTTGTGCATATGGCTCCATTAGGACAAGGATTTCCAACGCATTCATCAATATCGTTGCACCCTCCGATAGTATTTGCACTCCCCGTGTATCCCTCTCCGCATAGGCACTGTGCAGCTCCATTGACCAACATGCAGTGGGCATTTGGTCCACAAGAAATGGCCTCACAAGGATGTCTGCAATCGTTGCCAACATTTGGATCAGGACATAGACACCTCTTCTGTTCGTCACAAATAGCATTTCCAGGACAATCTGCATTTGAGTTGCAGGTAACGATTGCAACGCATCGTACAGTAGGGTCTGGATCTGGAATTGAATTTTCAGGGCATTTACAGGCGTATCCTCCGTCCTGATTTATACATAGAGCCCCCTCCCCACACTTGTTGGGTCGTAGGCATTCGTCAATATCAACACATTGCCTAGTTGCATCTCCGGTGTAACCCGGGGGGCATTTGCATGAATATGAGCCAGGTGAGTTTGTACAGGTTGCATTTAATCCACAAAGTCCAAATGGTCCATGAACACGATCACATTCATTGATATCAATACAACCGGCGGCCACGTCGTGTGGATTAAAAGTCCAACCTTCCTCACAAATGCAGTATGCTTCAATTCCGTCGGGCTTGCAATAGGCATGGTCTCCACATTTAACATCCTCACAAGGTTGCTTGCATTGAATTCTGGGTGGAGTACCTACGAATCCGGCCTCGCACTCACACCGATAAGATCCAGGCGTGTTAATACACGTTGCATGCACTCCACATGCATCCGTATGCGTCCTACATTCATCTATATCCACACAACTAGATCCTATGGGTTCAAATCCGTCCTGGCAGAAGCATTGTCCTTCTATACATTCAGCGTTGTTCGTACAATCGAAATTCGTTGTACAGAGTATGTTCACGTCGACCTGTTCGCATGCAACCTTAGGGTCAGGTTTTCCACGGAACCCTTGGGGACACAGACAGGTGTATCCAGGATTTGCATTCTGGCATATAGCATGATTTCCACATGGTTTTTCCAAAGCTGTACATTCGTCTATGTCCACGCACCCTCTGAACGGATCACCTGTATATTCGGGTTTACACGTGCAAATAAAGCTGCCGACGGTGTCCGTGCAAATGGCGTTCTCACCGCACGGATTATCTCGGCACTCATTAACATCTAGGGTGGAAATTAATTAATAAAAGATTTGTCCTTTTAAATTAGATACGATTTATGACAAAAAGCAAAATTAGTGCAAAACTGTGTTCTTTTTTTTTTTTAAAAAAAAAAAAAGCATATTACTAACTTTCACAGTAGAGGTCACCCTGCCCGAGGAATCCCGGCGGACAGAGGCATTTGTATGAGCCTGGAAAATTGATGCATTTGGCATTCACACCACAAGCGTTAGGTTTGCTACACTCATTAACGTCGACACACTTCTGGCCATCGGAGGTGTATCCCTGGGCACAGGTGCATTCGAAGCCGCCTAGGACATTAGTGCATTGCGCACTTTCCTCGCATGGATTATTAGCGCATTCATCGAGGTCTTAAGTCGATTTTGTTTTTATAGTGTTTTGTTAGGTGTATGGTGTTGCAGCAGTGTGTTTTTATGTAATAGTTCATATGAGTGCAATTGAGTTTCCACGTGAGTTAAATTCATTTTTAGGGATGAAAATGGAATGAAAGCATTTTTTTCGATTAGTGCCGCGTGGTAGGATTTTCTTTTCCCAATAGATAAATAATACTTACCATCACATCCTATCATTGGATCACCTTGGAAGCCCTCTGGGCATAAACATTTAAAGCTTCCTTCAATGTTTGCACATTGGGCATTTCGACCACATGGTGATCTGGCACATTCGTCATAATCTCTACAGCCCGCTGGGGATCTAGCATCTCCGTCGTAACCTGGAGGACAGTCGCAGCGATAACTGCCTTCCAGATTAGTACAATGAGCTTCAGGTCCGCATGCGTTTGGATCAACACATTCATCAATATCTACACAGCCATCGTATGGATTCCCATAGTAGCCAGTTTTACATGCACATGAATAATTTCCAGGTGTATTTATGCAATCTGTGTTAATACCACAGGCGTGAGGATTACGACATTCATCAACATCTGAAAAATAACATTTTTCTTTATTTTAAAACAGAAAATTTCGAAAAATCTTTAAAAGTAGTTCAATATTTTGTATAATTTCAATACCTTCTCAAAACAGATCTTATTTTAAAAGACTAGAAACAGGTTGAACATTCAATTATAGTTTCTGGACTATTATTTTTATATTTTATTCGAGATTCATTAAAACTTGGATTTCATGAAAATTTTTCTTTTCATTTTTGATTAAATATTGAAAAGTTTCAAGGGCGGAAAAAGAGTTGCACATATTTAAATTTGCGAGAACATGGCTATAGTACTGCATAAATTTTGTTTACTCATTTATTTTTCCCCCTTTTGTTTTTAACTATTTAAACTAATAAAATAAAGAATAATAATCCAAAATTGTTGAAATTATAACAGCTGCTAAAAATCCCTCCAATAGATGCTTCAAATCAAAGAAAATCTTAAGAAGAAACTAAAATTAATTCGAAAAGTTACAATCAAACTCTATTTTGAAAATATTAATCAAACTTGTATGCAGCGTGACTCATATGCGTAACGAATATTTAATTCCACTTCCCAAAAACCCATTTATAAAAGTGAAAGGTAAATTTGTTTTCCAAGAAGTGACCTTGAAATGATATTAGGAGTTAATACAACAACCTTCCGGCGAAAAATATTATTATGCAAAACCACAAAAGCCAACGCCTTTTCGTATTACATTTTTCTGCAACCTGAATAAATGCGGCGGAGCAAATTAGCCCCGCCGAAGAAAACACACCTGGGACGTGTGCGCATCGACACGCATGCGTATTATATGGACATTGAGATGCGGAGGCCGGGCGTTTAAATATGCCATCATTTTCAAAAAGCTGAAGAAGATGGTTTCTAAGAACTAAAGGGCAGTTTATGTGGTTTCTTTGGAATCCACAAAAGATGCGATAGACCTTTCCATGCACCATCGCCACCCGACGTCGTCTGAATGTGGCCGCAGGATGAAATATATTCGAGCCTGTTCAATAATTCAACAATTTTTTTTCCTTCAGAGAGGTTTTTTGGGGCGGCTAAATTTTTCAGACGTTTTCCTGCCGACTTGAATTCGCTATGTGCCAAATTACTTTTTAAAAATTTAAAAATGACTACTAAGAGGTTAACAGCCTGATGACCAGTCAGACAGGGTCGTCTTCAAAGAAACCAGCCAAATATTTTATAAGCTCTGTTTAAAAATTTATGGCGACCGTCTTTATTCTATAACTTACCAGTACAAAGGGTTTCGCCATCGCCTTCGTAGCCCTCTTTACATTTGCACAAAAAGTGAGCCGGTAAATTACAGCACTCGGCATTCTCCACACAACGAGCTGCTATCGCCGGGTCTTGGCATTCATCGATATCTGAAAATAAAGTTAAAATTTTAATGATATCAATAAATGAAAAAAAAACAACATTAGAAAGAAAAACATAAATGAGGTAGCGCCATAATTAAATTCGGTGATTCATGCTAAGAGATCGAAGCATCTCAGAAATTTAATGAACATCCTGAAAAGGTTGCGCAGAGGTTACCAACAACGGACAGCTTAAGAGGTGCGAATATTTTCTAGCCCAGGTGAGCAGCACCAAACTGGACTGCCTTCACCCATGTCGAAATCAGGTTCAGGTGCCAAGAACGTTCCAAAGACGTTACTTCGATGATATAAATGGAACGTTCAAAAAATTGTATATTTCTTTTTCTTAGTATTTCTCTTGTTTTTTTTAAATGCTACGGCTTCAGCCGCGTCCCGCTGGTAATCTACTTGAGTAGGTTGCATGCTCACACGGTCTTGGTCGTCTTTTCTTAAAGGCCCTCGGCTAAGGTCATCAGAATTAAATCGATTTGTGTATCGTCGAGGTGGTATGACTTAATAGAGGTGGCATGTGTTCCACAGGTGTTCTTCAGGTTAATGTGGTGAGAAATTAAGCGCATCAGTGGAGGGCTTCAAGCAGTATAAAAGGTGACAAATTGCCTTTGTTTATGCCCCTTTTAATTCACCTCAGGGTATATTCAATTTGGAGCATTCGTATAAAAAAGGCGAGCGATTACACTCCGGACATTCATTATTTTATTTAATGGTTTTCTGGGAGTGATTTATGAAATGGGCACCTTCGATGTGGTTTTATGGGCATACGACTGTGTAATTGTTATAATAAGTCCAATGCTACTGTTTCACATTCATTTGGCTTCTTGAACAGGGGAAAACAAAAGATCTGAAAGATCAAAAGATATTTGCATACACACATCGTGGCACTTTCAATGAGAAACGATTATCAAAATATAATGAACTTATATCCTGTACCTTAATTTGACCTAAAGGTTATTTAACATGGTAACAAATAAAACAAGACTTTAAAACTTGTATTTTAAATTCCCTTAAGGCTTCTCTAACAAATAAAGTAACAGATGATAAGATTTATAGCATATATTTTGAGTTTGTCTAAGAGAAATAAATAAACACGTAAATATACAAACAAATAGAAATAAGTGTTTTCTTGTACATATTTACATTATTTAGAAATAATTTTTACAAAAAATTGTTTAAGATTCAGCTGCAGTACCGGCAGATTTTCCTGATTAATATAAATAAAGATTTCGTAATCTATTAAATTATTGGCCTAATTTCGGAATTAGGTATCTTTCCTGCTGCGAGATAATTTCCCTTGACGTGAGGAAAAAACCCACCTTTGGTGCTTTCCGCCGAATAAAAAATTACTTCCAATTTAGTACTACTGTACCTGACACCATCGTTTCACGGTCAGGATGTCCCAGTTTAGCGGTGATATATAGCATCTTGGAAGATGTTCCATAAACACTTTCAACTAACTGTTGCGTGGCGCTTTGTTTTTTTTTCTGTTTTTCTTATCTTATTGTGCCACAAATTTTTTTTTCTCAATACTTCAACAAGTAGATCTTTACGCCTCCATACTAGAGATTGTCCTCCGACGCACAATCATCTAATGAGAAACCTACACAGACCTTAGATGAGATCAGGTCTACGATCCGCACACTCGTCGTAATAAATACTCTTCGCAACTGCACCTGAACGACCTTCATTATCATAGAATTCCAGCCCTGAGAAAAGTTACTCCATGACGATTGTGTTTATTCCCTAGGCTGACTACCAGCTTTGATGGCACAGAATTATTCATCGTCTTGGCAAATATAGTATAGGAAATCTAATAGTCGGGCCACTGTTTGTTCTTCTTCTCTTATATTCCGCGAAAAATCTTTTTTTTTTTGGGTTAACTTCTAACGGGGCCCAGACTTCTAAGGCCATGATGATGAAACCATAAAAGCTGAGAGGAACACTCGTAAGTGATATGTAGGAGATTTTACAGCACTTTGTCAAGATCCGCGTTGGACGAGAGTCGACAACGAGGGGCCAGCAAACAACTTGTAGAAGATTTTCCTACTTCATAGCGTTGACTACGACTTCTTAGAGGCATTACCCATGCCCACAACAAATGCCGGAAGACTCTATGTTAACTAGGCGCATGGATATTTATTATAGAATTCAGCTCAGGTACGCCGAGTGGTATTTTAATCAAATCTTTAGTGACTCATTATTGTTTGATTGCGATTAGCAAACGGATTGCGAACTAACGTCTTCTATCTTCGCTCCTTTTGTGCCGTCTTGTTAAAATAAACACGAAGGATTTTTTATTTTATTCTTGACACAATTTCTTGTTGCCTTATTATGGTTGTTATTTTAAATGATTTATTACAAGAATATACAACAGCAACGAGTATCAAGTTCTCAGCATTAAATTCAAGTAAAAATTTAAAAGCATGTTACTTACGAATTCAAAGAAGAATTATGGTTTCTCTAAGGTAATACTATGAAGTTGGAAATCCAAGAAAGTAAATGACCTTTTCCTTGAGTGTTTCTCCACGAAAAACTAGTAGCACGTTGGAACTAGTGTGCAGTAATTATAACAATCTACAGGTATCTGCTCTCTTTAGAACATGCATATAAACAACTATATCAAACTAGATATAGGAAAAAATCAAATTGCTTGATGAGAACGAAGACCGAAAATAAACCCTACCTTTGATCAAAATGGGATTCTATTTTTTTTTTTTTTTACTTGGAGCCTGTGGCCTGAATGTGAAAATATTCTTCATCATGTACTTTAAGCTACAAGCTACTAAATCCTTCACATTAAGTAATTTCTCTGAAATTTACACATAAATTATAAATGATTAGTTAAATTTACTATTTGCCCGTTTTATCTAATCGAACACACGTTCTCAAGCTGCGCTTATGCATCCTCTATCGTTCATCTAGCCACTATCCGCTAGAGCCATCTAAAAGTCTATAAGTATAATTGGTTCTATTTTTTGCGCCAACTTTTATGATATCAGAGAGGAAAGACTGGTTGGCTTCAGCTAGTTTCCTGCCTTGAGACTGGATTCTCCTGCCGCCGACACACTACTTGCTAACGACGCATTTGTTGAAGAGGCAAAAACTTGTTCTGACACTAATGCTAAATGTTGAGCTGCAATCAAATAATTTGCTAAAATAAAAATAACGTTTATGGAGACTGGAGCCTCTCTCTTTCCACATTATAAGTGAACAACTTTTGCTTTAAGATGCTCAAATGGAACTGCTGAACTTTACAGGAGAACGTGCATCTCTTGGCGACAGAGATTGGAAAAGTGTCTTAGAGAACCGTTAGTGAAAGGACAATATTTTGATATGTGATCTCCTAATGGCAATATTTTAATAATTTAACGATACACGAAGGTTTTATCAGAATTTAAATATTCAATTTTATATTCATGCTATAGAAAAATTGATAGTCTTGAAAAGGTGCCTTTTTTATCAAGAAAATCCCAATTGATTTAAAAATTTATTACTATTACGAAATCACGACTTGAATTATTTTGAACATAAAAATTGAATTAAAAACTAAATTATTTTTATGTTAATTTCGACTCAAGATTCGAATTGTTTCGAAATTTGCCTTCGATATTCCTCGAAATAAGTTCTACGCAGTAAACTACGATGAATAGGTTTATTCTATTTGTAGAAAAATAAAATAAAATTCACTGTTCAATCCAAATAAAATCGCATAAAACTGAAGCATTTTAATTAAAGACCCAAACTTTTTTAAACCCGTGTCTGCGACTACCAAGAAGGCAGAATTCTCACGATTCATAGTGAAGTCGTGCATTTGCGTCATAATTCCTAAAAAAGGCAATCATTCAAACAAGTCGTTATTTTCTTGTTTTAAATTTAATAACATGGAGAGCAAAAAGTTACAAAATATTATTTTTTCCTAGCCGACGATATCTTCCGTCCGGTTAAGGTGCTTCCATGCAAAGAGCACGCAAGGCCCCCCGCATATCTCGTGCTGTGATCGCGTAGTCTAGAACGTGCAAGTCCAAAAGAAGACCTATGCCAGAGCCGGAGCTCCACATCGGTAGAGAGCTTCATTCCACTTTTAACACCTTACTGTGTAAATTGTGCGGATATAAAAGTCAACAACAGAAATTCAGGTAGAAGATAGCTTCCTACCTTGACAGGGCTACCACCGAGTGGAACATGCCCCAAAGGTGCAAATAGCCCACTAAATTGCAAACCTTTCGATATCATCCTTAAGAGTTATAATTGCTGGTAATCGTTCAGACGTGGGCTAGTCCGATGCTAATCGCAACTCAGAACTCGGGATTATTATCCTGAGGTAAATGTACTCTTCGTGCCATATTATTTTTATTTGATTTCATTCGATCAACATTTGCGCGATCGGGAAGCTCAACAATCTGTAGATGTCCGTTCACATCATTACATCAAGAGTTAAGATTGATGACGCGATGCCGTCTTGAAGAAATTAAATCGCGGCAATGTGTCAGGTTCAATTTTGCTGAGATTTCCGTGAAGGCCGCGCGAAGATGCCAAGATTTCAATGTACGTAGGTATATTGCGAGCGAAGCCCTGACTCTTAAGATTCTTGATTCCACGTCCGTCTTGGCAGAGCCACCAAGGCGTAATTAGATTAATTCTGTTTTCTAGAGGTGGAAGACACGGCGGGTTCATGCAAATGCCTATGTGATGCGACGGCATTTACTTCAAACCATAAGACGACGTATCGCGCACCTTCTCTCCTATTGAGAAGTCGTTGAGGAGTTGAGGACGCGTCTTATGCTGTTTTTGTTGTTGTTCAGGCCCTTACAGCGCCTTTTGTTATTTTGCTCTGCATGATCTTTATCCATGTTCCGTTCGCCATTCTATCTGGCATACTGAATCTTGAATCTATCTTGGCCCCTTTGGTACGTGTGCAGAACTGCTCGGAGCACTCTCGAGGAACTTGTAATGGTCATACTCTGGTATAGTGATGAAAGGTATAAGGGCAATGATCTCTGGTTATACTTCTGGTGGTACCTGTGCTTCACAGTCACCGTCATGTGCTTGTTTACTACAAAGGCACTTCTTTGAGGCTAATAGAGTTAAATGGGAGAAAATTCAGTTCCTTGAGGCATGCCACCTCAAGGGTATAGAAAGGTATAGAAAGCAAACCGGGGTGGTAGTGCATTTCTTTTATTCCTTTTACCGGCGCAAACCAATAGTCTATGTCTACTGGGCTATGGACTTCTATCTTCACTTCTTCTTCCGTGAATCTAATCGAAAAATAAAAGGTCGTCGGGGTCTCAGTTCTGGTGGAAAGTGAATTCAAATTGTGCACGCCGATGTAAATTGCAATCTGCCATTAGATTGGTAGTGAAACCAATGGAGCTCCCTATACGCCAGGATTGGCGCATCTTACCGACAGCTGGGGCTGCTTCTGCTTCAATGTCTACAGAAGAAGCACACATTTTGTCGGATGTTTTTCAGTCTTCTGAACCATGAACATGACCATTTTCTTTTTCTTAAGACAGACACTGATGAAAAATAAAGTTTCCTTCAAAATCAGGAAACGGCTCTTTGGATATATGTACAATGACTATACAACAGTACACTAGATACATGGTGCAAAGTCTAACGAACTAAACGAATCACAAGGTCTTAGCCAGCATCATATAAGAAGCATTCGCGAATTTTATAGCTTTTACTCAAGATATTCCTTTTCAACCTCTAGCGGACGTTATACTCGAACATCTTAGCTCTGAGTCTAGATTTTTTTTTTGGTTAAGAACTGAGCTAATTAGTTGGCTGACAGAATAGAAATTGAGACGTTCCGGCCAGTTCTACTTCTTCGAGATCATAATATATTTTCTTAACTGGTTTCATCATTAGAATCTTCTTCTTGCGGTCCTAATCTGAACGTGTAATCTTTTTGGTTTAAAAGATGCATGACGAGCACCGGATTATGACTTCAGTTTCGGTATTAGTCTTAATGAATTGTACTGTCAGCTTCTGATGTGCATTTGATTTACGATAAAAATACTTACATGCATAAAGTGGACACTGATTGGATGGGTCAAGGTCTTCTCAGATTTATATCACCGAAGTTATAACGACTACGAGATTAAATTCCTGGTCAGATATCCTGATGGGATCTTATTTTATATCTCCGGCTTTTTACGTTCTTTGGTATATTTATTGCATTTTAAAGTTGTGTTTGTATTTTAGCATAAAGCAGGAAAGACAATCTTGCATTTAAATTCCTTTAATTGTACAGAACATTGTCCATTACTACCGAGTTGATTGTTATAAAAAAAGGGTTTATGTATTTAGAGAACTATAAAACAGTAAATTCTGTTGAATTACATCAATAGCGTGGAAACTAAGGAATTAATTATTCATAAAAAGGCAACAAATTAGTTTGGATTTATTTGTTGTATATGTATGTTGTTGTATTGTATATGTAAGTTGAATAAAGATTATTACTTTAGACTCAAATGAACATTTCAAATGATGCCAAATATTACTACTAAAATTGTAGAAGTGAAGGTCCCAAATGATTTGGAGATTGTACGTTAGCAAAGCCATTCACTAGTGAGTCAACTTCAACTTTTATACAGTTGTTTCTCAACATTCAGGTCAAATTTTAACCTTTTTTATCATAACTCTATCGTATTTCCATGCAAACGAAATTAAACCCAATTTCCTTATTGGCATTTTATCGAAGGTATTGATTGCACTTTAAGTGCACACCTTTTCACACCCTCACGTGACTCCGATAACGAAGAAGGTAATCAATTAATCTGACCAGTTTACAAGTGTGACTTCCAGTCGACAACTGAAATCCATACCAAACATCTCTCTAACTTCGAACAAATCTTAGAGGCTTTAGAAACAAGCTCCGCACATATCCGAAGCAAATCAGGCTACTTAAATTTATCTAACATCGAAAACTCCTAGCAAACTAGTCGAAGTTGGAGGCGACTAAGCGGTAATCGGACGGGTTGGTTGTTGGTGGATCTTTCGCTAACTAGCAAGATATTCGGAATATGGATGGATATCAAACAACATGCACCGGCATCGGAATATCGATTTAAGTTGAAAATGCGACTACGATGTTCCAGTGAATCGCAGGAGTTGATGTTTGTTAAACCGAAACCTTGCTACCTGGTACCGGATCGACTTGTATGACGACAGAAGAGCATCACCACCGGTTTGCACTTAATATCACCGGTTCGGTTCAAGTCATTCGATATATGAGATGAGTACTAAGGCGATTCCGGTATGCAACAAAATTCCTTCATCTTAAAGTCCATCTTCAACGATGAAGATGATGGTAAAGAAGAAAATTTTACCTCCTAGCGATGAGAGTAGAAAATTCTCAAGGCACTTAAGACTTTGACTTTGAGATGATGATTATTACTCTAACGGGATGCGTCTATGTCTTCTATACATCTTACTATTTCACCTTTTTGCATCTTTCTATCGGCTATAATTACTTGTTTCTTTTTTCTTGTTTTTAAAAGAAGATTCCTTGTAGAAGATAAGAAGCGGCACAAGAGCGATATTTGTCTTAAGTCGTACAGGTACAGGTATATTCTCCCGGAAAATTACAAAAACAAAAACAAAAAAAAAGTCTAGAAGGAGAGTAAAAAATAATAATAAAAAAAATTGACCATGCAAGGTTCAGTTATATAATAATTTGCAAAGTGAGCACGACCTATTGTATCTCATTGGTGGTACTGTTAAGGCTGTGCACGTACTCGCGTACAGGTAATTCGATACGGCCAAGTAACGTGCTCTCGTCGACGGGTCGCTCACAGAATGCTGCCCGTATCATTGTACAACAATTAACCGAGGAAAGATGAATTTTTAGGTGATCTTCGCAAGTAACTGGGGCAGATCACTTTCAAAGTGGGAAATCTTCAATGCTTCTTCAACTGACGACGTGAACACGAGGTAGGAGGACGAGAAGAAGGAGGGGGCAAATTAGCGCCACATGAAGAGTTGCATGACTTGTTGGTACTATCGTGAGATTTCCGATGGCAGCCTTTGGCGCACTGTTTGCCTGGCAATTAGACTTTAACGCGAAAGAGATTAGCCACACACAACTTTCACTCGCAATCTTACAGGTCAATAAACGATGTGTATCTTCTTCATTGAAGGTACTTTTAATTTACTTCTCCTTTTGAAATTTAAGCGTGTTAATCCGATCTAAGAATTTAATACTGGGATGCAACTATATAACTACTACGCTCGTTATCATGTCTTCCTCTTAATTCGATGCATAGGATCACTGTCGGGTCATTTTATTGAAAGATCCGTGGATTGGAAACTTACGGACTCTAAATGTTTGAATAACATGATTTCCTGGAAGATTTTTCTCTTCCAGGTATATAATCCTAATATTTTCATTTTTAATATGACCGAATGTTTTTTTCAAAATTATACCTTGCAAAAAGAGCACTGAAAATTCAAAATGACCTAATAGTCATCAAATTAAAGAACATGAATTTTTACAGAAGATCGTGTTTTTATGATACTTCGCCAATAATTAAATAAATCACTTCCTAGGTGTTGACAGAATTTTAATTAACATAATTACATCATAGGTTTACATAATCATGGCAATTAATATTTTGTTGGAAATATTTTAATAATGAAAGAAGCGCCGACTAATCGCTATCAAAACTGGTTTTTTTTAAAAACATAAAGCACGCAAAAAACATCGTAAAGATATCACTCTAAATTCCAAATAAAATCTTGATTAAATACGCATCGTATTTTTCTTAAGCAATTTTGTACAAAGTCCATTTGTTTACCAATGACCTCGACAATTTTTATTCAGTAAAGAAAAATCCTCTTTTCAAAATTTACAAAATAAAAAGTATTATGTTGCTTGAAATTACGTAAAAATAAAATTGATTATTCAAATTCCGATAAGATCAATATTTTTGTTTATAAACAACAGAATAACAAATGTTTATTTTCTTGCTGGACTAGCTGATTTGTTTACTAAATAATTTTATTTTTATTTTTTAATGTTCTGTAGGATTAAATTTGTATAAAATTTCAGAAATTCTAAACCAACAATATTTGAACTCTAGGAAATTTGATTGTTTAAATGAGGTAAATTTCTTTTTATATAAATAATGCAATTTATCTACTTATTTTTTAAAAAAAATATTTTAATGTTAGCCTCAGTCTATAAAAATGATATATTTGTAAATATGTACAATAAAAATCAACTCTAGAAAAAATTTTTACCACGAATAGCATTCCTAAGTCTGCAGTGTTTGTTTCTCTGAATACCGATGGAAATATTCCAATAATTTTAATGATATGAAAAAATCCACCTACTGGAGAGGAGTGTAAAATTAAAAGGAAAATTTTTACAGAAACTACCTCCCCATGTGCAGCCGCGAAACCGAACCGTAAAAAAGCAGAAAACTTCTCTCATCTTAAAAACGTGGTATGTTACAGGTACGACCGGTAAACAGCTGTTCCACCGAAATCCCTAACAACAACAACAACAAACAAAAACAACAACAATCCACCCAAGGAAAATTGCTCATAACACCGTGCGTTCCGCTTAAGTTGCCAAGGTATGTTGACTTGAGTTACTCTTCGCTACCGCGAAGGAAATTGCCCGACCACTTAGGCCACAGCGCCACAAAGAAGGAGACAGATAAGTTGGATCTTGGGTCTTCAGAGGGGACAAGCGGTGCCATCTTAGAGCTCATAAGTAGCCGACACAGCCGTGCGCAGGCTCAGCGCGCTGGAAACTCTCTGAACGCATCACAGATTTGAGTAAACAATTTCCATAACAGAAGTTACATAACACCGAGGCGGCAGTCTATCTTTTCTTACAAAATGAGTAAGAGCAAAGAGCCAGGTGGAACAGGTGATGACCTTGGCCGGCCGATCATGTGTGAGCGGCGCACTTGGACCGGCAAGATCTTTACCTGCATAGGTAACAGCAGAGATCTCTCAATATCTTTGGATTTCAATTTTTTTCCCTTCATGTTCATCATCTTACTTGACTTCTTTTTTTTTGCAATGTGCACTGAGTCGCCTTCCTGATATAATTTCAATACTTGTCAACTGTCTATGAGGACTTTATAGCCATAGCCGTAGTTGGAATTTGACCCCCTTCGAAGATTGTTTCACTACACGATGAAGTTCACTTACCTTCGCAGTGAAGCCCATCGCCACGGTAGCCGGGAAAGCAGGTACAGGTGAAGCTACCGAGTGTATTCGTACAGTGTGCGAAGACGTCGCATGGTCGGTACTTGCACTCGTTCTCATCTAGGGGGAAAAAAAAGAATAAGTACGCCGGTAAGAGGAATTTAAATTAAAAATCAATTAACGGCTGCGTTGTATAGTGACGGGCTATAGCAACACACGACAATAAAGACGGTAAATTTCAATTAAGAAAGTGTCGAACTCACCTGGAACTTGGCAATTGCACCCGCCGTAGCCATCGTTGCAGTGGCATACACCGCTCAAGCACGCACCATGCGTGCATGTAGTGCCGTCTTTATCACAGTCATCTGTAAATATTGGTAATTTGTTAATAATAGAGTTCTATTTATGATGTTACGATATGCTTAATTCAATTTGATTTTTAAGAACAATTTTCCATTTCAATTTGGGTATTAGGATCAAAAATCGTCTGTGCCAAATTTGTTTAAACAATATTCGCAAAAAAAGTTTGTTGTAAAGTTTTACTACCCAAACTCTTTTAAATTTTTAATTATTATTAAATTAACTTGTACCTCTTGTTTGAAATCACACTTATAAAAGAAGATATAATATTATTGCATAAAAGAGCATGATACTTACTTGAACATTTGAGCTCTTTGCTCAGCTCATCGGAACCCAGAAAACAGTCCTGGGTACCGTCGCACAATTTCGAGAGTTCGTAAAGCTGGAGGTAATCTGTTGACTCATTGACTTGGCAACCGAAGTAGCCATCCTCGAGATTTAGAAAAAACACTTCACCTTTAAATCTACTCGTTTTACTTCTGTAGGATTGTGAATGTACCTGTAAAGTAATAAAATTCGAATATAGTACTTTGAACTTCGGATAACTTCCATACTCCGTCTGCTGTAGTTCAACCTTTGTGTCTTTAGGTGTGTATTAAAGGGATTCGCTCTGATGCCTCCGTGGGCACATAAGCCCCAGGGTAAGGCATTTTTTTCGTCAGATTACTTTTTTCGGAAATCGTTCAAGTTACGCCTTACGCTCGGCGTAGTATCCCCGCAAGCAAAGAGGAGGATGACGACTTAATTTGTTGCAGTTCGATAGGTTTATGACTTTTTTGGAAATTATTCATAGTTACCCTGAGCCTCTTAAACCCGGTACTGAAACAGTTATGTAACCGATGGGAGTGGGGTTATTCAGAATAAACGTTATTTTTCGGTATATCTACTTATTTTTTTTTTTTTTTAATAGCAGAACAAGGCCGTGCTTTTATTCAATTTGCTATTCTGCACAGGCGCTAGAATTGCAGCAGCGGCAGTGGATAAGAAGTAACCTATCCCAGCTCTAGTCATGTCTTACTAACTTGTGCCAAGTGGTGCAATGCTTCTGCACGTTGTGCAGGCAGTTCTGATTACCAATGAAGGCGGCATTCTGGAGCATAAAGTCGTGAGTTTGATTTCGTGATAATTGGACGCGGATTTTTCTAAAAGAAAACACTATTTCCTTGTTTGAGGTGGAATTTGTGAAAAGGTGAGAAAGGGAGAATGTGAAGGCATTTGAGCGGGTGGAATAACTGTAAGAATTGTCTATAACTTCCAGTTAAATCATTGGTTTATCCATGAACACATAAAAGCCATATGCTCTATTTAGGTTACTTTTTTCTTAAATATACAAAAAAAAAGGTATAACAAAACAGAAGGTTCCGATGTGCACGAAACTCTAAAAATAAGATTTGTTAAGATTTTTCTTTCACTGTTCCGAAATCATGACGAATTGGTTTTTAAATTTGAAGTTACGAACTTAGATCTAGACCTAAATACAACTAAATTAAATATCGACCTTGAAATGCGATAATGAGCTCAAATTTATTGAAAGTAGATAAATTCAATAAGGAAATATCTGTTTAAAGGAATATTGCGAATTTACTTTTACAAATTTTAGAAATCTTAAACCTATATTTTTAAATAGTGTAATTTTTAAAAACTGCCTGGCTAAAAAAAAAGAAAATCAAAAATAAATCTACTCGAAGAAAATCATGTCTTAATTTCAATAATTAAATTATTTAAAAAAATTTATTAAGTATAGTATCTTTAAACTGCAAACTGATTTCTTTTTAATCAACAAAATACGCTGCAAGAAAAAATGACTTGTTTTAATATACCCAAATATTTCTAAGAAATGTCCATGGTGGTGTACTACTCAAAAAAAAGTTAATATGGACTTTCTGTTAACATTGAAATTAACGCTTGTCAAAATTATACGCTCGTAGAGTGCAACTCAATGGGTATCTTGTTTTGTTTTTTTTTTTTTTTTCAATAAAAAATTTACGTAATATGCAATCATAGTTTTTATTAATTACATGAATAAGGTAAGCGAAAAAATGAGACCGTATGTTGAAAGCGCGCCCATTTAATATCGCAGCGAAATAAGAATATTCGTTACATAATAATTAATGATCTAATAGGGCAAACCAATTGTTGATGCTCAGGTCTAACACTGTTGTTATTCTCCATTATATGGACCTATAATCTCTTGCAGCCTCTATTCGAAGCGCATGGACAACGAGTCAGTAGGTAAGCAGCCGGGCAATTTAATTGTTTCATAATCTCGAAGAAGCTACCTAATTCGCGGCCCCCAAATAGAATGTTGATTTGCACGCGATTTTACAAGATTCCCGAGATGAAACTATCGACGTCGGTGGTGGCTTTGGGAAGCTAAGAACTAATAGACAAAACAAAACAAAATCCGCGACTATTCCGTATTATAAAACTTTATTTGTTTATTCTATATTTTTTTCCCCATCTTTTTTTTTCGACTGCTTGTTAGTTAATGAGGTAGCTGAGAAGTTAATTGTTCTTTTATAAACGTGGTTTTAACTGTGAATCTTCCCATTGTTCTCGATTTTTTTTATTGTTTTTTATTTCCCTAGAGATCCATAGATAAACGTTTGTATGCTTAATTTTCGTTAATGCTAAAATAAGTCACAAAGTTGCTCCTTTCTTTTTTCAAACTTAGAACTTAAAATTCAAAAGGCTGTTCAAAGTTCGTTGTACTACTTTTTTTTCTAGTGTAACATGGGAAGTTGTAAATATTTCAAGACGTCGTCTATTTATTTTGATGATTTGTTTACTTTTTTTTTATAGACTATTATCATACATTTTTTCGTTCATTTGTCTAAACTATTCTAAATAGCTTAGAAACACGAAATAACTTAACAAAATTTCACCTAAACATCTAAATCACAAATAGACAGGATTACCTACTTATTTTGTGCCAACCCAAATACCAAATTCCAGTTTAGTTCTCCTATAAGGGGATCCGAATGTCTCCTCAAAAGACTTTTACGGTTGCATCAAATGTCAAGTAAAGTAGTTAACCTTCTTCAAAGTATTCCCCATATGAGATTCTCAAGTTTCAGTTTAGCCTTGCACACCGTTAAAAGTTACAATTTGATCCACTTCCACTTTTGGCACCATCGAACATAGAAAACGAATTTACTTATTGGCACCTTTGCAACGGCGTGATGTAAACGTAATTGCGTAAATATCTATAAAATTTTCCGATTACTTCGATTTCTGATAAAATTTTATGTCGTTAAGACGTTTCTCTATGGCAAGGTGACTTTAGATATTATGACATAGACATCAAATTAAAATTCTAGATATGTTTGAGATACAACATTTTTTATCAAAAAAAAAAGAAATTTTCTTTAAATTAGAAGATCAGAGGTACTAAAGAATTCGTTGACCTTGTCGATGGTGTTGTTCGGTTGAAGAAAGAATTTATTTCTTTACGTTGGAAGGAAACAGAATCCGATAAAAGTGCAGTTATAACAAATTCTAATTAATTTTCTCCCCTTTTATTGAAAATTACGACTTCTCCGGTATTATACCTATAAATCAATAAAGAATCGCCCACGTTGTCGCCAATCTTGATTGGATCTGGCTAAACTTGTTTTCGTACTTCTGCAGATCTGAGCTCCTGTATAATTGCAATAAAGGTAAAAAAAAGAACGAAGAAAAAAATTTATAAAAATCGACGACATACCTTGAGATGTCAAATAATACAAAGCGCACCACTTTGATATAAACGACATGAAAAATTTGAATCGGATGAATATTTGTGTAATTTAAATATAAAATCTTTTAATGCCGGCACCTATAATTCTATATGAATATGTTTTTAGTGGTTTCACTCAGGTGGTGTGAAAAAATTTCGTCATTTTAGCGGTTTTGGTGAATTTTACCATATATCTTTTTTATTCCTTATCGTTTCCCTTTATAAAGAAATGAATAAGTGCCGCATAAGGTTGCAATAAATTAAAATGGAAACAAGTTCCTCTCTCGCGGTTTGTTTAAGTCGTGAACTTTCCGAACGTGAACTCAAAAACCTTTCACCGAATTTTTTTTTTTTACTGCTTTTAATGTTCCATTCGAGGACATTGTCGATTTTCTCATTAATATTTAATTGGTAGCAAACTAATTGGACATTTTATAAATTTGAGACAATTCTTTCGGACATATTTTAATTTGCGGTTAGTAAACGTAAATCCTAAGAAGAAAAATTACGAGACGTTGTTTTTTGTCAACATATGTACATGATTGCATCATTTTAATATATTTAAATTAGCTTAAATCTAAATTACTAGACATACTTTTATTTATCGACCGAAATTATTTATCAGATTTGACTTTTAAGAGGTTTATAGTATGAATAATATTTTGGTATGTATTTCTGACCAATAAAACCTTTCAACTTATGGAAATTTTCCCGGAACCTTTCACAAAATTTTTAATTTAAACATTGTTGCAAGATCTTTTCGATCGGTAAGTGGTCTGTGATTTTTCCAATAACACCAAAAATTTAATTTGGATTTTTTCTTTGTTTTATGATGTTATGGTTGAATAAATTTTTTTCCAGAACTGTGACATCAATGTTTAATAAAATCTTATTTAAGCTCATTAAGAATAGTGACCTATAACAATAAATAGTGATAAGTTTCAGTTTTAATCCCTTTTTTTATAAATAGCAAAAAATATAAAATCTCAGAGTTATCGGTCTTTAAATAATTCATTCACAACCGAGCTACAGGTATTTTTTAATTTCTAAATTTCGGACACAGCCCATGAAGTCTATTTGATTAAAAACTGTAGCTTACTAAACAAACTTCAAATTGTTTTATACGATATTCCATAATTTTGGGTTTATTAATTTTTGTAAGACTAATTTTAAATCTTTAATAACACACAAGGTTGAACTGCATAAGATGGAAGTACGAAACAAAAATATACAAATTTAACTTACCGAAGTCGAGAACAGCACTATCCACGTGACTAGTGGCAAAAATATTTTCATTTTTGCTGCAAAGACAAAAATACAAAAAATTAGTTAACTCACAAAGTACTTCCTAGACTGAAAACGTAAATGACAAGGTAATTAAAGTGCAAATCCTTTCAAAGCATTTAATTACGGAAATAGAAATTTTTAGTTATGCGCATTCGGCAGATAATTAAAGAAGTTTTATTTATGCACTCGTCTTAATTAAGTTTAAATGTTTATTATTCCTGCGCATGCGATCATCTCACACAATTTCCCTTTTTAATCCTCCGCCTTTAATCTAATTCAAGAGCGGTAGTAGTCTTAGAACTCGCCCGACTTGTAATTTACAAGTTGCGGCGTTAATTTTCTTATGCGCTTTCAAATTCTGAAATCCAGACGATCTGAGTTAAAGAGAGCAGGAGGCTCCCGGGTAAGAAGCTACGTATGTCTCTACAGGAAATCGGGATAAGTGAATGTCCAACGCAAATTAAATGGGCATCGATGGTAATGCCACCAACCACCATTATACCAACATCCACCGGATTCTAACCAGGATTTATATACAGATTAGTTAGTGATTTCGAATAGCCTCCCAAGTTAAGGCTATCGACATTGATAGACACTTTTCAAGAATGCAGTCATGCGTGTTTGACTTCCTGAGTTTAGATTTCCATGAATACATGATCGTGTGCATGTGCATGTAGTTTATATCATCTTCGTCTTATGGGTTGGTATCTTAATTCCCGTCTATTCCTACAAGGAAAGATCACCGGCTAACTGGAGATGAAACACGGCTTGAAATATTGTACCTATTGCGGCTAGTTTGATTAATAGTCTGGCTACCAGACAGCTGTAGGCAGCCAGCCTTGATGGCGGTAACAATGGGAAAAAAATATTTTGACTTTTTTAAAGTAGCTCCCGCATCCCGGGTGCTGCTTTACTGACGATATTTTATTAATAATGAAAGTTACCTGCATGGGAATTACAGGATGAACGTAGCCTTGATTTACCGTTTCCAAGTTGATTTAATTTTAATCGATGGAATGTTTTACAGTCTCGTTTCTCATAATGATTTAGCCGCCATGAGTGTGGATGATTTATTTGTCTAGATCACGTAGCCGTCAACGTGGGATCATTAGAGAGGGCATGGTATATCGATCCCTACCGGTATGTGGAACTAAACGATTGATGTGATGAAGGTATAGGGGGCTAAATGGATTGAACGATCGGTAATCTTTTTTTTTTTATTTAATTATATACTTGAAGAGGTTCTGGGTAGTCAGAAAAAATCAATTCAAATCGAATTTGTACCCAACAGCAATTTAACGTCTGAGAGAAATTTGATCTTTTTGAAGATCAGTACTCCAGACCATTCAAAAATAACGTTTCTTTGCTGTGGTTTATATAGGGTATAATATAATAGCAGGTAAAAGAATAGCGACGCAATCAATCGATTGAAAAAATGGTCTTGTTGGTCAAAACGCCTACATAAGCCCATGTAGCTTGTAGACACACAACTAGGGTGATCCGTACACCGAAATAAGAAGGAAATTCTTTCAGGCGGAAGAAACATAATTCCAATAACGATCACCTTAATTTACTTCAACATTGATGTAATCCGATCCAAATGTGATCTATTCTTTAACATGATCCTATAGAATATTTTTTGGTTTTAAATTTCATTCAAACTTTGAAGATTTTAAAACGTTATAGTCTATAAACAAGAAATGCTTTAAACCGATTTTTACTATTGATACTTTTTACATACGTTCCTCTTAATGCTCTTAAATATTTATTATGATAAATATGTGTGTACTGTCCATATTTAGATAAAAATAAATTACTATCGAAAAACACAAATCCATTTGATACAACTCAAATAGAAGTCTCATTGTGCATAGCACTCAACTAAAATTTTTATCACGGTTTGCGGAAGTTCAGTTCCATTGAAGGTCTAAGAGTATCAATTCTACGACATGCGCAACAATCAATCATTGAGAAAACAACAAGACGGTGGCACATGCCACTCAATCGATGAAACAATCCATTTAATTGAAATCGAAACTCCGAGATAGATTTATCTAACGAAAAAGGTTGGTATTGTAATCAGGCACGACGATTGTGAGATTAAACGTTGTTGGTCTATTTTCGTCAAAATTACGTGAAATTTGAATGTACATTAGCAAATTGCAAAAAAAAATATATTAATTGCTTATAATGATCGTCTTGCAGATCGCTTTTTATAAGAGATCAGATTCAATCTTCCTCTATCAATTCATTTTCTTAAATCGTTCTATTTTTTTTAATTTAATTTAATTTTGCACCGACAATCTTTGCACCGTTACTTCACATTTAAAATATTGAGTACCCTGAGAGATAGTGCGGGTACCGACCATTGGGAAATTAACATGAACGTAGTCATGCAAGACGAGAGATAGTCTTCTACTTCATCTTCTGAAAGAACTGAATCGTGTGGCTTATCAAACTAGGACATGACGATGAAAATGCAAATGCCATACTCGATGAAAGATTAATCTTGGCCGTTTCTCATGGGGCAAATCGTGGAATCTAGATGGAGCGAAATGTCCATTGAACTGTAACCGGGACTCATCATAACTGTTCACCCGGGAACCATTTATGTTGCGAAAAGTACATGTTACGAACGCGATAGAAGAAGAAACTGACCCCCGTGGGGGATACCATTCCATGCTCCATGGCATGCGGTGCAGAAGGCCACTTTTAACCGAAAAACCTCGAGATGTCGAGCAATTCTTCCATAATAAAACTCAAAGAGTATCTATCTTTTTGCCTTCTGAAGAAATCTAATAAACAGTCATTAAGTCATTCTGAACAGCATCTGCAAAAAAAGATGAAAAGTTTGATTGCTTTTATTGTGCTTTTTCTAATTGCGCTGCAGAAAACCGCACATTTGTGTTACTTTTTTTTATTTATGCAACTCTGCGCTCGATCGAACTCAGCACGCGGACATACCAAAGCCACAGAACTGTAGGAAAACAATTTTCCTTTCATTGCGATTTTCTTTAAAGGTAGACTTCTTAAGAGTCCCAGCCATACCATCATCATACTACGGTTGGTTACCATCGCAGCCATGTGATTTTTACCCGAAGTCTATCGATAGATGTCGGCAGGGCGCACATATAGGGCCATACAGAGTTATTAATCTTTCGCTCTTTTATGGTATGTCTCTTTACAATTGGTTCCAAACTACGTAGAAGATCTTTCTAGCCAATCTAGAACGAGTTTTTGATTTGAATGTACCGTTAAATGTTAACTTTTATACTGTCCGAGTAAATTATTCTATGGCTTTTTTTTATTTTTGAAAATGTTTTCGTTGCCTTGCCTTCTCATTCAGAGGATTCTCGGTGTTATTGCTCAGGTGCATTCCATTAAACAAGAGTAAAACATCGACTTTTATCGTTATTTAGTGGCAACTCTTTTAGAGACCAACTACCATCGTCCGACCAGATGAATACACTGAGAAATTCACAAAAGGGCTGGGTAGTTCACAAATGTCGTTATGGGTCATTTAGTTCATGGTTTATACCTTCAACCTTGGTATTTCTTTTATAATCGGGTAAAGTACTCATTAAAAAGCAATTTCCAATAATCCTGTTATCTTGCTGAATAAAGATTCCGATTGTATGGTTGCTAAAGTCTTCTTTTTTTTAGACAATAGGAAGTTTCTTAGGGCTTAGTACTAAAAAGGCACTTTACTGAAGGTTACAATTATTTTAAAAAAAAATTCGTTTTAAGCTGATTCCTTACAAAATATTCTTAATGACTCTTTTTGTATCAAAAAATTTACAATTACATTCATCTTCGTTCAAATGTACACAAAGAGCTAATTAAGGTGTTAGGAAGACCGAAAAAAAAGCCTTTCGTAACAAGTTGTTTATTTCTATTTAAATCTCGATATGAAAACTGCAGATCCTAAAATTTGTTGCCTTCATTTCTCCATCCATACAAGAAAAAAATAAGTATTTAGGTATAAGTAACTCCATACCAAGTAACATAAACGTTTAAAAGTTGTAGAGAACATTTCATGTATGTTGTAATAATAAAAATAAAACTTTAGTTTATGGTACATAAAATTCCTAGTAATCAAGAAAACAGCAGTTTTTCCTTTAACATAAGAAACAGTACAAACTTTGTGATATTTAACTCTTACATACCCATCTCGTAACGTATGACCTATGAACAACTGTTAAAAAACATGTTTACTATCTACAGTCTTGTTGCACCTTATAATCGCATTAATAACACGCCCTTAAGTCAAAAGAACGATTCCCTGTAAGCCTATCTTGTACGTTCTTACTACATCCATAACGCAAAACGACTAAAACACCAAAAAAAAAAAAAAAGAATACTATATGCCGATACGGTTTATTTAACTTTATAAAATAATCCTCAATGTGTGATCATCGACGACGATAAGCAAAAGGCAAACAGGTAAAGAATCGCGCGATATTTGCTAAGCCGTGTACCCTTTTGCCAGAGTTAATTGGATTTTTATTCAAAGCACACCTCAGCATCAGAAATTATCATCTTACCTGAGGTTGCCTTTTAATTTTATAAATTGATAAATGTCTTTGTCTTATTTTAATAAAACGTCCGGTACAATTGATTTTTATGGGCTAATTTCCTGCAAGTTGTCCGTATTATCATGCTAAGATTGCTAGCGACCACAAGGCCGTAACAGAGAAAACCACCACCAGACCGAAAGGGGGTGAAGACGGGCTAACTTTTATGACAAACAACAAAATGTAATATGAACCAAAAAGTTTTGGATTACAATCACACTCATTGATTTTTAACACTTTGTGTTAAATGTGATTTTTTTAATTAAGAAAAGAAAAAAAAAATTATTTGCGTTCGCGTGCTCTCGCGGAAGGTGTTGGTTAATATTTTATTATATTCAGGAAATGAGATACCTCCATTTCGTAACGATCTATGAGGAATTTCTGTTGTGATTGATTGAATCGTTGTGGTAGGTAGAGCAGAATTGTTGAGCGAGCTTTTTAGTTTTTCATCTAAAGAGTGAAATCGAATATTTTTATGTTTATTAGCGCATTTTTCGTTATGAAATACAACAACGAACAAAAACTGATCGGTGAAGATCAGAAGTTTTCATTATATGATTAAATACGAAAAAAAATCAGAAATTCTTAAATATCCAGTTTTTTTTAAATTAAAAAACTTATGTATGGTCATGAACTACTGTAGAAGATACTTTTGTGGAAAACTAAATGGTATTTTTTTAAAAAGGAGTTATTGTAAGCCATTGAAAGCAATACTTCTTACATGTATCTTGGAAGGAAAAAACAAAAAACATTAAAACATATAAATGAAGCAATTTTTCTTCCAAAAACAAGTGGGCAGAACCATGAAGTGTCTGGGGGCTTCTTGCAATTTGATTTTAAAAAATAATCCAACCTCTTTTTTAAAACAATATTACAAATCTCCTTCTACATATTTGTTCAACAATTTTAAAAATAAAATACCTTCCCCGCCTTCATCATGTTCGAACAAAATTTTTTAACTTCACATTAGACCGTACGGCTGTACGACCTTCTTCGACTAACCGAGTGAAACGCCTACAACAACCAGTCGCAATGCAGGTGACCTTCATCACGAATTAATGGCAATCACGTTCGATTTAAAATGGTTTTCCCTTTCTGAACCCAATTCTCATTATCGATTGAACCAGCAGCTCTTAATGCATATCTCCCCCCGTTGAGAAGATCACTGTAAGTAAATTCTCGGAAACCATCAGATTATCCAGCCTAATACCTGAGCATAAGCTGGTGCACTTATAGAATGAGATAAAAGAGTTAATATAAAAAAGATTAATATAAAGGCAAAGCCGCTAATCCACCTGAAATTGATTGGCAGTACCCTTTTGAAGAACAAGAAGAAAATTCTCGCCAGTTTAAAAAAGGGGATCCCCTGTGCTTCTTATCGAACGTGTCTTGTTAAGAAAATCGATAAATCGCGAATATCTATTTGTAGCTGTTCATTACTTGATTAGTTTTAGATCGGTAGACTGTACAAACGTGTTCCCTATAAAATCGTCTTCTGCAATTATACAACAATTTGTGGTTAAAAAGCGGCCACACTTCGTAGTAAATGTTACGAAATTTTTGTAGATCCTTAAACGCATTCAAATGGATTATTCTATTAAATTATTTTCAATTTACTCCATTTAACCGTTATATCATGTACAAAGGGAACAAAGGTAAACTGATGTGATAAAAAAAAGAACTGAAAGCACTTAGAGAGGAATTGTTGAAAAACAGAATGGCTTCAATCAATTAAGAGCAGGTTTGTCGCTTAAATCTTTCGTTTTTGGTTAGATGGCGGGTGATGTTACTTTTATATCACTTCTATTCATCTGCTTCTAGCCGCGTAAGTCATAAGAAATTCTTTTGAGTGTGAATCAGACCCGTTTTTCTAATGTTTAATTGATCCTCATTTCTGTGGGCAATTTGACGGGATCTAAAAGGCGATGGTTAGCATTAAAGAAAAGAATTCTTCTATTTTTTTTTATAGGTCATACCATTTGTTAGGTATCAAAAAAGGTGAACAAATTCTCGATAAATAGCGTTTTGCTACAATTACCCGGCATTTTACAGTTGTCCGCTTTTCACGCTTTTTTATTGTCAATTTTCGCACCGTGATATGTGCGTGTAATTAAAGCAATTATCGAAAGGTTTGTAGACTGATGTAGGTTGAAGTTAAGTTTTATTGTGTTTTCAGTTCGGTCATAGGGAGGTAAAACAGTTCTTTAAAGAAATCTAGAATTTAGAATGTTGTTAACTAAAAACAAGTTGATTGTTTAAATAAATCTGGGTTAGAGAAAAGATGACATAGAAATTGATTTTTATTTAACTTAAAATTAAATTTATAAATTTAAATACTAAGATCCATTAATTATGGTTTTTGTAACTTCCGGAATCGTGCATTAGATCATAGTTTTTTTTTCTAAACCTATGTCAATGACCCACTGGGAAAGCAAACACAACCTATTTTACTTTTTTACCTGTGGTTCATTGGAAGAATTCATTTAAATTAGACCGATCTGCCGTTATACCTTTCATCATCGAATACCGTCGAGATTCAAACTGGAATAATCATCAATAATGTAGAGCTATTCGTGAATCATCAATCAGTCTATTACACATTAATATATACTGCGTTAATCTAAATTTGTAACGAAATATGCGCGAATTACCTACTTAGGTATCACTTTCAAATCGCTCTCAAACGATCCAGGTTTATTAGTTACACATAGAGCACTTATAAAGCAGAAGAGTCCATCAGATAACCGAGATTCAGAAGCGCGATACATATGCTAGCTGAAAACGTATATCACACAAAAGCCTAAAAGAAAAACGTGTATAGTGCGCCGAACATGAAATCTGGACGACTTTGGTACAAAATGCAGGCTGTTTCTTCTTTGCCCCCTTGGAATAGTAGACACGAACTGATCGGAACCGGTCATGGAAACATCTTAAGATGATCTTCACGCCATTGTGCCTCCTCCTTTACCTTCGGGACGGGGTCTGTCCGTGTATACCATCATTGACTAGAATTTGTGAATTTTGTTGCGAAATGTGGAAACTCTCTATGCTGTGCGCATATAAATACAGGGAATCTAACTGTACGTTCACCCACAGATGTTGTACCGGCTTCTTGAGCGCGATCCAGAGAATCCAAGTTGATCGAGGGCTTATGAAGAAAAAGAGGAAAAGCACCTGCCCGAACAAGACAAGAAAGCCAACGGCATATCTACTAGCTAGCTAAACCTCTATAGGTGGCAAATATTAACAGAGAAAAAAAAGCCGCCTTGGTTCAACGCCGAAACCTTTCCGAAGACAAGTAAAAAAAAACAAGAAATGATAATGAGAAGTCGAAATAGCACTATAGAGGATGGATGGATCTCTGCTCGCGAATTGTTTACGGCATAGTATCTTTTGGCGTTGGTGTAGTACAGAATACCATCCATAAAGATCCGTGTTGTTAAGAAAACGGGTTATTAGCGGTTATGATTCTAAATATGCAGCAGCATCACAATCCGCCGCGCGACCCGTTTCGATCTCGTTTGAATGTTTTGCTGAGAAACCGTCGAAGAAGAAGCAGAGATTTCATCCGTTGATTTTGCCCCGTGTTAATATTGATCTTCGTAAAAATGATTAGCGAGGAGCAGCGCACAATCCAGGTAACGCGGTCCAGCGCAAACGGCTCTTCATCCCATAATAGACGCCGCGTATAGCGCCATGAAATCCAGTCTGCGGTTAAATACTGAAAACTTTCTTTAAATATGGGCGTAACGATATTTCTTGAACCTTTTGTATTATATACCATTCAATTGGAAAATGCGCCAGATTAGAGCTAGAGCCGCCGCAGCGCATCGAGGCTACCAATTTTGCTATTTTCCATTTGGATGATAGCCTTCAAACTTAGTTATATTACGTTTTATATTCCATCCAGAACAGTTCACCAAAGTGAGCCACGCTATGCATTGCTAGTGGCATGATCGCTTAATTAACAACAACAGACCATCGACGAAGGCGATTGGAATATCGCATCTTCTTCTTCGTCTGCGGCGGCAGCGTTCATTGTGTTTCGCCAAGATCGTAAAGGAAGATCGATTTGTTAGTCTTGCAGACTTTGTTATTAGAATTTCTCAAGGATGCGAGCATTCTGCTTAGAAGAGGAAGTCTTCGTTGCGCGCGCGCCGAACAGATTGCGATAAGACGGCTATTTGGCTCATAAAGTCATTAACGATTTATTCGCCTCGAAAAACAAATAAAAGAATTGTAATAACAAACATTCCTCGCTTCGTTTCATGCGTTTTTACTTATTTGTTTGGTTTGTTGGTCTTTACCAATGGTGCATTGTTTGCCACTTTAATTGCCGCGAGTGAAAGCAACAGCTTTTCCACTATCATGTTAAATGAGGGTTCTTTGACGGCTACTTTGCATAACCTTTCGAGCTTCGATGGTCCGTTCAGTATTTTAGCACGCGAGAGATATGGAATGTTTCTCTAATTTCTAAAGATGGGTCAAAGGTGTTATGGAAAAAAATTTTTTTTTCGTTGAAAATTTAAGAGTTTCTAGTTGATGGTTCTGCATGACGAATAGTTGGTCAAGGGTTATTACCCTCTTGATTTTATTGAATAAAATTCATCACCATTATTTCATCATTCTCTAATAATTACTTTTTAATTACTAACAGGGAGGAAATCTTAATTGAAAATTACGAATTTTAAACCCAAAACAGACTTAATTCTAATGCAAATTTATAATTGTAAGAATTAAGAAATTCTTTTACCTCTATTGCCGAATTATTTTTAAATTTGTCTGTAGAAACCCTTTTTTTAAGAAATAAATGGGTTAGAAAAGAAGTAGGAAAAATGTATCATAAACCGAAAACCTAGATCCTTAAAATATTTTGTATGTAAACAAATATACGTTGGATCAAAATAATCAAAATTATTAATATAATTTAGGAAAAAATGTAAAACCATCGTTCACAACAAAATTCAAACGAAAAATACAAAGAGTCTAATTCAACGATACAAATGAATTGTGTTTTTACCTTTTATTATTACAACTTTATGTAACACAACAAGCGCGCACAATTGGAGCAGTAAACAGGGATTTTGAAATCAAAAAAAAAAAAAAAATAAAATTATTTGTTAAACGACCCATTCTTAAGACACACTAATTATAAGGTGCATTCGAAACTTAGTTGGCTGCAACAAAAAAATTCCCTCAATCACGACTTTGAGGGCGAACATCAAACTCTCATCGTACTAGAGACAATAGACCCACTCCAAACGCATTGTATTCTTTCACGCAAAATTTCATTCATTCAATCATTCTCTCTATACTCGGCAAAGAGGTGAAAACACCTTGAAAAACACTTTCGTTACGGACAATATGCCCGTCGCAACATTTCTTTAAACACGGCCGTACGGCCGGGGCAGGTATTAACAAAGAAAACGTGCAAGTAAGGGTAAAACAAAAGACCAACAGCATGGTTCTTCTTTTTTTTCTTTTAAATGAGTCTCGATGTTTTTTTTTTGTTTTTTCCTAAATTTTCCTTTCCTCTAATTGGAGAGAGAAGCTCTTACCTCGGCTCGTTAGTGTACCACCAGCATTTCGAGGCGCGGCACCCATTCACACTTTGTATTAAAGGCCTTACACACATAAAGAGAAAGAACATGAAAAAACAAAAAACAAAAAAAAAAATAAAAAACAACAAAAACACGTTGAAAATTTCGAACTTTCACTTGCCACAATCTCAACAAGTTTTTTGAATGCATTTTCAACGTCTTCGTGGTCGTCTTCAAGTTTTCTTCGCATTTCATTTGGTAAGAAAAAAAAATTAGGTCAGTGCGTTTGCAGTTCAAAGTAGAAGGAGTTGGTGGTGCTGCACTTCTAATTGCAAATCATCAGACCAGCACAGCACCTAAGAAACTTTGTCTGCAGATATGATCTTGAAAAAATTTATATCGTTGGAAGCGAAAAAAGATCATCACATAGAGGCAGTAGGGGGCGAAGTACGCCCCGTCTCGCGATTCATATTTGTCAAGCTGAAGGTGAACGTAATTGCAGAGGTAATGTGGGCCGGGTATGTGTTTCGCAATCCGCTTAATATGCAGCGGTGCCAACTCCAACTGTGTGATCAGCTTTACAACTCCGGCCACCCGCGCCTCCAAGACTAATTCTGTCGTGGAAGACTGAATCACATTCACAGAGCGGTCGTGTAACTGCTTCACATGTTTTAAAGCTCTTCTTAAAAAAAACAGAACATTTTAAAGCGGACTTTTCGATGAGTGTTTTGTTGCTCATTTTCGTGATTTACTGCTAAAAAGACTTGCACCGAGTAACGTGAGCACTACTGCTTATTTTTGGAGACAGAGAAAACATTGACATCGTTTGAGAGCAGCCGTTCGCGGCTGGAATTAATCAAGTCGCGCAAATCATACGATCAAGTAAACGCAAACAGCTGCTGTTGCCGCGACCAATGTATAATGATCTCAGTACGTCGCTAGTTTCTTATAAAACGATAGCATGATCTTAAAGGAATTGGGCTTAAGTGAAGATTCGTGTAATCTCCTCACGTGCTATGAACAGTCGATCAGCAGTTGATCAAAGATTGACGAGAATCGTGGAGAGGTTCGTCACTTAACTCTTTCGTTTCTCTGACATTTTCTTATGTATGGCTCCCTGCTAATGCAAATTCTCGTCTACGGGAGTATTTTTAGAAGCGCTTTTGCATTCTAAAAGTTGTTTATAAATCTTACGGCATAATGTTGAATAAAGAAAAAAAGTTAACTGATGGGGGTTTACGATCGCTTGAAATGATCGATAATTACCCACGTCACCGACGTATATGAACGGCCTTCTTCGCGATTTCACACAAAATTGAATTACTTGTTCTCTTTTGAAAAATGACTTTCATAAGTTTTCTTTTTTTGCCTTCTTTTTGGCGCCACATATTTTTTTAAATAAGTACGTAACATCTTTTGCAAAGGGAATTCATTACCTGTAAATAACGTTAAGGTGTAAATGGCAACACAACAGAATATTCGTTGAATACTGCCAGGAAATTATTTTCGACGTGTATACACTTCCACTTGTAAGCAGTCAAGTGAAAAAGTAAGTGACGGCGCATTAATTGAATCCGTCTTGGTAGTAAAGGAAACCTAACGCTTCGGTTTCATCAGCAGAACTGGCATGGCATGTACTACCGGGCACCGAAGACGTGTCAGAGGCTATTTAATTCACAGCGTGAAATTGCCTATTGCCGGTCTCTTGTAGATTTCGTAAAATTCACTTCTTACCGTCAGGTAAAATTTTAGTTTCCGGCTCCTTTTAGTTGCCCTGCCATTCACTTATGAGATTTTACTGCACCTTTTATAGTATCTATTTTAATTCTAATACCTTTCATATCTGTTGCATTTTTGTTTGAAATTTTTTATTTTGAAATTATGCGGGCACATTGTGACATCATTCTGAAACTATTTCAACTTCAGTGTGAAATGTGGGGATTTTTTATAGTTTCTGTTTTTTTTTTGCAAATTCTGAGTAAAACCTGAGAAGATCAATCAATCAATGGAATTGCCAGTTGGCTTCTTCCTAGAAAAATAGGAGTGAACAAATAGATTTAATCGATTGTTTAGTAAAATAATTTCCTGTGAAATTTTAACAATTATTAAAAGAACACCTCTTATATCAGAAATTAGAAAAAGACATGAAATGAAATAAAATAAAAAATTAAAATTAATCTATTGTTATCGTTAATTTTCTGCGAAATGCTGATCACACATCAGACTGATGGTGTCCCTGAATTTATTCAATCAATATTAAGTCAGCGCAGCCGTTTGGGGCTATGGCTAACCTTAACAAATATTTTAAAAGTAAACAACCGACAAAAACCTGTTCAAGACACCACGTTGAATTGTGATATCTTTAATGTCTACTTTGTAATAATTCCCACCTGTATTAGATCAGTTGCTACTGATGCGATTGATCACGTACACAAATATTTATTTACACTATACCAAACATTTCAAAATAGACAGACATCACCGATTTGCATGATTCTAGATAAATTTAACCCGAATTAGCATTCACTAGAGGAGGCGTTCATCTTTATATCTTTTTCATTTACTCTAATAGGCTATGAGAGAAATCTTCAGCACAGGTTGTTTGCAACGGTAAATTTATAGGTTTGGAATTTTAATTTTTTCTTTTGAACGGACTAAAGTTACCAAGGGCGTCTAGGGGATTTGCTTATTACACTTCTTGGGAGAGTGTACACTTTTATGATGGTGTTCAAGATGGCCTCTTCTATAGTTTGGAAAGTTCGAATTCTACATCTGAAAGAGATTATTACCCCTAGTAAGATATTTATGGGGTTCATATAGTTAGTAGTATAGTATAGTAGACCAACTAGTTTATTCGTTCTAACTTTTGGTATGATCTTGTTGCAAAAAGGACATAAATTCTATAACTTTTGATGAACAAAAATTGTGTAAATTTTCAACACCGAATTTTAAAAAAAAGTAGCAAACTGTTGAAGGGAAAAAGTAAAAGTTCAAGCAATTTCTTTAAATATGACACCGATTGAGTGATACCACAATTTAGCGACAAATATTTTTCTCGATAATAAAAATAAAAGATCGCAACTGGTGAAAATATGGTTCGATGATTAAATTGACAAAAAAAATTAATTGACTGAGGATTAATTTTATAATAGAGCATTAAAAAGTGAACCTTTAGCATTAATATTACCAATTTGAGCAAAATTTTCCATAACAAAAACTTAGATCACTGGTATAACTGGTTCAATAAATTTTTATCTCACTTCATAGCCTGATTAAAAAAAACACCTCTATAAAAAGAAAAATTAATAACAAGAAAATTGAACAGTGCTGAACACCTTTGAACTTTCGTCTCAAGAGTTAACTAACAGTGCTAACGATTTAAACATAACAATTGCTCGGACAGGTAGGGGAAAAAAATAAAGCTCACCAGGTGATTAGCAAATTACACCCATCCGATTGAAACTGGTTTACCTAATCCGGCACCAGCGGTCATTTAATTTTAACTGATTTGCTTTCGTTTTCAACTGAAAGGAAATGTGTGGTTATCGTTACCTGCAATAATCACACAAATTAAAGAAGTTGATTCCGCTAACTCAACTCCTCAAACTTGAAAGGTTAACGACGACGATGATGCTAGAGAGCATATAAGTGCGACCGGCCGGCCGCCTAGGTAAACCAGGTAATTGCAATTTTTAATGGCGGTAAACACTTCTAAAAATAGCGCAAGACGAACTGAACTCATCGCATTTTACCTACAATTCTTGCACTGTATTTTAAAAAAGGCGCTGTATGCAAAAGACTGATCGCGGTAATTGCCACGCAGAGAAATTAAAAATGTCATGGTCATCTCAAGAAAGTCGCTGACTTTTATATCGTGCGCGTAGCCGCAGCTCCGACCACTGATCTTTTGCTTAAGAAGTAGGTGCAGCCGTTATAGATTTTTTTTAATCCTTATTTGACCATACCAATGACACCTAAACTGTGGGCAGAGCAGTCATGCAAGCAGTCAGATCGCTGATTTCAACCAACTCTCCCACTCACGGTATACGGGTCTTTTCGCAATTCGCTGCTATTCGAGGAGCTCCAACTGCGGTCAAACTCAATTCACCATGCCCATGTAACAACGATTGAAAGTGCTTACTAATCCTCAGAGTAAGATTTAATTAACTTCTCATCAAGTCACTCCGCACAAATATTGCTTAGCCTAGTTGGGAGATTACACGCTCAGAATGATATTTTTGTAAAATATGGTATTATATAATTTACTTATATAAATTTTAAACAGGAAAATATATAGAAATGACAATAATAAACTAAATAGAAAACAAAGGTTAATATAATTACACTTTATGTTTACGTTTTTATGCGGTTAAATTGCGTACATGTGTTATTCCACGTAGGAAATTTTACTTGACCTTACTGCCACAGACTGTCTTATTGATCATTAAGTGGTAAAAAACACTTGAGTACAGTACCCATCTCAAACTGGTCAAGTCGTGACGATCGTGAAGACAGAAACTGAGTGAAATTCGCCCATTAGTCAAGACATTGACGAGTTTCCTGAGGTAGGTATGCCATAAAACTGTCTATCCATCAGTACGGCATATTTTCACCGGTAGTTCGAAAATCTCACGACAAAGTTACGAAGATTCACCTCTTTGGTTTGCCTATGGGACTCATTCTATAACTACCTGTGCAGAGTCTCACGAAAAATCACCATGCGCTTGCGTCCGGTTAGACCAATCAGACAATGGACATCCAAGTGTCAATAGTCAACGACGCAGAACAAGACTCTCGGATTTAGTAATCAAATTCAGTAGAAGACGAGAGCATGTATGATCGCTTCGAATCAATGCCGGTGTTAGCATCGATAGGTCTGGTGACAGGTGAGAAAGGTACGATTACCGCCGGAGTAGGTGATCAGCAAACCAGAAAGGTGCTACCTTACCAAGCTGGCTTGGACTTTTACTAAGGTCCGCCGCCATACCTTATCTTGCATTCACCTGTTGGAACCTTTTGTTTTCGTATTCCGTTAGTGTAGCCACACAGCAATTGATTCCTCCTTCTATCTAAGGAAGAACCAAACACTTTTTCTCTTTTCTTCTTTTTAATTTTGTCTTCTTTGACCGTCTTGCACCACGTCGTTGTCGTCTTCCAACGGGCAATTGATGCCTTTGTGGCACACACAAGATGGCACATTTCCGCCGGATAGGCTATTAAGTCTCTTTCAATTTCTTTTATTATAAATTATTATCAAGACGAGGTGTTCTTGGAAAGTATACCTGGAAATCGTCCGTACACCTTGCAGACACCTCAGAGAAGAGGAGGATTTGCCAATTTCTTGCATTTGATTGAGGATGGGCGCTCAAATTCTGCCCCGGGAATTCCACACGTTCACTGAATTAATTTGATGAGCTTTTCTGGACATTTTTTTATTTATTGTTTAATATTAACCACAGAATTTACGACTACCGGATGATTATGATTTATCATTCCTTCAGCCAATTCTGACGGGAAGTTTATTTTGGGAGTTGAGATCATAAATGAGTGGTTTATTCTGCATCTTTTTTCCCACGGTGGAATTCCAAGATACCTCCGAAAGAATTCTTAAGATTGTTTATGAGATGTTCACAATGGGAAGAGCAATACATCGTGATTCATTGGGATGGCTTTTGTAAGGTAGTTTTTATTACAATGATGGGTCATATATCTATGCCATATGCTTTACGTTGCGCTAGAATAACAATACTTGGCAAAAACGGGAATGACCTCAGACCCGGACATTCGCCTGTGCAATTAAGCTTTAAGCTTTCTTAAAATTTTTATGATTTTAAGCAAGAAATATTAAGGAAAAAAGAAATGATAGTTATTTTAGATCCAAGTTTGTGCCAAGATTTTCGGGATGGGTAATAGGTAATAACTATTTCTATTAAAATGTCTAAAATTTTTCTTTTTCTAATTAATGTTAATGTCCATCTCCTATAGAAATTTCTTTTGAGAAACACTTTCCTGTACCATTCAACTGCACTTTAAGAATCATTTATTAAATTCTTCAATTTCTACAGAGATTGTGATCTTATGTTTTCTTCCTTTATGTTGTTTTCGCGATCGTTCGCTCAAAACGGATTTAAATTAAAATAATTTGCATAGCAATTATCAATGAATATTCAACCAACGGCAAGAGTTAATCGACTCTTTCATTCTTGATCTATCGGCGACAATGTTCCAATCGCAACCGTTTAATTGCAAATTATAAGCTGCATGTTCGAGTAAATTGAATCGCCATTAAAGTTCTATTCATATCAAATAGGAAAGCATAGAAGATCCACAATAATTTTTCGAAAATAAATTGATTTTCTTTCATCTTTTTGCAGAATGATATGTTTTTAATTCTCATATGGTGTATTTTCCCGACCTCTTAAATTATATCGGTTATGTAGATCAATAATCGAAAAAGGACTAACATAATTGAATACTAAATCGATTATATGCTAATTTTCATCCACGTTCAGAAAGAAGTCTGGTCTTATGGCATAGGACCAAACAATAGAACTGATTATGGGAATTTTAAGCAAAATAGAAAATTTTGTGGATTGTATACATTCAAAATTAGCAATGTCTGAAGAATATTTTAACCCCCTAAAGCCGATTTTTACGATCTTCTGAATTACGTAAGCGATGTGATCGGTTTACTTATACTCGCATACCATCCATAAAAACAATTATCGTTCGAAAACTCTGTATTACCAAAGTTACCTACAGCAATACGAAAATGACTCAATTCCCTGACTATGGTAGTGACCGAAAAAAATCAGTCTCGATGAAATAATATAACTGAATTGCAATTCATGACACTGTGGAGGATTGTCTTGTGGGCAGAAAATTGAACAAGACTACCTTGCTTGAATGGCCCTACTCTGCTAACAACAACAGCAACCTGCCCAAAAAAGTAAAACAGCTTTCACTCTGGGGCCACCTGAGAGTTATTTCCCCGTGCCGCGGGCCTCTCATAAACACTTAGTAGCGGTTGGTAAGAAACACGATCGTTTTAAGAAGGAGGCCTAATAGGCACCAGTCATTAAGTACAAGTTCCCAAATAAGGAACCTTCGCATAAGTGCAAAACTCGTTGGTCTGAAGTGACGAATCGATCTTGAGTTATATCATCTCACTGATCGATACTGATCGAATAACAATTAGACATGTTGTGCTTCAAGAATTTCAGCTGCAAATCTATGCTTAATTGGCAGAAGATGTGAGGTCCAAAATAACGATGTTAACGACAGCAACCGCCACTTGATGAGACTGTGAAACTTGTTCTTCCCGTTCCAAAACCGTATATGCGCCACCACCGATTCGAATCGAGTCGTGACCTTAAGGTGATCTGGCCGTGCAAAGAGACAGCTTCTTAAGACTTTGAGTGGACAACAGCAAATGGCCGGCCAGTGCGAAAATATAACAAAACTCGTTCCAACTGGTAGACTCAAGTGAGATATATCTAGTTTTTTTTTTATTTTTTTTAAATAACCGCGACGGAACTCAGTCGCTGGCGCTCAAGAGTTATAGGTCATGTATTCAAATCCAGCAGTCTAGAAACCTCCGGGTTTGAATATATGTTTCGATTGCGCCGCTGCATTATATGCCCACTATTGGGTGCTTACTCAGTGCACCACAAAACATAATCTTTGAATATAGTCTTTGTTGAGAGTCTAAAAATTGAAAGATCACAGTCCCACACGGGTGTCTGTGGCTCATGAAAAAGGCGTCTATACCGCCCCAACTGAAATCCTACCATATTTGCCAGGTAAAATGGGTAACGTGCTTCACTGCACTCTATGCTAAGAAACTATGGCTACGGTGGCGGCAGCAACTTGCCGATTGCCACGATCACCACAGCCTATATGCCCCTTGGACGTAAAGAAGGCTTTTTAGAGATACCACGACATTCTGTAAGATATATACGAAGACTTTTCGCCAGAGAGCCAAGACTCTATAGCGCACTCTTTGAGACTCGCCTTGGCTTCTTGGCGGCGACGAACGTTCCACGTCTTTTTCGAAAGTTGCTTTTTCGCCGTTTCCTACGCCACTTTTGCTGCTGCCGAGTCGAACTGCAGCGGCTGACTGGAGAGTAAAAAAAAATTAAGAAAAAAAACTGTATCCGAGCTGATACGTAAAAGATCAAAAAAAATCAAAGTATGGCATTATACCACAAGATGTGGCAGAAATGACGTCATGGTGGCTTTGCCATTTAAAGGAAAAACGACACCATACGGAACCCGAAATAGTTTTCAGTTTTGGTGAACGTTTACAAAACTCTTTCTTTCGCTCACAAAGCAGAATGCAATATGCTTTTGATTTTCATTGAACTCTTATTTTATTAAGTTAAAATGTTCCTGTGATGCAGCCATTTGAGTTTATGACGACGACGGCTACCATGGATATTTTATAGCATTTTAAAACAAAAGGTTTACGACTTGTGGACTTGATGTTTATGAGGCACTAATTGCACTAAGTGTTTTTGGTTCACGCCTCTTTTGGTGAAGGATCTTATTACGTTCAGGGACACAGAAGACATTAACGGGCGCCTTAACACCCCCTTTCTTCGGTACTCTGAAGTGAAACCCACGTAATAAGCGCAGTTTTACGATTTTTATTTCTTCAGCCTTTACCAGCTTGGATATTTCAAAATATATTTTAACATTTAAATATTTTATCACCTTCGGTGGAAATTATTGCATATAGGTACCACAATTTATGATTGTTGCATTTTGACGCACCTATACCTTGGAATTCATGCCCTTTAATTAAATACCATCAGGAGGAATTATGTACTAAAAAATCCAATGGTATTCATTATTATGAAATTGTGGTTAACATTAACCCTAAAAAGATAAATGACAAAGAAACACAGGTTTTCTGTTTTTTTTAGAGTTCTAGATACAAAATTCGAATTGGATAAATATACTGAAATAAATATGCAGCAAAATAGTTTTTTCATATTTGTTTAGAATTGGTATTTTTTTAGAAATGGTTTTGAATCGCGTATTATAGTTACAAAATATCAGTATTAGAGAGCCTCGGCGGGATTTTTTTTTATATTTTAATATTAATAATAATGTATTAATATTCTTAATACTTAAGAATACAGACAACTTTCAAGATCGGAATCTTGCTCACTCTTGAAAATTTTCACTTTTCAACAACAATAAATATTGCAATTATTTTCCTCGTATTTTTTAGTAGACAACATGAAAATCCGGAAAGTTAAACCTATCAATCCCTGAAAAATCTGCTTCAGGAACTCACACCTTTAGCTGATCATTCATTCAAGAAGAACCTTGTTTTATTCAAAAATATCGTTTAAGGCCAAAAGCAGCAAGACTTCGAATGAAGTAGTATAAAGACGATAAATTCAGTGGGGACATAGTGTGATCGTTCTTGACACGTCAATTCGCAAATTGTACTAATAATTGATTTAGAAAGTTTATTGCTCACAAAAAGAAAAATTCAAAAGGAGATCAAATTACAAAAGTTAAAGAAATGAAAACGGGTTTGTAGACCGAAAAGACAACCACCTTGTCAGGAAAGACACAAGGTAAAGAAAAACGACATTTTTAAATCAAATTCGTGAACTTAGATCAGCTTTTTGTGATGGAATATTTCGTGTCAGTTTTTAGTGAATCATGCTATCCGGTTTTTAAACAGATAGAAAATAATTTACTTCAAGTCCTAAAAGTTGGGAATTATCTTTCGAAGGAAAACTACATGCTAAAAATATCATGTCAATATGTACTTAAAAGAAGCTCAAAATGGTAATTATACAACTGATCCTTCTGTGACCTATAATTTTAATAAATCCATCATTTTCAAGAATACAAATTTATAGATGGCTTTTGCAAAAAATTCGCTTGTGAAAAAAAAAATCCTAATTTAACATTTTCTATCACGATTTTTTAAAAATTTATTGTTTCCATTCGTGGTCGTTTTATCTTTCTTAAATTTGTAGATTTATAAAATTGTTAGATTTTCGCACGTATGTTAATTTTTTATATCTATTTAATACAACATTTTGCTCACGTCTTGACTGACACAAATTTCGGAATATGATAAATTCCTCTTTTTAAATCTTTTTTTTTTTATATGTTTAATATCCATAGTAAAAAATTTTTTTTCATGATGGAGCAAGAAGAAATTTATAGCTTATGTTTTAAATCACCCTCTGAGACGTTTTATACAACAATTTCTTTTGCGCAATAAAGTAACAAAAAGCCAAGCTTATAAAAAAATGTATAGATCAAATTTGAAAGTAAAATCAGAGTACATAAATCTGTAGTATAAAATACTAAAAATTTCGTTTTAAAAAACGTTATGAGAGTTATTGTTTTCTGTTAAATTTAATCATTATAATTTTTTTTCGACAACTTAGAAACTGCGGTTGATCCATTTTAAAGTAAAATATTAACAACAGACAGTGTGAATCGTTACAAGTCATAATAAAATACTTTGAAAGGATTTTTAAAACTTAAACTAAAATTGTAAGTGTTATTAATCATTGTTAATGTGATGTAAATTAGTTATTGTAAAAGCCGCGTCTAGTTGAAACAACACTCTATTAACATTTACTTAATTACCGAATAAAAAAAAAATCTATTTACACAAACTACGAATATCCAAATATAAAAAGAACCAGCAAAATTTCCCAAAAAATAATGTGGTTGAAAAAATTTACCAAAATTTTATCGAATGTCATGTCTCCGCAAGGAAATATAAATTTTACGAATATTTTTGTTGGAATTTCTATTTATTTTTTCTTTGCCAATCACTGGTAGCACTTATCCAATAAACGTAAGATAGAGCACAAAATTACGGAAGTACATCCGTAACAGCGATGAACTTGTGTGTTAATCCAATCAAAGTCTAGGTCACCAGAAGATCATCACTAGATTCCAGAGGATCACTTCTTTCACTCAAAATGCTTTCTTTTATTTCCTTTTTTGATACTACTAATTTTGCTACTTTTTTTCTTTTTACTTTCAATTCATGATCACTTTTATCAACATTTTTAAACTGTCAAACACAAAAAAGACGATCCAGCTGAACTCCTATGGAACAGATTAAGAAGAATCGGTTGTTTCAACTATTTACTTTTATATTTAATTGGAAAACGAAATTGTTTTCATTGACGTGTATATAGTTTTAGCGTTATAACGAATAAACGAGTTTTTGCTGATTGCTGAAGATCTCTTTGATAATTACTTTGCAGCCGACACAAAATGCAAGTAAAAATCTTAAAAGAAGTGGTAATTATTCTTTTTAAAATCTACAATCTACACGCCGGCAGAAAACCGAAGCATAAAAAGGCGTTCAACCTGAAGTTGATAATAAAAGAGCAGTGGAGCAGTGGAGCACTCCGGAGGTGCTTCTGTTCGATTTAAATCGAGTCGCAAGTCGGTCGCATATAATAATAGAAGCAAGAAATCGTTCTCATCATGGTTCAGAGCCGTCTTGCTGTGTACGCTTCTACTTAGTTTTTTTTTTTGTTTTTGATTATATTCTACTTTAATACCAAGCCGGACGGAGTCAACGAAGATTTCACAAATAGTTGTTGCGGGTAGGTGCGCGCGGCGCTTAATAAACGTTGATCAAATGATACTGAAGACAGTAATTACTATATATGCCTCACATGATCGTTTTATCCGGCTCTAAAGTATACAAGGGTAAAAAAAAGAAACATATTCGCTAAAAATCCACAGTGGATCTTCTTACGAAAAAATATAATTTCCCGTTCAAGGCCGATCAACTTCAACATCAGAAACAACAGTAAGACCTGATCAGGTCGAAAATATGCGATTGCTAGTTGAGTAACGTGTAGAGGCGTATGGCTATATTTAGAAGTACTGCAACCGGATGTTGAAGCAATATTTAGCAGATGGTTGCAATAGGTCCTTATTTTGTCTACTTTTGGTACATTTTGATGAAAACTTTCAAAGTCGATGACAATTTTGATACGAAAATAAGAGATGTCCTTTTATAAGAGGATCTTCAGCAATTGGTCGAGTTAGTCGCAGCGGATTTAGTTGTTTTTTTTATATTTTTATTGCTTTAACGTAAGCGAATTTTTTTATATTATTAAATTGATTAGAGGCGGTATTATGCACACGATATTTCACTCCTCGAGGCAAAGTTAGGTCGACGCACTTAGAGTGTGATTGACGATCACTCACCATTCACCATGGCTAAAACAGCCACAGTGTTAGCGTTTCAGAAAAAATGTCTCTTCCGAATTTCTTTGCCACTTTTTCCAAGAAATAAGATCAACGAAATAGAAAGAAATAAATACTCGGATTTTTTTGAATATAAAATATTTTTTAAAAAATATTGTATGTAAATTTGTTAAAGGAACGGCACTATAAACTAAGCACTTGTGCTTCACTCGAAGTCTAGAGAAAGACTAAAGATCTTGGTAGAGTTTGCACAATTAAGATACTCGCGCAAGCGCAACCCGTTCGAGCGCACTGAGATCACCGAATAAAATGCGTGGTACGGTCAGGTATCTTAGCTAGCCGCTTAACTCTCTCCAGCTATCCAGCTACAAGTGGTCGGGGCGGTCATGATGAGAATATATCGCGGAATTCCAATTCTTCCAACGAAAAAGATACTCCGCCGATCTTGCGGTTAAAGTGTTAGGACATACAACAACAGTCTTAAGGAAATCATCATCATCTTCATCGCTGGCTTATTGCGTCACTTATTCCAGTGTATTCAGTCGAAGGAAAACCACAAGACCATAAAAATACGCGAGAATAACGGGCGGAGTGAGAAATGACCGCACTCTACACTTCAGCTCTTCACTTTTCGAGAATACCTGGCTCTGAGCTGATCGCGCATGCGCTAGATGCTAGCCACTGCTGCTTCTGCAGCTGCTGCTGCTGGTAGTGTTTGCTGCTCCCGATGGTGGTTTTTGAGGTGATCGTGCAAGAAATTTGAAGACGAAAATAAAAAGATGAAGAATAGATAGAAGAAGATCATGTCTTAAAAAAGAGTATAGTATACGAAGAAGAAGACGAAGATGAGAATGACAAAAGAAAGGCGAACGAAAAAAGGGGAGTAAAACAAAAGACTTAAGCGACGAACTTGACATTTTTACGCCAACTTGTAGACGACGACAACGATTTTTTCGGTGTTTTTTATTGCGACAACATCCCCTTAGAATTAAATAATATATTTCTTTTACAGCCGCCATTCGTTCCAAGTTTGATTGGCGTATCTGCTGACGTTTATTACAGTTCAGTACGGTTCAGTATTTAACGACACCCCTTAACTATTGCTTATATATTTAAAGATCTGCAGGATCACTGAAGATTCCTATAATCTACCTCTTCCCTTGACCGTATAAAAAAATGATGGTTTCGTGTTACTGAATATATTTTAATTGCTTAATTAAATAAAGTTGAGGGCTCGCGGAGGACCGGATCTGGAAAACAGTTTGCCGTCGTATTTTTCATCGCTAAGGGAAATTGCTTCGATTCAATACAAACATTTACAGTCCGTTTAAGAACAATGCAGCACCGTTATACCACCGTAAGAGGTTTGTTAGGAATAACTTATTTGGCGGTCACTCCTCAACGATACGAACAATAGACGATTGAGGTGTACTTGCTCACTTCTATAGCATTTCTTGCTTATTGATGATGCCTCTTTGCTAATTTGCTTACATAAAACGAAATGGAACCATTGTATGCGCTCTGCGGCCACTGGCTCTGTGTAGGCTATGGCCGGTTCTATCGGTTATGTAAATCTTTTGACTGTATCATAATGATTTCATAGTAGAGGCAAAAAGAAGGTACGGTTGCAGTTAACGATTGCATTCATATAATGACTGAATGATTTGCTTTTCTCAAAAAGGCATATCAAAAATATTCATATTTCCTGGACGGAGGGTGACATTGAGATGTAAGCTAATATCTTATTAATGTTAGAATCACATGAGAACTTTGGCTTTAATTAGTTAAAGCTAGAAAATCATAAAATAAATAAGTATATTATCAATTATTACTTACAAGATGAATCTGCATTGAACATGAATTTCACTTTCCATCCCCAGTTCAGAGGTTTTGGTTTTTATATCTAAAATAAGCACCATTTTGAATTTGAAACAACAAAATTGGATTTTTGTGAAATACATACCCGCTGATGGAAAAGTATTCGTACTTACAAAATACCTAGACCAAATCTACCCATAATTCCCAGTAACATTTTCTAGAACATTATTCTGTAATAATAAATTTTATATTATTATATTATTTAATTTAAAATGGATTTCTCTAGATGGATTTTTACATCTGCTCTTAAATACCTGATAGATCAATTCAAAATATAAATGTAAATTTGTCCGCTAGAAAGGGAAAGTAGTTTTGTGCCTAAAGAATAGAATCATAAAACTAAGAATCTAAAAGAATTAAATTGTAAAATTCCCGTTTCTAGGCTAGAGGTTAGATCAAATCTCTTATAAAATTTGATTAACTATTATAATGGATGTTACGTAAACGAGCTTGACCCCAACTTTGTTTCAATTTTTTATTACTTTCCAAATTAGCACAAATACAGTTTAAGAAGAAAAAATGTAATTCATTAAATGCGAACTTCGTAGACCTTAAAATTAATTATACATTTCCAGGAATTGTTTAGCGATTGATTCTTTCCTTTTTTTATAGCTGCAAAAATCAATTTAAGTAATAAAATCTAAATGGCCATGAATATCGTGAAAAAACGAATGAAAATCGAAGGCATGTGGGACTAATAAATTACAATTACATGGGTTAAACGGCCATAAACGCGCGCCATTAATTTTACCGTAGTATCACCCACTCTCGTACAGGTCTAAAGTGAAAAGTCAACAAACCCCCGAATGTAATGGCCACGCACGTACCTTTTTATATGCGGCCAAAGACCGGGGATGACGATTCGACGATTTTTCAACTTCAATTCTCATCAACATCCTCCTCGAAATGTTTTAGTCTGAAAGTCTTATGGTGCTGGGCTATAAATCAGGCATCTTCCCACTTCCGATCACATTATTATTTTTGCTACTTATCTTGGCCGGATTCGTACCTGGTGGCTTCTTCTTCGAAGACACCACACCGTCGAAGAGTCCGCAACGACCCACGACCGACGGCACGGGGCTGGGAGTGCGTTGCAACATAAAAGGCAGCGCACGCCCCGATAACCATCAACCGCGTAACTCTTGTAACCAGTTTTTAAAGAAGTTGATGGTGATAGGCGCCAAGATGTATCCCATTGCTCGCCGGGGCACCTTGCAAGATGTTGGAGAGATTTAATTTGATTGAGACATTCATCTTGCCGATCGGGCGACCTCAACTCCTATGTCTTAAGGTAATATTAGTTCGAGATCAGATGCCCCTGCGATTTGAAAAGACTCTGACGGTTTCGGAGGAGTTGTCCTGCCCTTTTTAATGAAGAGATCGCCGATCATCAATTAATTAATGCCAAACTGCGGTATAAAAGAGCGATTCTATTTCAAATTCCCGACTGTGCCTAGTCGACATTAATCCCCCCCCCCAAGAGGAAAAGGTGTACATATAAATTACCGCGAATATTACCGCGAATTAAGTCAATTATTATTGCAGAGGCGTTCAGGACGATATAATGACTCATTAATGAAGTCGTCTATCTCTCGGCTATAGAGCCGTATGCATAATTATTTAGGCATTGAAATTGGACATGATGCGTCATAAAACTAATTAAGAACACCGATTCAAAGTCAGCTTTTATCCACACCGCAGCAATCGATAGATCCAGGCCATTGTGGACTGTTTCTCTAATGGTACTAACCTCGTATCCCTGGACGACTTTGTCTGGTGAACGATCATTTCAAAGCAATTTGTCGCCTTAATCTCAGCTGATGAATGCTTAAAAGGATGCTAAGACAAGTCAGTTAAGGCAATTGTTAATGCTACCTGGAATCCTGTAGTGATTAATGACTGCATATTTTATCTTTATCGCTTGTACGGGAATTAACTTTAAAGGTATAATTTCATGTCTATATTTTTTATAAGCCATTAAATAAGAGGGGTTTTACATGAGTGTTAAAAAGACAATGAACTTAAACTTAAGGTATTTGTCTAGTCAATTGTCTTTAGCTTTTTTTTTTGTGTATAGATTAGCTGTAAATTCTAAAGTTTAAAAACCTCACCCCTATCCAAAAATAGGAAGCACACAGTAGCACTGCATAGTTCTTCTTTTTTAGCACATATGATTCAGAAATTGCTCCGTTCACATTTTTCGCCCACAAAATGTAATTAAACCCACGTTACCAGACCGCCATCATTTCGCTGGTAACTGAACAAAGCTCCTCTGATTTGCATACGGAGCGACAAATTGTAAATGCTAATTTTCCGCGACATTCAGACGCTTTTGCACTTACTAATAGAAGGAAAAATAGAAGAAAAAAACTACAACAGAATAGGATAGATGGATGCTGGCTGAAAACAGTTTATGCCAATTGCAATCGCATTCGAGCTGAAGTGACACCATTTAAATGCCAGTTTGGCTGAGGATCACCAATACGAATGAAATTTGCACATGAACTGAGTTAATTGATTAAATTTATTCGGGCATTTGTCAATGGGGTTTTAATGTTAAAAAATCAATTAATCGAGCTTCAACTGATCCCCTTCGGTAAGATCTAAGAAAAGGGGCGTGGGTTTTTGAAACTGACACCAAACCTCGGAGCTACCTCAATCCTCCTACACTGAAAGCTAATATGACGATAATCATCGGTCGGATGAAGATTACAAAATTCTAAGTGCGGAGTCTTTGCGCTGTATTGTAATTCAATTTGTCCCGAGGTGTGGACGCTGGTGGAACGTGGAATATATTTTTATGTAAATTCGAAACCTTTTGTCTGGGAATGGGCAATTGAACCAATTTTAACTTGTCTTGCATTTTAAATGCGATCGGTCATAGGTAGGTACGCAAAAGCAATGTAACACGAAGTTAAATATTCCATCGTGTGTTAGGAGGAAAAAATATTTCATTGGAAACAGACAAATCGCTAGATACAAAAAAAAAAGAAAAAGTATTAAATTGGATTGAAGGAAAGTCCCAGTCCCCTTTTTTGAAGTATTTTTCTTTGAAAATTGATTAATCTCCTCTCACGCAATTATCTATGGATAAATCACAAATTTTATTAAAAACGTTACTTTAAAAGTTCATTGTCTGGGTTTAGATTAATATTTCCAAGAAAATTTAATTAAACACAAAATTCGATTTCTTACTTCTTAAAAGTAAACTTGCTCCTAAATGGCAAATTTCCTGAAATAAAACTATAAATAAATAGAAATAGGTCCATAAATAATCAAAAACATAAATAGCTATATTTCAGTCATCGTCTCCAATTCCATACCTTGAAACACTTCACACCTGGAGAGAAATTAATGTGGGATAAGTCTGAAGCAAATGTTTATGGACATAGAGTTAAAGAATTTATAGCTCAATGTCTCTGAGAAGAGGTCCATATGTACATAAGTAATCTAGTTTGCCCTTAGTCAACAGGGACTTGTGCCTAAATCTCTTGTCCAAATATCTCTAATAGAAGCTCTCAGTAATGGGTGTCTTCATTTACTAGATCACTTGTACCGGCTAATCTGGAGGAGAGATGGTTCAGAAGAAATCTTCAATTAGATACTTATATGAAATTGGGAGGAACTTTTTGTCGACATCCACTCTTACTACAACTTATAAAGATTTTAATTCTATTACATTTGAAAAGCCTCCAGCTCCATAGAAAGCTTGTTTTTGTTTTTATTATTTTCATAGATTACACCTTCTGTGTAGGTACAGATACTACGGAACGCCTCTTGTCGTCACCTTTAAACTTTGACTTGTCTTGTTGCATGCGAAATGCGTCCGTCATTCAAACTGACACCGGCACCTTCAGAACAAATCAGATATAAACCGTGAAGGTCTTGGGGAGTCACCCAATATCTCCCGTGCTATTATGATTTTCTTTCCGTATCTTAGAAAATATCCGATGCGTTAAGAAATTACGGTTATTCGCGAGTTTTTCTCCTTACTCGTCGTTTCTTGCCTTTCAACTTTTCTTCCGCACTAGTCGAGAACGGCTATTTGTCGTTCTTCAAGATATTTCTACACTATAACAAAACAAAAATAAAAATATTAACCCTCGATTCATATTGTACGCCGGTTTTTTTTTTTTTTTGTAATCTGCAATATGATTCGACTCCTTGTGTCATACCGCCGCCATTTGGTTCACCTGAATGCGTTTGAAAATCGCTAGACTATAGTAAGGCTGCCAACAGCCGACAAAAAGCGTCTAGAACTTTGTGATATTAATATGCAAAAATTTTTGCAAACTAGTGAAGCAAGTCTAAAGCAACATCCAGACCAGATTCGATTAGCATTTCTTCTCACACTTTTCTGATATTTCTTTTCCTCATTTTTTTTTAAGGTATAGTACCAACTGCTGTTTAAATTCGCTGGTTCGGTTATCTTACTGGCGCTGACTAGCGATAAAAATCACCTTCAACTGTTAGAGACTCTTCTGAGTCGAAGGCGTTAGCTTCTTAACGCACGGGAGATTCTTTCGACCGTCTTAAACCGTGAGGTGGCATTTAGGAGGCAACAACGATAAAAATTTGTCATATAATTTGTAGCGAATGTCACTTCACGCGTCATGATTTCAGCGCTTGAGAAACAGCTAGGCATAAGAAATTTACCTTGGGGACGGATGGGAGGAAGCCAAAGACGCGGGGTTCGAAGCTCAGCCGTCTTTTTAACACAGTACGATGTAAAAAAACAAAAAAGAACATTCCTCGATTGAAGGGAAATAAAAACAGAGCTCTCGGACAAACTTTTGTGTGTTGTATAGAGACTGGTACCAAAACCGAAGCATAAGACTGTATGTTCTTGGACTTGGACGCCAAAGAAAAGATAAAACGACCTCTCAAAATGAAATTAGCAGAAACAGTGGTCGAGCCCGCACAGAGTTGTTGCTTTCGGAGAGGGCATTGATCTTCCTGTCTCTGTAGGCTTTGAACTTTTGCGCGAGCGCGTTCAGCTTATAATCAATCTCAATCTAATATCGCGGAAAGAATTTTTGCATATATGTTACTGTTAATGGGCTCACCTCCGGAGCACTCTGGAGCCCGATATATCCGCCAAGATTGCGGCGATTTATGATCACGTCTAATAAGGTGAGATTCCATTTGACGCACACTGTTTGTAAATTCCGAAGGGGATTGACACAAAAAAGGTTTAAAATCTGAGTAAGAATACTATCGAAGATTAAGTACTCTCGTTGCAACAACACTGGACGTTTTATTTAATTAATAGTCTTTATCAGTCCACACCGATCAAGGAGTATTTTATCTAGAACTTCAGAAAGTACTTCCTTAAACTGATATCAGAATTTTTCTAATTTTTTTAAGCATATTTCAATCTAGGGCTTCAGTTGTCGAGTCGATTTAAACAAATGTTAGATTTTCCTTAGTAAACGAGTATAAACCCAAGGATCAATGGGAAATGGTTTTTACTCCACTACTTTAATTAGGAAAAGTTTTCGTGATAAATTTTTGGGATTTATACTTCCTTCCAATTATTTTTCCTGTAAACTGCTGCCATTGACCGACAAGTAATGTCCTCATTAAAACGACCCAAAGGCTTGGCCACAGAAAGTCTGCAGAAACTACAGCGTACACTAAAGAGAAAAAATCCGCTTTTGGACAAGAACGGTCTTTGTGTCCAAGCGTGCACAGATTCTTTGGTTAAATATACGTTCGGCACGGTAACGCGAGGAATTCAAGTAAATTCGAAATGGCCAAAGCAAACAAGTCCAGACTGTTTACAGATTGTATTTGCTGCTCTTAACCACTTGGGCTTTTTTGAAATCCTTTCTGATGACTCGGGGCCGACTTAACTCTGGACAAAATCAGTGTCTCCTCCACTGGAACATCTGCGGCTTCACCAGTTGGGTGCGTTAATGAAGACAAACAGCACCAATGCCGCAAAACAAAAAGTGGAGAGAAAAAAAGAGTAACTAGAATAAGAAAACAGCAGGTCCGAGGACTTTATGGCGACATATTTGCTTTTTACGGTTCAATTAAACACACATGAGACTCCAGGCAAAGAAAGACGTACCGACAATTCTAAAGTTTACCTAGTTCTAAGGCAAACCCATGATGCAAACAACTTGCCGATGGTAAGTTGTGTTTGGTGTTAGATTAACCAAGGAATGATGCTTAGATACTCCCACATGCCGTTGCGATGCGACATCGCAATTCGTCTTGGACAAGTGAAACGCTTCTTGTCGAGGACTTGGCAAACATTCTCAGGTGGGAAGATTAATTTCTAGCTTCTAGAAATTGCTTCTATGGCTCCTTCTCAAGATGGGGGAACTTCAAGAACGCCAAGTTATTTAAGTAGTAGAAATCAAATGAGTGTTTCTGCAGCTGCCGGCTACTTGCTAGCAGGAGCTATTAAGATTTCCATGTAACATCTTTTAAGGAATCAATGCATCTTTGAGCTATTAAAGTTTTCATGGCTTTAGACAACTTCAATAAACATTAAGTTTGTTTAAATTTCTTTCAAGGTTATACCATGCTACGTAGGAAATGATTAATTAAATAAGCCCTTACGACTCGAATAATTCATTTATACTACCCGTTCATAAGTCATAAAATTGTAAATTTTATAAAACCTCCAGTGTATTTATTTATGTGAAGTTGATGAATAGCTTTCTGTGCTGTTTTTTTAATAAAATAAAATAAATAAAATAAAAAGCTGATCGTATAAATTACTGGAAATTTACTTTAAGGAATTTGTGCAATTGCTTGTAACTACTTTAGAACATGTTTTAATTTTAGAAAATCGTAAAAGAGTTTATTTCAACTCCGAAAGGGATTATTACTGCCCATTTTCATGTATAAAGAAATTATAATTTATGGTCTAATAAAGGTATAGTGTTCCAAAGTTACATCTCTAATAGGAAGAAGTGTACTTGCAACATTCCAATCAAATCGTTGTGAAATGAAGCACACGGTTAATACGGAGCAGGTCCTCCTTTTTCTTCAAAGAAAACCACCTCACTATTGACATATCCTCCGAACCTTTGAAGGAGTACCATCATCGGTCCAATAGTCCCAACGATTCCAAAGTGATCTCACCAAAGAAAAAAAGTAATTCTTGGCATTACACCAAAACCTGAGTGCACAAAGAATGTGTTCATAACACTTCTGCAAATTGCCACACCGTTCCGTCCACTTAGCGCATAGCGTTGTCGGACAAGATAGTACCTTGGCGGCGGTACGATGGCGACGGTGGTATGAAGAATAGAACAAATGAAGCAAAAATAGCGCAAAGAGTCGTGTCTCCTTGTTCTTTTAGCGAGGGGGAGATACTGACGCGATAAAATCACGGAAGTTAGCAGTCAAGAAAGTAATAAGACCAGAAAAAGTCCCGCGAGGTACTTAAATAATACCACGCGGCCAGGTGCAATGCCCTTCAATTGCAACTCGCGCCATGGTTATAGTGTTCTCTGTGCCATGGTGGCTAGCGTCAAATATACCTTGTATAAGGTATGGTAAGAACGAAAAGAAGCCCCCGAGAGGCTCGTTACAGCTCTGGTCCGGGTCCGGGCTCCATCCCAGCTCCAGAGAAGAGATAGCCGAGTCGAGCCCCATTCTGCAAATTCAATGAAATTGGTCTAATTACATGGCCATGTAAACACGGCTGGCGTTTGCACGCTTTGCTACGATAGACAAGTTCCTGACTTCTTCTTACTAGAATTAGAAAATCTAGAGAAAATCTAAAAAAGAAAATCCCGGCCGTGCGCGCGATTTAGAGCTGCGGGACCGTTAAAAATGTTCCTCTATCTCCACCACGCAGACTTCACGTCTTTAGCCCACAGATAATCCACCAGGTAAAGAACTCCTCAAGACCAAATGCCTGCTCGTAGCTTGACATCTTCAGTTATCCACGCCGTGATCTGGTAATGAGCGCTATTTTGTGATGGGCATGTCGATGGCTACCAATTATTTCTGTAATGAGAAATGGGACGGTTTTTTGCCGAGGAATTTACCGAGCATGTAAATTAAAGGTGGGTGTTTCACTAAGAATTCTGCCTTGGCTTGGCCATATCGGTGACGGTGACTTGTAGAGCAGGCATGACCAAGAAGACAGGGCAATTAAGAACCTGCTCCTCTGGTGAAATGATGTAGAACAAGTTCTTTTATTGTTTTTTAGTGTACACTCTGTTAAAACATTTCACTTTTATAATTCAACTTGCAGACGACGACCACGAAGAACTGGGAATTCTTCTTGGAAGAAAATCAAAACATCAACTGGTTGCAAGAAGGTCTAAAAGGTTGACCTAGGTTGGAATTAGTACTCAAGAGAAATTTTACTTTCTTGTCTTTCTTGTCATAACATTTAAATTGGAATGCATTTTATTTTTACTTTTAAAATCTTTGTAAACAATAATAAGACGAATAGAGGATACAAAAGATCCTGGAAAAATATAATTTACAGAACAAATTATCTCTGAAATCAAGTTGAAGCGAATAATGTCATAATATTAAAACAAAGACCTCATTAGCATCAAACGCTTCGCTGAGCAATTCTCAGAAGATTCTGCTTCATTAAAAGGAAAAACCCGGATGTCAGAATGCCCTTGATTCCCTTACCCCCACCGTATAGACAAAATGACGAATTAAATAATTCTTCGCTTGTTAATTGCTTTAAACAGGTAGGTAGAAGATGTTTGCACCATACCAACACAACGCAGAAGTAACGCCTCTCAAAAAGTAGAGCGTGCACTGGCTGCTAAAAAAAAATGGGAACGAAAAATGCGGTTCAGACAGTTTAGTTGGAAATCCTCTGGACCGCCCTTAAAAGTGAAATTTGCAACAGATGAAGTTTTCAGGCACATTGTATTTAAATGAGACAACGTCTTACAGACTCGAAGATAGTGTTCTAATTGCTGTCGTGAACAGACTTGCCTTATGTTTGACGAAAAGAGGTTTATTTGTCTTCAAGACGGAACTTGCAATCTCCACGAATACACGATAGTGCGTAAAAATTAGTTTCAGCACAGACAGACTAGACTTTAAAGTTGACATAGCTGGAAGATGAAGAAAATGCATTTAACTTTATTGGAAGCAGCTTATACCGTTACCACTATTTTTATCTTACTATTACATTGTTCTATCGGTTAACTTACTTTACGTTATTTTAATATTATGATATGAGAGATGATAGCATGATTTCGTTTAATCAAAATAACAATTATTATCAATTTGAATATATTAACAAAAGTAAATATAAAATCAAATGCAATGATAGTGCAATACCACGGAGGGTCTCATGACTCTGATAGAATATTCATCATAGGGTTCCCTATCCAATTCTTTTAGTATGTGGATGACTCAGCAAATTATCCACGTGCAATGAATTCACAATTTCGCGGTTGAGGTTACCTAAGTTGCCTGACAGGGGCCATTTGGTTAAGTTTTCTTTTTTTTTCTACACCATAGATGCACTTTGACGGTTTAAGGTAAAAAGAACTTAGGATTTATTATTTACAATCTTAAAGAAAATGCATAAATCCGTGTTTCCCATGGAATCATGGTGACAGAAATTCACGATTCTGCATAAATCAATAGTTCTGACGATAGGTAAATTATTTTATTTTTCGTCGAGGGCTTCGTTTATCGAGGGTCATTATTAATTTTAGATGATGCGTAATGAATGCGCCGAGGATGAATATTTACAGAATTCTGAAAATACAGTAGCCATGAAAAAGATGCTTAACCGCAAGTAAGCAAATTCAATAAAAGTGTGAAAAATAATAATTAATGAGAATTTAACTCAAGGTGGTATAGCTCAAGTAAGTCATTTCACCAGCCAAGTAATTCACCTGACGTGTAAAAGAAGCTATAGTATGTTTTTTTCTTTAATTTATAGACGTTGAATAATTTTTCTCACAATGGAAGAAGAACCTCGTATTGCATTAAATTAGTTGGGAAAAACAGAAAAAAAGGTTTATCAACTTTTACGTGATGTTAGACAAGTTTTATCGATCCGGTAAAGTAAATTATTAATTTTTGTAAAATTATCGTTATTACTACAAACCACATAATTTCTTTTGTTTTATATCGTTATTTTTTTCCTAATTTATAATTTACGAGCTTGTCTAACTTGTGAACATGGGAAAAACACTATTTTCTTAAAAAATATGCCCGTAGGCACGGTCATTATATATTTTCTTATATAATATTACTAAACAAATCATTCATTTTTTTATATTATCAAATAAATCAAATAATAGGAGTTCTCATGGGCCTTTATAGTACAGTAAATATTTCAGTTAGCCATGCAAACTGCACTTGAGTAAAGTGACCCTATGTTCTGCTCTTTAATGAGAAATCACGTTGCAAACCAGGAAATTGCTGAAACTTTACCGTACACTGAAAATGAATGTTGTCAATGGACCATCACATTTTCCAAGATTTCCCATAAAGCCTTTGGTATATCAATCACATACTGTGCTGGACGGCCAGTACTAGCCAACGGACTCTCCTCTATGACTTCATCATCACGAGGATAATTTCAAATGGTAATTGCTGCTTTCTTGTTTTACCTGCTGATAGCTATGTTGAAGGTAATAACCCTTAATAGGTTTCTTTTCCTGCAAGCATATGCACCGTGAGTGCACATATGCATAAATATTATGATAGCAATGCACACCGGGACTCTAGCACAGTCACACAAACAGTGCATTCCTTCGTGATGAAATATCAAGTCACCAATGACAGGAAGTGCAGGTGAAAATTTTTAAGTGGAATTTTTACCCCCCCTTGCATTTTGTGAAATTGATTGTTCTTTCTCGGACAAGTGCCATAAAGAAATCAAATATTTGCAAGCGATCCCCCAGCGACTTAAAGGCACCTGTAGCGGGTTCGCCGTCTAAGTCTTTTGTTTTTTTTCAATTTGGGTGGGACCAGAAATCGGCTGACGACCAGTGGGCACCTGCGGTATGCACATCGCCCAAGTCTTTTGTTTTCCGTCTGAGACGAACGAAAGACTATCGATATCTTTGTTGGTGCTCTGCACAAATTTTTAACTAAAAAAGAAAAAAAAACGAAAAAAAAACAACACGGGGCAAGAAGCAAAAGGTCCGATTTACATGTGCACCGTGTGACATGCGCGAATATCGAAAGACCCGCTTGAATGCAAATTAGTGTTCACTTCGAATATTGGCGAATACCTGGAAGGTGAAGGGAATAGTACCTGAACTGCACGGATCTTCACCGGTAACATCGATGTCTTCTTGTATTTTATTATTTGGATGAACTATGCCCAGCGAACGATGAAATTGCGAAAATTTTCTAATGGCTAAGAAAAGAGACTTCTTATTCTGCAGAAAAGACACGCGGTCCGCACAAGGGTACGGGATGATCGTTCATAAAGATCACGATGACACAGCGAGATGATGATCGGCGATCGATTAACCGTGCTCCTTGAATAGACTTCTGATTGCAGATTATTGTCTCTGTTTGATCTTCTTCTGCTCTGGCCACAGCATGCCAAGTAAAACGATAACATCTCTTTCTCTGGGCCGGGTATTCTTCCTCCAAGAGTTTTTCGCGTTCGGGCTCTTCCTTCTTTTTGTGATGATAGCGTTTTATTGAAAAACCGCGCGCCGACGGTCGCACACCTACAAGAGATGGGCGAAAGTCATGCGCACGATCATCGCGGGTATTTTTCTTAAAGGAAGAAGGTCTCTTGCCCCAAAGATGCCGTCGTCGTCGTGGGGCCATTTGTTACAGTTGACAACGAAATTTTTTACCACAAAAATTGTAAGATTCTTTGGCGAATGGACGTGGGACGGTCAAGGGTATTCAATTCTTCTTTTAATGCCACTTCGGCAAATTTGTTTTTATTTTACAACAGTCAGCAGTAGAAGTTTTTTTGGCACAGAATTTTGTCTTTTTGTTTAAGAAAAAAAAAGGTCCCGTGAAAGATCTGTAGAATAACTTCAAGAAATTCTGAATAGCATTAGTAAGACGGCTGTAAATTGACAGAATTTTGGCAGTAAACTAAAAGATGTTTTAGTTTGTTATAAATAAATGCTTGCCTTATCGAGCCAAAATTTTTGTTTACTTCAAATTTCGGAGGAACTTTTTTTTGTAAAGTTATTTTAAAATATTTTTACTGGCTTTTGTGCAAATATGACGATGATATCAGTAAGAAACCTTCATAAAATGCTATTCAGTTGAAGTTCCCACAAATTATCATAATAAAGAGGAAATTATAGATGTTAAGTCGATACTAAAAAAATATATTGAGAATAATTTGAAGAAGTTTCCTAGAGTCAGTGACATCAAAACAAATTTTTATAATTGGATGATGTCTGTTTGTATTTATCTCAAGACCCCTCAGATGAATTTCGATAATTTTTTTTTATATTGAATAGCTAGCATATATGTGCCGATATTATACGCACACCAACATTTTTTGTGTTCCTACCTATTTGCTTCTTTATTACTTCGAGATGCAAAAAGTACTGCACAAATTTTAAATACATGCTAGAATTTTTAGCCTGTACATCTCTCACAAAAGAGATAAAAGTAATGGAACAAGATATATTATAAAAAAGTGTCGTAAAAATCAAAAGAAAAAAACATAAGGCAATACTCGTTAAAATTAATAAAAATTTCAAGTAAAAAGAAAATGAGCCTTCATTTTTTTTTTTCTTGCTACTAACATGAAAAACATATCAAACAAAAATCTTGAAATCGGTTAATTGAATTTCAGTACAACAGTTCAAGGCGGATTTGTTTTAACTTCTAGTGTATCCGCAAAAATTATGATTAAGAAACAAAGTGGCTCTTTAATTACTCAGCAGTAGTAGTCTCGGACAAGCTTTTAGTCAAAGTTCACAAACACCGTAATGTTTAAGATTAATTTATCGTTATTTTGCTGCCACGTTTTTTATCATTTAACATTTAACTTATTTAACTTTGTTTCCTTCCTATGATGCTACTTTGCTGCGGTCTTAAAATAAAGCAGCATAAGAAGCTTAAGAGACTGAGTTGAAAAAATTAAATGTTACTAATAATTGCTAATATATCTCCCGATCTTCCAAGCAAATATCAGCTAAATCTTTCTAAGTCACTGAATTTTACTGAGGAAACTTATTTCTTTTGAGTTATGAACTTGACGTTCTCGAACGATTTTTTATTGCGCAAGAGATTCAATTCAAGTAAAGATGGTGGCAAGGATTTCTTATATTCAAATAATGGGAGTGATTTGATAACATTTCTAGGAATTTTCGTAACTACCTCATACCTAAATCTTAGGTAACCTGACCCTGATACCTATAAGCTTTAATCCATCGTCAGAAAAAATTGCATTATATGCAAATTTAGCTCACATGTGAAATAGTTTCCGATTTGTTAATTATGCTAACTAAATGCAGGCAGTCGGCCAGTCAATTGTTCATTAAAATGCCGACCATAGAAAAGTATAATTTTCGCAAAAATTTCGCGTCCATCCGTGAGCTGGTGGATGCCTCACTATCTTTGGCCATTGTGATATTTGCGTTTGGATTTGTGGGTCTGGCAATAGTTCGTTTGCATCAGAGCCCAAGTACCCAAGTTGGCAGTAAGTGGCACCCAAGATGAGATCATCGAGATAAATTAACGCATCATCTCATTAATCAGGCAGGACTTGCGAGGAATATTTAGAAAAAAGAAGAAATGCGAAATACACACGACGTGCTTTTTCAGCATAAACGTTTTATATAAAGTTTCTTGCCAATGAGGTTAAGAGTTTAAAAAAAAAAAAAAACATTGAATCACAACATTTTTTCGAGAGAGAGGACATAGATTTGAAGTGAATATTAGTCAGTGGTCCCGTCAGAAGCAATTATTCATAAACGCTGTTAAAAGTTTAAAAAATTAGCAAGAAACGCATACGCCATTCTAAGACAGTGAACATCACCTTACCGTCCGTCGTCTTCTGGCTGAATTCATTTGAGATCCGGCTTGTCCATGACGTCGTCGTCGTCGAATCCGTTTGAGACAGGCACCGCGCCCAGTTCTATATCCATTCGCGATGATAAAACTGACCTAGTTCTATCATACATCCATAACAGGTGTTTTACAAGAAAAATGTCTGGCCGACGAGCCGGCGCTAAGAAGATATGCTTACATAAAGTGCAGACTGCACTTTTAGGTCTCTTTCTTGGTGAAAGTACTTCTGGCTACTGAGAGCCCGCCCAATATGGACACGCGTGTTTCACAACAAGTTTTTATTACACTTTCCGGCCTGGTTAGGCGCTAAGCGTCTGCTACCTTCATAAATTCACTTTCTTCCGCATTGAGAAAAACGTTAAGACCATTGTGTTCGATGTGACGACCGCTTAAATAGAAAAAAAAAATGTTGAGCTGTACAACTTAGGGCAGTTTTTATAAAATTTTAAACTCGTGCATATAGAGAAAAGGTAACAAAATTAGTTTTACTTTATATATATAAGTAATAAGTTGGTATAGAATTTTAATAAAGACAAAAATTCGAGGTGTATATAAAACAATGACAAGACTAAACCTTTAGAATTTAAAAAGATGGTAACTTGAGAACTTACAAGAAAACTTTTGAAAGAATAGAAGAAGCCGCCCCATAAATCAACCACGAGCATCTTTTAAATCTTCAAAGTAAACGAACACTACTAATGTTACGTATCCTGTTGAAAAGAGATCAAAGGAAAAGATTTTAAATCCAAAATATATCTAATTTAGTGGCTGACTAGTATTTGAGACCTCTGCCCTGCAATAATAGTCTTAAAGTAACACTTTAGCAATGGCAGTTAGGGCTCGTTATACCCGTCGTCAAAGCCATTATTAAAATTAAATGCCCCTGATAAATGATTTTCTACGGGAAAAGCGCATCCGCACGGATAGCAGTGTATCTAAGGTGTGCTAGCCGTGCAGGATCGACGCGGCACGACCGCGCGGTATAAACAGACAAGTGGTATATTTCTTTCTGCCGAATGCCAATAAGTATTCCCTGTGGCCCTATCGATACATTAATTTCCAAGAAATAGCATGCCCATCCGTTGTATCTGCCATAATTCATTCTGTGTACTAGCGCAAGAATATGTTTCCTAGGTATGGGTAATAATTCACCAAGAGAACTTGGCCCTGTCCATCGGGTTCGTACGCAAAACGATCGCCGTGCCATCGACTGGGATCGACACGAGCGTCGCACTGCCAAGGATTGCTCGCATATGGCCGCAAGATGTCCATTTTTATTGGTCAGGTAAAATTAAAAGATAAACTCCACTGCATATGGTGGATCTGTTAAAAATTTGCATAAATGACAATGCGAGATAAAATATCGTCGATGGCAGCCGATAAGAAGCTGCGTGTCTCTATTTTGGGATGTCCGTTTCGTGCACGCCGCATAAAGAAGTTACCCTCAAGCACTGGAGAGTCTTAAATCGTCGTCGCCGTTGTCGTAGTCCTCGTCTAAAAGATGCTAGAAGGCCTTCTTTGCGTGGCCCACGGATCCTAGCAGAACTAAGACGTTGATTGTTGGGAGCTAGCCATGTAATTTATGGTTTCGGCCCTTTTTGGTTAAACAGAAATTAGCAGCCGTGTAATTTTAAGTTAATTACTCTTGGGTGAGGTATACTCCTCTGTACGATCAACGCATAGGCTGTTCGATATATCACGATAGCGGTTATTAAGGCATCAGGGCTGAATAAATTTAATTAAGCTACGGATGGGAAGCCAAAACGCGTCAGCAACTAGTCAACACTACGAAGTGATTAATTTCAAATACCACTATGGCTTTTTGTACTGGGCGACTATTAAAAGGAGATTGCAAACTTATAAATGCTCCCATCGACTGTCTAACTATGATAAGGTAGGAAGGTCTGAAAAGACTGAACAAGATTATAATCTAGCAGTAAGTAAAATACGCACAAAAGATACGCATAAAAATGGACTTATGAATTTTTATTACACAACAGAGTAGATAATATTAGTAAAAATTCTTCAGAATTAAAAAATAGGTCTACAGAAATTACATGCTTAATTTTTTTTGTAGAATTTAGAAAAAAAACGACATGGCAGAAATCTTGCACACTTCAGAGAATAGGCCGGGATTTTAAAATTTTTGAAATTAGTAACATATAAAAAGTATGGGCTTGTTGAAATTAATTAGTAATGTTATGAAAATAGCTAAGTTTTAAGACAAAGTATTCTCCTGAGATTTTAGTTTTGGTCCGATTTTAAATAACTCTAATGTCGCTAAACACCGATACCTAAAATAAAGTTAACTTTTCCATACAAATTTAATTGCTCGAAATATTTTACTTCTAACTTTGCAGTTTTGTCTTGGTCAAAATCAATTAAAAAATTTTTCCGTTTATAATTAAGACATAAACCTTCAACAGGTATTTTTAAATTACTATATCTGCCACACGCGTTGCACTTGCACAAATTTCGCTGAGATCATCTGCACCAAATACGGCTTTATCGACTTTGGTGAAAACCACAAAATCCAATTAATATGTGCTCTGATCTGTGCCTCATGAATGCAAGCAATTTTCATCAATTTCCACGTCAAATTGCCGACTTTTTACATTTTACGAAGCAATTAGACCTCCCAAAGATGTGAGTCTAGTTTAACTCTCGCTTACCGACAGCCTACCAATGTTAGGAAATTTGCGGTCTATTTCGTAGATTTATCTGGACTAGTGCGCAACACACTCCATCCTTTCTTTGTCTCGCGATTTACGCGATCACGCCAAAAATAATGAGATTAATCGCGCTCCTAAAGATCAAACGATGATCGTGCCTCCATGACGGTGGTAAGAATACTACGCTAGCGAAATTTATACCTGATCGTTTTTGATATATTGATTGCACTTGGAAAGTGCAGCCATGAAAATCGACTGTCTTTGTTGATTTTCCGTGGGAAATTGCAATGGGCTATCGACTCCGAAAGACGACGATCTGCGAAGATGCTTCTCTAGCAAGAGGGAAGAAGATCGTGATGATATCAGACGGCTAGCGATTTATTGTCTTGCTCTTGTGATCGAGTACCAGTGATCTTAAAATAGAATAGAAGTAATTGATTGTTTTGTAATTTTAGGTTTAATCATCGTCGTTAAAAGCCGCTTGGAACGAATAAATATGGATAATCTTTGGGACTGCTATTCAACAGAATAAAGTTTATTTTAGCACCTTTGCAGTGATTTCGTGTCTTTGAAGAAAAGCTCTTTCTAAAATGATGAATTGCTTACAGTCATCTCTCGTCTCTTTACAAGGATCGGGGTAATTAATTTGAAATACGGCTGATTCAAACTAGAGGCAATTTTAGTCGGTCATTTTTATGGTAAAATACTTTTACTTTTTTTTTTGGTTATATAAAAAGAACGATACCTATGTAATGCTTTTTTATGTGAGCACTGATCGCTTTGTACCAACGACGACAGTCGACAGTTTATTACGGCTTTTGTTTCTTTGAAAGAAAATGTTCAGGATTTGATTCATCATTAGGCTTACCTATACGATATCCCTTGATCGACATTTAGACAATAAAAAATTAATCTAATACTAAATCTATAACAAGGATATAAAGTACAACTTGACTTCTTAGGCCTTTAGTCATTGGACGTTTAATAAAAGAACACTTACGCAGAGTCTCGACATATTTAAAGAAATAATGATATGTTTTTATACCAAAAGTTGAGAATCAATTGAGACATTATACAATTGCCAATCGCTTGAATTGTTAAAGGGTATGTAAAGACATAATTTTAACATTGCTAAAAAGCTCTTGACCCCTAACTTGCTGGAATAAAAAAAATAAAGAACAAACAATTAAAATTGCGCAACTGTACGCCTTTTACTTGAGAATGTAATTTCTTTAAAAAACAATTTTTTAAACAAATTTCATTATTCTCACGTGACCCAACTCAATATATCCACTTGCACGGAGGGTGATAAAATCTTAAACAAGAAGCAAAGATTTAGTGAAAATAGTTAAACCACAGCGGCCAACCGGCCATCAACAGCACACTTCTTGGGGCCTATTAAGAGCGCAAGAAGAACATCAGCATGAGTCGGACATGGGCACCAACAGCTTCACGAACAGCATTTTAACAGCGAATTAAAGCAGTGATACTCTTACGTTTAGAGAGAAGGTTCGCAAAAAAGAAAGTGCGAAGAAACAAGGGAAAACACTTTACTTCGGGCCTCTACCGCATGCCATGATATAATTCCAACAGAAGTCATACAATCCGACAGGCTTGTCCGACTTGTGAATATTTCAAAATCTCGACGTGGTTGCATCCCGTCGTCGTCTTCGACTTCTTCGGAACCTTAAGGAGCCGCGCGCATCGCACTATGGCACCGCTCCGCGATCTTTCAAGTGCGCGAGTACATTCTGTGCTACTGCCGCCGCGGACGTCGGTGCGCTTCTTCTCAGATGCCTTCATTTTATCGCACTGAATCAAAAAGAATTCTGAAACTCATTCCGCTGTATCTGACATAAGTAGTAAATAGTGGCGATATAACTCAGGATATCTCCTGGCTTCAGATTGAGCGCCCTCCGCCAAGCACGGAGGATAATAAATAAAAGATGTTTATCTTAAGGTAAATAAAATGGACTTCGCCGATCGCGGCAGGTCAAGACGGATACCTGAATTTATCGCTATGTCGATGCCAAGTCAGTCGCGATTCGATAGAAGATTTCATATCGTTTTCAAATTCTAGCACTACGCACTAAGTTCATTTGCGATTAAACTTTTACATAAGATAAATTATAAATAGATATTTTTCAAAATATTACATATAATTAGTGAAAAGTAATATAAATAACAATATTAAAAAAAAACATCTGATATCTCTATTTAGAAAAAGTAAAATAAAAACTCAACTACGATAATTCGATTGTCTATTTTTAAACAATTTCCCAAATAAATCCTAAGATATAACAAAAGCCTTTTTTGAAAAATCTATTAAAAATGTTACACGCTTTAAAAATACCTATAGACAGATATACAAATACTACCAACAAATTCTAATTTCAATGTAATTCAACACCCTTAACGTCCATAATCGTATCAAACATTTTTCCGTTTTCCCGTCTTTCCAAATTGGTCAATGGTGTAGGATTTAGTATCAAATTTTATACGGTGTCAAAGCAATGTAAAGGTCATTTCTTAAGAAAATAACAAGCTTAATGTCATTGACTGAAGATGCCTATAACTCCATGGATATCTCAACACGTACATATTAACATATTTCTTGAAATATTGATGGCAGAAGACTTTTGAACGAAACTAATTAATTATTCTAGTTGATTACGAAATTAATTAACGTCCAGATTATTTTCGAAATAACCTCTAATATGAGAAATTTATCTTTTTTCGCTGAAAGAACTTTTCTGGATAATACTGGATTACGAATTTAAATTTATTGTTTTATTATGGGGCGCGTCTCAAGATTTGAAGAACAACTCTTTTTAAAATTTTATGAGGTTTCCTATAAAGAATATCAAAATGGGATTAACATACGGACTGTTCTAAATTGTGAATATAAAAAGTGGAAATAATCGACAAGTTATGACTACCATATATGAGAAATAACCTTCATATTAAATAAATGTTACATTATTATTGTCCGCGTAAAAATATAATTCTTGTTATTGACCTATTAAAGCAGTTAAAAAGATTAGATCATCATTTCAGCTATTCCCTCTCACATTTTTCTTGTATAATTTTACAACTGTCTTCCCATGCGTCGTTAGCGATATTGATTTTTTTAATTCTACAGCATTCATCAAGGTAGTTTTTCAACATTCAAACAGTAAAATCATTTTATGTTAACCCCTTTTAACACTTAACCTCTTTTGTTTAAAAGTTAATGAGTTTTTAAAAGAAAAAAGCAAACAATATCAAAATTCTGTCGAATGCAAATATACCACTAGTAGTAATTAAAATTTTTTGCCCATAAATTGATCAAGTTGGTTAGAATAATCTCTAATTTTTTTTTTTCCAGAACCGGAACTGATATATAACTGCTGTGACTCTACTACAAGCCTTGAGCTGTAAACTTTCTATAATTTAAACTATAAAAATTTACTCCTACTTGCAAACGAACGCAAAACATTTTTAACGCCCAAAGTAACTTTCATTTTCCAAACACTTCACAAGTGATCGAAATTTCATGAAATCCCATCGTCCACCTACAATGTTATAACTCCAAAAGACAATATACCACATCTTGTCTTCGAAACTGGACGATTAAGATTTTATGGTTCTTGCAGTCTGCCCATAATTTCTGATTTAAGACACACACGTCCAGAAAAACCACCGTCGTCGCTGTCGTCCATCTCAACCTATTGTAGCCAGCGAACGACCTTCTTTCTAATCAGTTAATGGTAACCAGTCGTGATCACAAACAATATTCAACCACATTTGCCCAAGATGGAGGCTGCCTAAAAGCCAGTAACTCCATTCCAGTAAAGGTAGGTGGGTTTGCGCCTTTTCTTCTGCTATTCAATAGCCTGTGTGAATCACCGACAGCAGTCGCAGTAGCGCAGCAGCCCCATAGCCACAGTGGGCTTTATCGTCTTGGGTATTGCATATGGAACTCTTTGGCGAGGTCATTGTAGCGCCTACATGCCTAAATCGGCCGTCGCGAATGTATTTGCCATTAAATCACCTCAAATCAATCACTCGAAAAATTATTTTTAATTATTGAGACCGCAAAATCTAAAGCTGCTCAGGACTACTTGCTTTCAAATAACATATTTTATTTTACTACTGCTGCTCATATTGTTGTATGTTGTTTTTTTCCTTTTGTTTTAAGAGATCCTGTATGAGTTTTTCTAATGGCATTTATTATCTGTATAAATATTCCAATTTTCACACCGTATTAAATTCCTGTTCAAACACAAACTTTTACAAAAAAAAAATGTCTACGACTTGCTTTAATCCTGTTTTCATAAGTAAATTATGTTTGACTTGGTTAAATCTGCATAAAAATCTCAATTATAGAAAGTCTATACCCCAAGGAGACACAAAATACCCATTTGGTTTTTTGCAAGAATTTTCCGCAAATTAACAAGCCGAAGACATGTGGACGTCGTGTGCTTGCTTAGCCATTAATAAGTGGATTTTACGACGGCACAGGACTGTCAACCGGCGTATATATTCACATATGTTCCAACTGAAGACTGCTCATGTAATTATTCGATGGCTATGCAAATGATCGATCTGTCACTCGGCACGTCCCAAACACGCAGAACATCGCCACGTTTGCTCAGGTAATTTGAATTACACTCGAAAGGCCGAGGCTAGGGACTGGCAGCTGCAACATTGTAAGACTTACAGTCGAAAGTGAAATTACAGCCTCTACCTTGGCAACATTATGAATCATTCTAGCTGCAACAACCACTGCGCGCCAGTTGAGGCTCCCATTAAAAAGGTACCAAAGACAGGCGCTAGGGCTCACCTTTTGCAAGGATCTTCCAAAAGGACAAGAGGAAAATTTAAAGAGTCATGGCACGAAAGAATACGATACGAGCCATAAAATAATTGGAAAAAATATTGAATGTGACATTCGTAAGCCGCGGATAGGGTTAATCGTAAACAGCTTCGCGTTTCATAAATTTCACCAGCTCCCCCATTTGTCACATTTTATTGCTTCGTTTTCACCTAGTCGCCATTAGTTATTACTTCTAGCCGCTAATTTTATTTCTACCCTACTCGACTTCTTTTCTTAAACTACGTGGAATTAAAAGGCGGAGTTATTGTCGAGGTTTTTTTTTATAGTGTAATCGAATATAGGCTCATTAGGTTTATGGTAATTGCTTCATACAGATCTTTTGATTTAAGCAATCATCTTAAATTTCTTTATCTGTAAATACCTTTTTAATGGTAATCTCTTGGTGATCATAAAATTTGTCCAAAGCCTAATTTTTATATTTCACTTTTAATTTTATAGCAGTCTATTACAGCAATTTTCTCCGATGACTTAATGGAAACCACATATGAGCTTATCGCTGTTCTGGAAATATTAATGCACTTTAATGCATTCACTAAACGGCTATACCTGTTAACCTCGTACTTTCCCTGATGTAAGCAGTGATATCACTAACAAAAATGTACGCTTATAATTTCTAATCTGTTCGTATTATATATTTAAAAATCTTCAACATTAACGCTATGTGTATGTAATGTATAATAAGCTTTCATATCAAATGCAACAATTTTTTACCTACTTTATTTGAAGATAATTTTTATCAACAGTAGAAAGCACAAACAACTCAGATTTATCCAATTATTCGATACCACTTCCCCAATAAATCACCACCTTTACCAAAAGTTTCCTCTTCTTGATTTGACCATTTGTCTTTTCAACAAAACTTCCACTATCTTTGCAAAATATTTTTTCGATTGAAAAATACCATCAGCTATCTTAATAAAAATTCATGTCGTTCCCCAATGAGGTAACAACACTGGCTCGGAAAAAACTCCACCTTAAAAAATCGAAATATTACCGTAGGTGTGGGTCAAAGAACTGAGGATGGTGCGTTACATCCGAAGCCGATTTCCAGGCACTCTAAAACGTGACCAGGCAAAACAATTGGTCTTCCCTGTCCGAACAGGCAGTGTCTGCAAGAAATCTACCAGTGCGCTTTAAGAATTCATTAAGTAGAATAATGATGGAAAAAATGTAAAAGATGATGTTTAAGGTACAAAAATCAGGTCACAATCGTAATTCTCAGAACGACTGGGTTAGTCTTTTACCATCGACGGACGACGATGATTATGCTTGACCACTCGTCGTGATTTCAAGATTACATAAAATTCGTCGGGTAATTGAAAGTCCCACGGTATCTGATGTAATAAAAAAGTTTTACAATTAATCATCTAGTGCTGGACGATAATCAGATTCGATTCATTAACCTTCGGACCAATAGTTCTCCAGTGTGCTGATTTATATGCGCGGTAACTGTTTAAGGACATAGAGCCAGATAATGGCTCACACCTTGGACCATTTATTTAAAAAATTCCCCAATGCGTGGTCCGCTAACAAATGGCTTTTTGTTAATTTTAATTCTCTCGACCGACGGGTTCATTACGTCCTACACGGACATAAATCTCCAGGAGTTTGTCTTACCGTCTGTGCGGTGAAGGCAATTTTGGAATATCCAAAAGCAGATATGGACACATCTACAAAGAGGTTCGTCTCGTAATGCCCGCGAAAACCTCTTCAGAGTTCCCTGTGATCCGTGTGGTCAATGCTTTTCGGTTTCATGCGTTTGCACTTTCGTTAGCCGACCGCAACAGCAGTTCGAACTGCCGCCGCCCGAAAGGTCCAAAAAGCAAAAGTCCGGCTCCTCCAGTCTCAGGAGAAACTGAAGATGATGTCATGAGTCTGGTCTTAGTGGTGCCTGCAGCCACGCAAGGCACCAACGGCGCATTCTTACAATGGACACTCATTCGGGTCTATCTGAAGGCAGCAGGTTGTTTTATAGTCGATATACAGATCTATACAATTTGGTTTTTGGCAAGTAACCGGTTTAGAAACCGTCTTATAAGAAGACGACCGCTCTTTTTTTATTCTTCTTCTTATTCAATGCCCATCCGAATTGGAGGGAAAACATTAGATTGTCTGGCGCGCGGAATAATTACAGATTTCCATTATGAGGGCGATAACAGGCAATATGTTTTGAGGCGTTCGCCTGATGTAATTATCTCCGGGAGTTCATGATGCGGCTCAGGTAACGCTGGATGATATGACCAAATACAATAAACACGTTGCCAAGGTCTTCTGAATTTTTTAACTAAAAAGTGTAAAGAACGTGCCTTGAGTAAACTGATGAAGTACCTACAAATCTTTTTTTGCGATAAAATTTGGAATTCCACATGAGTGATGCACGAAAATTCTTAGATTTATTTGATATAGTGGAATATTACTCTGTTGGATCATAGTCTGTAATTACAAAAGGCAGCTCGTATCTGCCTGTATATCAGAGAAGAGGGAAGTAAACATTCTTTTCCCATTAAACAGAAATATCTGATTACATTTTTAACAGAAAATAATGAGCAAAAAGTAAGAAGTTTTTTACAGATTTTAGATTTAAACCGCTTTATATATATAAAAATATTTTAATACAGGTTTTGCAAAAATGCACTATTAATTTAAAAAAATTAAAGCTCTGTAGTGAAATAAACTAAATTTTGTTAAATTTAGCATAGAAATTACTGTTAAAGTCCAAATATATTAAGTAAAAGTTCCACAAATTTTCTTAAATTTCTGCTTAGTAATTCCATTTCTTCCTTATGTTTTAAGTCTTTTTGGAGAAAAAGAAGACTTCTTTATTGCTCAAGTAAAACGTAACCCAAAAATCAATTTACCTCCTCACCCATAGCAGTTATGTAACATAAACCTTCTTAAGACATCAAAGTTTTAACAGCTCTTCGACTTCTTAACATCTTACTAAAGCCGTTAGACTAAGTGGTTTAAGACACAGGAGTTTCTGTAAAAGAAAATGAATGAATTCTCATTGTTAGGCAAAAGAACACCTTAAGGAATGTGAGAAATAGAATAGAACAAACGGAAATTTTTGCAATATCATTCATTAAAGGGAGATTCTTTCGATAAATCAATCAACAGCGCACGAATTTATTCCAGGGGCGCTATTTTACCGTAAAATGAATACCATTGCCATCAATATACCAGCACGTGAAACCCGTTCTTATAATCGAGACTTTCTAAGGATTAATTAGATTTCACAAGTCGACTTACAACAATGAATAATTCCGACTCAATTGCGCACGTCGTTGTCTCCTCCTCCGACCTAAGAATAGACCAGTTCTAAGACAACACATGTTGTAGATATAGCGAAACGGAGCCACCTTTCACCGACGTCATCCTCGATTGCGATTTCTAACTGTTCAAAAAGTAATTATTAATACATATCATAGTGTTAATCAACTTATACACTGATGTAGGCGACAATTATAAATTACTTGTCTGATCACGAATTAGATCAATATATACCTGAAGACTGTTTTGCCGGGAAATTGGCGATCTAAAGAAATCTTGCGGTTATTGATTACGCTAGCTCCCTACTAACAATACGGGTAGTGTCAATTAATCGATTGATTATCCGCACTTCCTATTAACAATGAAAGTTCAGGTAAAGGTTAATGCAAACTAATAAATTGGAATCGAACAATGGTCAAAGATTTTCTGTTCCAGAGGTTGATTTGCACTAGTAGGCGAGGAGTGGTTAAGTTACTTAATTACTGAAAGAGTAATGGGAATAGTTTCAAGATAATTAAGAATAGTATTTAATTTACAAGGTTAAACATTTTATTATCATCCTATTTTTAATAGTGATGGCAGTCAAACAAATGTAAAGTGTGTGATTTTTGGAGCAGAAAGAACTAAGTAGTTCACTGTTCATTAAATATAAATATAACTTAAATGAAGCATTACATTATTAAAAAACCATTTCTTCACGTAGCACCTTTCATGACATGCCCTACAAATTATGCCGCCTCTTTGGCACATACCTCTTCAATGTTTTTGCACTACAATTTTAAACAGAATCGTTTTTCATGGGCGGAAAAAAAATCTTGTTTTTGTTACAAATACGTTGCACCAGCAGATTGAAGCAATTAGCATCTTTTATTTGCCCATATTCTATAAAAAAAAAAGTAAAATAAAGCGCTCACGTTGAACTTCGTTGGGGGTCTAAATATCTTGGCGCGGTGGTCTTGAAGAACGTAAAGACAAAATGAACATCATTCATCAATTAAATGAATCTTTGCAACCGGGCGCCGTACTTTAATTTTTATTTTGTTTTTATTTATTTTTTTTTTTACTCCTTAATATATTTCACCTGTAGCATGCCTCAGTTTCTACATCTCAATTCTTGAAACAACTATTATCCAGCGTTATTAACATATGCCCGCTATTTTTCTTCTGGCTTGATTGATGGTTCTCGCGTCTTTAAATTGGCTCGAACTGTGCAAAATTCTTGAGATACCACCTCATCTGGTGCCACCTTGGTGGTGCCGGTCGGTACGATTATACACCAATTATTTCTTCCATCGGATATCGAAGAATGGGAATTGAACCAAAAATTGCATGAAGTTTTACTTCTATAACATATTGTTATGTAAGAAATAACGGAAAACTGAGCAATTTTCGATAATTGAAGTGTAAATTATATTATTTTATTTTCATGTCTTAATTTTAGCGGTTACTTCATCCAGTGATTCTCCCCTTTTTAACAAAACCTCAATCTTATGATCAAATTAAAAGGGAATAAAATTTTATTTTATAGGTGAGACTCCACAAAGCCGCCCGTTTTAATTCCAAGACATAACAAGAATAACGAGAATACGATAAAACTTAAGAACTAATTATTGTGACCGTTCTTGTGTTTACGACAAAAGGCATCGAAAAATTCGATTAAGTCCCATTTTGGCGAAAATCGATTTAAAAAGAGTGCAAGCTAACCGGTTTTCTGGACTCTACGTCCGACCAATGCAAGAATATTAAAAGATATATTCATGACATCACCCTCCAACGTGATCAGAATGTCTGAGAAAATAAAGTGCATCCAATAAAGTTGAAGAAGTAGCCTGATACCTGACGTACCTGGCCATATCCAAGGGACTATAAGGAAGAAAGAATAACGATGGACTCTTCATCCGCTTTTCAGCGAACTATTTCAATTCGTAAGATCTTTTTATATATGCGTGAATATTTCGAGAGACTATAAAAATAACTATGACCTAATCGTTTCGAAGGAGTTCCCATCGGTACCTTGGGATCGTAGTACCTTTTGTGCGATCGAAGATGCTACAAACTGGTGGCGTACCTGGTAGCACACAATTTTAATGATAAACATCAACTAATTGCCGTGGCAGCGGCGGCTCGATCGGCGTGTACTCATCCCGCGACTATACACTAGAAGTGCAGTTGCATTCATATTATGCAAATAGCGATTAAATCACTGTTTTGCGCCCACTGGTAACTCAAGGACGTCGGAAATCACCTGAGTTTTCACGAACGCTTCATTCAGAATTTTTTTTCACACTTCAGTTCAAAACCGGGTAAGGTCAATTTTCTGCTTGCCGTAAAAATAACTCCTAACTGTCTCAAATGTCTATTAAAAAAAAGGTGTGATACGTTAAAAGGAATATTATTCTTAATTGACAAAAAACTTACTTTATGCTAGTCGAATGGCAGACTATTATCCCTGACTAAGCATTTCGATCAGTTCAGGTCGTAAGATGTTCTTCATAAAAACCATGGAGTGATGGAAAAAGAGTTAAAACCATAGGTAGCATCTTGGTTGCTAACAAGGCATTGCCCGTTAAACCATGAAATCCCTAAATTACCAATATACCAATCTCGGTACGCTGTTTGCAGGAATTCTTCTCTTTCATATATGCATATTTAATTTTAACGATTTCATCGTTATTTATTATCCATCACGTTAGCTTCAAGAAGAACACAACATCTGATTTTTATGACCCACTATAATACCTGCTAAAAGTCTAGTCGAAAATTATAATTGGACATAAATACCCAGAGTGTAATGAATCAGCCTTAACGAGGCATATATTAATCGGAAATACGCTCTTCATATGTGAGCTTGCAATGCCACTTTAAATTAATAAAAAAAAAAATTATGTTTAAAAAATACCAATCGTTTTATAATGTGAAAATAGATATACGATTATTATTTGTTTAATTTTTTGTTCTTTTACATTGTAAGTATTTTAATTTTTCTTGTTATACCTTCCTACCATGAAACCCTGTGTTATAAAATAAAGAACCTCTTTGAAGGCAAAAGCAAAAGACTTGCTATTGAATTTAGTGGAACTCCACGTTATATGGAAACCATTACAGGGAATTAACGACTGATTATTATTACCAGAAATTATTACAGAACACCAGCCTTTTAGAACAGTATATAATAATTCTGGCTTAAATAGTTCTTGTGAAGATAAAAATAGACAAATTTATTAGCAAACAAGATAAAAATACATTGTAAGTAGGTATAAAAAAATAAGCATAACAACACATGTGGTGTAAATACTAAAAAAAAAACCCCAAAGCGTAACACTTCCAGTAGGAGCTAACAAAATACCTCAGACACCTGAAACACGTTGTCTGATTAACATTTTGACTTGAGAGAGATCATTAATCACACGAAATTCAAAAGTAAAGCCCCTCAAGCTGAGGGTGTTCATTAATTACTTACGGATCTCAAACCGCTGCTATCCCGTTATCCCCGAAACTCGTGTTCGGATGGTTCACAAATTCATAAATAAACTTGAACCTGAACCTGAACCCTCTCTATCGTAGAAGGTACCATTCACACATGCGGCGAGCGGTTCACCGTCAGGTATTTAGTCTCATTAGTTAAGGTGCTAATTGGCTGAAAGAATTTTCATAATTAACGCTAAGACCACTGAATACAGGGACGATGGTCATTTGCTACGTGAAACCGATTGATGAGTTCGATATAAAATTTTATAGTTGGAGAAGAGGAGAAGAGTATCGATTGCAATCGGATTTGGTTTCATATTTTAATTGCAAACATGTAAAATAGGATGTACATTTTTCTTTTTGATGTTATAATATCGAACATGGAGCTCAATTCGGTTTACCTACCTTTGGGAAGATATTACTAAGATAAAAATTATTATCGAAACAGTCGGCTATAACAATTAAATTTTGAAATAAATTTGCAACTCAATTTCCTGAAGGCTTCTGCTTCTTATCTTTCAATTTAACTTCTTTGATAAATGAATCAGTAAATACACTATTAAATGAGGTTGAATCACAGTTGCATTAGTGGAAAAAGCAGGGCAACCATTGTAAATCAATGTTACCTGAAGATGGGGGGCATATCTTAGTGCTGTAAATGGCGCTCCTAACAACTGTTTCGTGTCTTAACTTGAAACCCGCACCATATTTATAGTTCTAATTTCAAATAATCATAAAGAAGAATCCGACACCTCTTGCACATGGCAAACTGGTTCCTTACAGGAGTAATTTTGCCAGGAATAGCATCAATTTTAGATCACTCCTTGCCCCCCATTGATCCACCTGGATTGTATGTCCAGCGGTATCCACTTTGTGTTAATCCTGCTTCATCTGAGTCATTATTACATCAACGAAATAACTATTTTACATTTCGTTTCATGTGGTGCAAAGGTCTTTAAGAGTCCAATAAAGTAATTAGACCACTATAGTTTACAATCTTGCAGGCATTCCGAGCATTTTATGTAGTTTCGTTTATTTAGTTGTTTATATGCATGTTAAAAAGTATCCTAAGTTTTTATAAAGGTAGCCCCGTCTTTTTCTGCTTTATAATTTTTATCTTCATTTTACTGTTGGTCGAAAAGAGCAAAAGTGAGAACTTACTAAAAACGATTTTTTTTTTTTGTTAGAGAACGAAATGAATTAATTTCTTGCTTGACCTACCTCCAATTGTGAATCAATTAAAATTGTTAACATACGACAGATCACGGTCGATTAGAGGTCTCGTAAATAAACACAGTGAAAGTGATGGGTTCATCAACTAGTTAAAATAATAACAATCAAGAGAAGAACTCATATTTCAAGTCGTGCCCAGGGACTAATCATTAGTTTTCATGTTTATAAAGACCACAAAAAAATATGGAATACTCGGAACATCACTTTCCATGTTTGATCATAATCACAGCATCGTAAATGGTCAAATGAGGGGAGTCAACGGCCGCTTGTAGTCTTGATGCCAATTTAAAGATAAAGTCCAGAAAACAGTGAGAGTAACACAGAAAAAAAAACAAATCCGATGTTCTTCGAATTGCTGCATTAATTACTAGGACATCTTCGACTATCTTGCTTCGCGTTTATGCAATAAATAATATCTTTCAATTCGAACAGGAATGGGTGCAAGAAAGAGCGTGACCATAACTCAGGTTCGGGGCGCGAAAAAGCCCATCATATTTTCCAACTAACAAAAGGATGAATGTCAAGTTCGTTGCTTGATTCTTTCGTTTTATGTAACAATGTAGCAGTGATTATACGGCTTGTGCTCAATCGAGCATTGCACATTGCGCAGTTGAATTACACAAACATTCGTGATATTATTGAAGATATTTCCGTAAATATTTATCAACCGACACATCATAATTCATTCTTGGCTAATCGCACACGGCCATAAGCCGAAGCCAGTCATTACCATCTTCGTGATACCTTTAAATTGATTTTAGAGAACATGTAACATAGAAATCCCTTTTATTATCCCGTGTCGTCATATCACTGACACCATACCCAGCAATTCAGACATTCAACATTTTTTCTACCTGCCAATTAAAGTGATCTCGAGTAATTATTGGAACTGGTTTCTACGGATTCGCATTTATGTCCACTAGTGATCTTGTCCTCTCCGCCGGGTGCACGTACATCGCTTATATGGACATTTTGCGAATATTTCTTTTATTGTTCGAAATAATTTAAGCAAACACTTCTTTTGTACGTCGGGGTTTTTTTAACTAGATAATTGCTAACTTTTGCTAGACTGATAAAAAAACACACCTATATCATTCTCTTTCTCTGTAGTTATATTGTTGTATGGCCTAACAGAGAGGCGATATATTTAATTCAGTTTTAATTAATCGGACCATGTCATCGGCTGTGTGAAAAGACTTTTTGTGTATCACAGTCCCTCTGTATCTTGTTAGTAGCTTGGAATTAATTGACGCGCTTTTAATGCTATTCCCTTTAATTGTCGCAACTATTCTACGCAATAATATTTAAACGAATTGGTAGTGCAAAAGATATTTATCTTTATTCATTAGATACTTTCGATTTTTAATCGGAATTCGTCAGAACATCGTAATTTATCTTTGTAAATAAAAATTAATAAACAGATAGTAAAAATATTTATATCACAAGTAATGGTAATGTATAGTATATTTAATTCTCAATACGGGACCTTTCTTTATCCAGCCTACTACTTCAATCTTAATCTTCATTATTTGGACAAACTTAAAGCAAATACACCCAACAAAATTAATAATATAAATTATGATATCACAGTGAAAAAATATACTTCCTGTTCAATAATTTATTCCACAAAATTGTTAATTCCCCTGTTTTCATATAATTATCGAACAGCACATATTAATCCAAACATGCATTATCTTTTAAAAAAGATAAACAAACTTCATGAGCTCACCTTGGAAAATATTTTACTTTCTGGGTAATAATTGGTAATGACGATAATAGCAGTTCATTGGGAGAAAAAAAGTCTTAAACCTGCCACTTTATCGGAAAAAAATGCTAAGATATTGCAAAACAATGTTTAAATTGTCTGACTATTAGCCAAGAATGCCCAGAAATTAGGATTATTAAATCTATTAAAATAAACAAAAAAAAGAGTGAATTCCAAGCCCCTTTTTATCGCTTTGACTTTGATTGATGGTCGTAGTGATGTTTTATTAAATTTTATATTTACTCATTTTTTCTGATGTTTTTAATTGGCACATTGTTAGAATTCCAATCAGATTTTAGAATCATTTGCGTATTGATACTTTTTAAAGATGAGTACTGTAGAGGTAGACACTCACTAGATGTTTTTTCTCAACTGTTTCTTATTGTCTAGTAAATGTTAAGTAAGACTACTGCAGCCTCAATATAAAGTACTGAATAAATTTATGATCTAACCATCTCAAGACAAATATTTTTATTTTCTTAATTCATTTTCAATAACAATCGCCTCATAAGCAGAAATTCTAGAAATAAATTGCAGACCCCCGTCTTGGACATTAAAATCAATAAGCAGCAAATAAGGAGATAAATGAAGCGAAATAAATTATTTATTATTAGAAGGACTGACGAGGTGTTGCCGATCGACCGTGCCGCCTGAATACCAAATCAAATGCGATATCATTTTCGCCTTAATACAATTCTGAAAACTGCAACTTACAGGCATTGGGCAACATTGTCTTCTTAAAGAAACCGAGAAGTCGTCAACACAAGAAGAGCAAACAAGGGCGAAATTCTTTTCTCATTTACACTCAGTTAGGATGCAACTCTAAAGATGGGGTTTCAATTGAATACAATTCCGTGCTGCTGGTGCGGCTCATCGACGCCCAGCTCCTTTAGTGTGGTTTAGTTCAAGGTTCCTTAACAGCTTTAATATAAATAAAAAAAAGAAGCACACACACAAAAACTGAAGGAGATTTTGCGGTAAAACGTTTCCCCGCAGTGGAAGTGTGATGCCTCTGCCTCTTATTTTCTTCGAAAAGAATAATTTGATGATCGCGAGTTATAAAGAATGATCGGCAAAAATTCCAGAAGCCTCTGAGATCAATTTATTTTACAAAAGGGTAAAATTCAATTTATAGCTGGCGCGGTTTCCTTACCTCAGATAGACGGAGCCGCTAACGCGATGTAATTTAGCTAAAGTTAATGATTCTACTGCTCTTTCGCGGCACTTCATTTTTCCGATTAGTGCAACACGCGATCAAGAAAACAAAAAGGTGTATTGACTGGAATGCACAGTATCATATATCGTTGATGCCATCGAGGTTCCTTACGGCGACACAATGGGGGACACCACACATTCCGACCAAACAGCCAAAATCATTTGATTTTCTCAAGACATGATGCAGGTCTCCTTTACAATTTTCAAGAATAAACACGATCGTTTTAATTTCTTATATTCCTGCAGTGCAGAAACTACTTACTCAGAAGGAGAAAAATCGTGATAAATCTATCCCGTCAAAAAGATTTATAAAGCTCCTTGCATCGGGAAGGAGTATAGGTCAGATATTTCGTATCATCTTCGGTACTGAATTCTTCTTTTCTAAATCTTTGCTCTTCTTTACGAATGTTAAGATGTAGCTATGCTGGTTGCTCTACAACGTTTATACATTATGCAGCAGCGATGCAATGCATAATATGCGCATTTATAAATCAACCTGATATAGATATCTGTTCCAGACGAGAGATGATAAAATGCCACAAACGCCTACAAGACAAGTTCATCTGATCTCGTGATGATGATCTTCTAAAAATGGAAAGCCATCGTCTTGTACGAAACTATGGCTGCTTTGATCTTTTATGTAATGGGATCAAGTAATAAATACTTGTTTGGCTTTTAATAGCTACAAAAACACATGCTTAATATGTTCGCATTTTTATAGACAAAACATAATTGAAATTTCTTGCCATATAGGACAAGTTACTAGCAAGCTATTTGATAAAGTCTGACTTTTTTATCAAAATAACAAAAACAAAACTCCAATCTGTTGTATACCTTGACTTGATTGAGAAACCAATTGTATTGTTAATGAAACAGTGTTGAAAGTAATCCTAGAATAAACTACTAGATTAAACGATCTATGGAATTTTTATATCATATTGCTACTTGTATAATTGAAACAGAAGATTTATCAAAATCGGCTCAACAGTTAGAGTTATAGGAATACAAATAAACAAAAATTTAAAGTAGTGCTAAAACAACTGATAATGATGTGTATCACTTACATGGTTTTTAATAATTCTTACATCAATTCGATCAAGTAAAACAGGACAAAAGGGAAAAAATTAACTGCTCGACTCATGGACAACATGTTTAGATGTACGTGTCATCACAAATTGTAATCTTCCCCTCCATTAGCGCAAGTTCACATAGCAAAATGTCATATTACTGGAGAGTGAAGGTAACATCTTACGACCATCATCTCCTTCGGATGATCGGTCAACAAGGAAGTAAAAAGCCAAGAAGGAATCCATCCAGAAACAATTGTTCATTATTCCAGTTGTCTGAGTTTAAAAACATTAGGCGTACATATTGTGGCTAGTGCAGGGATCTGTAAACATTGAAATAACGGTAAAACTTTGGTTAGATAAGGACCCACTTTTATGGAAGCAGACAAGTCTGATGGCCCGTCTTTATATCTTCATGTTTTCTTATCAGCACAAGCGATTTATTGCTGTCTCAAACTTTTCAACTATAGCAAGAAGTATGGTGGTACTACTACCTCCTTGCATCATCCGCATTAGCTAAGGTAGGCTAAGCGTAGGAAATCTTAGCGACAAGTCGCCACAAAGCCTAGAATGGACAGATCCATTCAAAACGTCTTAAAGTTGCGCTTGCATCTTAGCTTGCCGACCATTAAAAGACGTGTATGTAAGTAATTCGAGATTGCTCTTCCGAGCAAGAGAGCGCCGAGCTGCGTCCATCCACGATGAAGAATTCAGCGAGGGCAAGATCACTTCTACCCGGCGGCGACAACCAACAATGGGAGCTGAAGTCTTAAGACTTGAAAATCTAAAGACTGGTAGAGGGCCCAGCAGATGGTCGCGGAGGAGCGCTAAAATAATTCAAGAGTATCGAATGATGACTACTGCCGTCTTTGGTCCGCTGTCTTTGGTTCGGGAGCGTCACGCGGCCCCACGGATAACTGTTTAATCTACTTCAACTATTTATTTACTTAATGCGAACATAAATTGCAAACTCATGCGAAATTTTCTTATTTGGGGCCTAAGCAAGCGCGGAAAAGGAAGGAAAAGCGTCCAACAGCACAGACGGCACAGATAAGAACCGCGGCGGCGGCGACGACAGGTTCCGCCGTTGGTCAGGTTCAACAGTGTGCCATTTAACGTAAATTGCATCGCGGATTCGGATGGCAATCCTTTGGGTCACGTTCATTATTCGGCACTAGCCGTGATGTCTCTGATTTCATGCGGAGATTATGTACCACTCTGTTACAATTTGATCGCACCTTAACCGCGCGCCAGCCAGCCTTAACTGCGCTTACCAACTCCTTATATAAGTGATAGTATAGCGACCAAGGTGGCCACTTGCTTCCCAGGGAGAAAGTACACCGTCATTGGAAATACGAACGTCGATACCTGGTCAGATAATTAAATTTATTCTTTCTGTTTGATCTTCTATGGATTCCCGTATTCCCCTCGGGAACTGATTGCCATTATAGCGGTTTTGAACATCATATAGAAGGGACTCCCTAAGTAGAATGATCTTTCTGGATGATCTTAGTGAACTTACTTTAGATTTATATTTAATAAAGCCATTGTTCATCAATTTAATATGGAAATTATAAATGGTTTTGAATCTCTATATCGCTAATTGATGAAATATTTAAACTGTTGGAACATTTTGAAAGTTAGCAAATACCAAAATTTTATAAATTGATTAACGCAAATAAGTCAAGCAATAATTATAATACAATTATTATTATCTAAACCATTCCGACATAATATTAAGAGAGCCTAAATAGTGACTTTCTGACACAATTCTTTCCAGAACCAGTTGTGGAGAAGAGTTTTACTAACATGACCAACATAACAAGTAAACACTAACGAGGCCACATTAGCAACTGAGTTTAAGCTCTAAAAATTTCCAATTAAACCCGATAATCACAACGAATTAGCGACGCAGGAAGAAATGGGTTATCCTGGCTGGTACCATCTTATACTGTCAAGGTCGATAAATGTCGGCATAGACGTTAAAGACAAACAATCCATCAATCACCTATCGTGAACGCGAAATCGATTTTCAATGTGCGGCGCTATTTCACGCTTCAGCAAACGATTTAATTCTCACAAACAATTGCCGTGAGATGAAGATTTCAAGCGATTTCAAGAGCTCCAGTCCACAGCATATATCAATGGTGTATAGAGGCTGCCTAACGATAAATTAACACGTCGGAAATCTCTAACGATTGCTTAGATTGCTAGATTGAAGATCTCGTCATTCAGTACAGTCTGGATTTGCAACTTTTCCGGCTTTTCAACTTCTATGCGTCGTTTGAGATGAAGGTTAAAAATAGGACCAACATCAGGAATCGAGGAGCCATGCCAATCGTTTATAATGATCCAAGTGAATTGTGAAGAGATCTCCTTAAATTAATTAGAAACTGGCATTCACATAGACCGGTCGCAAATCAATGAATAAATATTTGATACGCCATGTAGCATGCATCCAGAGATAAGATAATCCAGGTGGCATTGATTCACCTGTGATGCCATCACCGCACGGCATTGGATTAGATTCTCGGTCTCTCTCCGCGACGACGGATTCTTTCGCAGATTCGCGGGCACATGAAATGTGATTCCATTAGGCATGCAAATTACATAGTTATCTATTACATAAATACTGTAATTTGTGAGGTAACCTGTCGCAAAATTAAGTGATACCAATTTGCACCTCCAGATGCGTGCAACGTCGGCTACTTCAGACACCATAGTCAGGGGGTCTCTATCGTTTCATTATTCTTTTTTTTGTCCACCTTGGCCGCAAAAGGCATTTCTCAAAAAGTCAGGAGCTGGCATCTATTTAAGATTAAGACGTTCGTGAGTAAAATAGTAAACGTACAGTAATTTCACAAATCAGGAGAGTGAAAATATCTTATGAAATTTTTCAGTTCGGTTTGTTGCATCACAATTTTTTAGGCGGATGTAAATGAAAAGAAATTAATCAACTTTAAGTTCAGAAAACGATGCTAACAAGACGTTGAAGTATGATGCAAATTTAACTTATCCTCTTTTTATTTTACTTGTGGTTAAAACCTTCAATTTGAATGCAGAATTATACGAAAATTATTACGTTACCTATATCTGCTTTGAATATAGCATATGACACCTTCGAACATGTTTTCGAATTAATTTGCAGAACACTTAGCATTCATTTCATACAAAATTTACTTTTCAGTGTGCACATGGCCGTTGCACGAGAGGAGGTAATTTATATGTAAACGGAATGATTTCGCAGAAGCTACCGAAGAATAAATACTAAGTGCAACGTTGTTGTTAACATTTTATTTTTACTTTAGCTAATATTGCACCGGAAATTCCAGAGGCATCGTTTCAATTCAACCACATTCAAAATTGCTCAAGAAGGTCGTTAAGATTTCAATGTTTTGTGAAATTTCCATGCACGCACTGTTAAGAAGCTATAACTTGAAATATAAAATTTAGAAGATGTTTATACTTTCGTTACCCTTAAGCCTTATAAAATACCTTTGGCTGGTCATAAAATAATATGTTTCTAGTTTACTCGCAAGATACGTGTTTTATTGAAGTTTATTAATTCTTAGTGGTTTCCTAGAGGTCTGAGAAGTCTAGTAACACATAAAAAATATAACAAATGTGATTTCAGGTGAAACGATATGCAGTCACGACAACAGAAATAAAGTATATTATTATTACTAATTTACACTAGCATTGACAAAAAATATTTATCAGTTAAAAAAAACACAAATTGTGCTTCGAATTGAATAGGAGTTTGGAAATTTCAAGGCAATCTTTTTAACCACCTTCTTACCTCTAAAACCAATGTCAAGATATTGTTAAACAATTGCAATTTGCCTAAATCTTATGTATAATGATTTTGCAGTCTAACCTCTCTTCAAAAGCCCCGACCACCTATTCAAACATAACCATCACTTCTTTTTTTCATTTCATTTACTAAATCAATTCCTTTTTGAATCATTGCAAATCGATTTGAGTACAAAGACCTTTAATTCCCAGCACCAAGGTAGCAATTTTTTTCCTATTCAACAAAAAAGGAGTATCAGACAAAATTATTACTATTTACATTAACGGCTATTGAAATTGCAATTGAAGCTTAAAAATTGCTTCAATCTTCGATCGCAGTTCGGGAAGACGAAAACTATTATGTGCATAATAAGCAAAAAATGCGCCAAATGCTTTTTCCTGGAAAGTAGCACCTATCTTGGGAAGAATTCTCCCTTTTTCCCACCGTCCATCTAGTTCTAGCCGGGCAGAACAAACAACTCATGATTCTGAATTGGCTAGAGAAGCAATTTTATTAATTTTTATGAAGCATCCCACTTCCGACACCAATTATATAAAATGGCTACATCCAATAAACAACGTGCGCACAGAAAATAATTAGCTTAAGATGCTGCTGTCCGATTTGCTGTCTTCTTCATTTTCAACGTCTCGATGCTCAAGAAAATTTGCGCAAAGATGCGCGATAATCGCTGAAGGTGAGATCAGACACGCATAAAACGATAGAACTTAAACTCACTCTGTCTGACTGCTCTTATTTTTATTACGAAAAATTCACTCTTGTGTCCATGTCCAAAACAAAAACGAGACATGGACAAAAGACTGGACCCGTGAATTTCAGCTCAGGATCAATGAACCAAGAAAATACTGCCCAGCTTTACAAAGAAGGCATTTCGATTTTTGTTCAAGTCAATCCAATCAATCATTGACCTTACATAGGTCAGCCGTAGTCGTCATCGTGCGGCACTACTCAAGATGAGGATGGCCAAAGTCGTCCGTCGGCCATCGGGGCCAAGATAAGTGGAGGCTGTTTCTGCTGCTGGTACGCTTTTGGCGAACATGATAAAAACGAATTTAATTACGACAATTACGCCAGGTATGGACCCCCATTTACCGAACATTTTCGAGATTCTCCAAATCTGAGCGAGTGGCTCTGTCGAGTGTTTCATCAGCATGACTTTTGATGCGAATTTGATGGTGCCACAACCCATATCACCTCAAACTGCCATGCCGCCGGGCAACGATGCATGTCGAAGTAGACGACATCTTAAGAAATTGTAGCAACACACCTTAAGAATGATGATGAATCTCGGGTTAAGTGTTCGGTCCGTTCACGCAATTGTGCTCTTTAACCGTACGCTCAAGAAAGTTTTTTTCCTTAACTTTAACTAATTTTTCTTTTTTTTGTTTATTATTTTTTACATTCTGAAATCTTAGTGGAAGTGTGAGAAATAGTATAGCATAGAAATCTCTATATCATATTTACGAGCTAGGAAAATAATTCATTTAAATGCGTTGTTTTAAACTTTGATATAAATTTATGTATTTCTCTAATCTTTATTATTTTAAGATGCGAGTAAAAAAAACGGCTTAAATTGCTATATTAATACTAGTGTAAAATGTTTTAGGATTTTTATAACAGAAATTGCAAATTGACCATACAAGCAGTAATTTGAAAAGGTAAAGTCCGACTTCAGAAAATTGCATTAAAATAATTGAATATTGCTGTATACTTGATAAATCTTTAAAAAATGTAAAAAAGAATTAAAATCCATTATGGTCATTTTATCCACGCAAATCCCTTCTACAAGTGAATGTAACCAAAGAACTTCAACAAGCCTAGTGCTTCCAGGAGTAATAAACAAGAGCTGCATCGTATGGTCGTCTAAAAATAAGGTGTCCAGACACTTTGTTTCCCTATCGAACCCTAGGAGGTTCCTTCGAATGCTATGCGGCTCCAAGAATGGAAAGGTCGAGTTCTAGCCGTAGCAATTAAAAAGGCAAGTAAAAAATTAACAATGATAGAAAAACACAGTCGCGCAATACATAAGTATAAGAATAAAAAAAAGTAACCAGCAAATTGCACGAACGGCTCTAGGCGAGAACGTTCTCACAACTCAGCGAACTTCTTAACACCATCCGCCAGGTAAGACGTAAGTAAGTAAGCAAGTAAGGGCCCTTTCAAATTCCGCGATTTCGCTCAACGCCTTTGCCCGCCTTGCCTGTTTAATTCCCTTTTCTTGGCCGCACTGGACACTGGCCAAGTGTTCTAATATAATTATTTATATTTTTGTCCGGCGAACAGAGCCCGCTTAATATTTTCTACTGTTTTCATGGTGAAGCTAAAACAATTTTTCACAACGGTGGTGGTGCGGAGAGCCGCGACAAGATAAGACGACGCTCTTGGGAAAAAACCAGTTTCGCGCATTTAAATAAGTAAATTTCCTTTTCTTATTCTCCTAGAGTGAAAATTAAAGGTAACAAGAGGGCGCGAGGTGTACCATGAGATAAATTTGCGGTCTCAGAGCGCCAAGATGTATCACATTGTCTGCACGACTTTGAATGGAACAGGTAAAAGGATTTATGAAAATACTCCTCCAGAGGTGCGTTAATAATTTACGCCAATACCTTGCCAGGTATAAAATTAATAAAACTTTAGAGAAATCAATAGAACAAAATGTCGTAAAATTTACACCAAGCCCTTGTTTGATGCACACTCGATGGTCAATTACCTCTGCCCTCGGCGACTTTGTTGTCTTTTACGGTGCTCTTTAAGGCGATCCTTTTTCTTAAGACGACGCAGGAACGCAGCTTGGTAAGTTATTTTCTTTAAGACAGAATGCGGTCATGCATCTGGTTTTGTAATAGTAGGAGTTGCTTACGGGAAGAAAATTGACGGAATTATATTTCTAAGATTAGCCGGCCTTCCTTTAAGCCAACGGGTCTCTCAGTTGTGGTCAGGACGGGTCATTTTGTTAATTACAATTACATTAAAAAAAAATCCGTTAAAATCCGTTGCCAGATATTCACCACAGGCTGCGAAATATCCGTCTTCCCAGGGGTCTCGGTGATTTCGAATGACTGACAAATAGAAACTAGTTATGTCGTAAAAAACGACTACTAAAGTTTATTAACTCTAGCTCAAGTAAATATAGGAGAGAAACTTTTTTATAGTATTTTATGGTAACAATTTGGTGTTAAAAATATCACTTTAAGATGAACAAAGTTATCCGTTATGAGAGTAAATTTGCATACTGAACTAAAAATAGAATGGACATTAAATTCCTGTGTACGCTGCTAGTAAAAACACTAGTTCCACTAATATCCGAGCTTGAGACACTTAAATTTTTATATTATATCGTGGCGATAGCGATAGAAGTAAAACTCAATCCCATTACAACTCTCTGAAATTGTAAATGGTAGTTGATAACTGATTTTTTAATCCTTTGGTAATTAGTCAGAAATATTTTTCTATTAACCAAACTAATTATTCCAAAGGGAACTGCAATTAAAAATAAGAATTTTGTACCTTTAAAGTAATTAATTTAATTAATCACCAATTTAATCTACGACAAAATTACCATTGAAAAAAGTAGAGCATTGAAATCGAAGGTTGTTAAATCTCTTAAGGAATGATTACTTTCTACCTCTTTTCTATATAACACTCGTTGCCTTTAATAATTAAAACATAAGTGGCAAAAATTAAAGTAGAGCGTTCTCTACGCACAGAACTTCCGAACTGACGAAAGGCTGTTAAATTTGCTTAATAACATCTTCGTTAAATATAGACCTCTTAATTTAATTTATTCGTCGCTTCCTTAGGCTTGCAGGTCTATTTTACGATCGAAGAGTTGTTGCGATAAATTTACCCTCCTCTTTTGCGCTTCGTTTTTTTCACTTCCCCCAACTCTGGAGTCTCGGCAATGAAGAAAAAGGGTACCACCTTGTTGTTAAATGGAAAATTGTTCATGTCTCATAAATTGTTCAGAGAGCCACCTATAAAAATAGTAGGGAGCAATTAATTACCGTAGATTAATTACTATTGAGGTAGATGTCCAATAAGGCGACTTGTTTGTAGGTTCGTACCGCGCTTTAGACATCCCTACCTTCAGGTGCATTTCGTTTCTAATGCAGCTTTAAATGGAGTTACCTTCGAGATATAGGCGCAAGCGCAGTGACAGAAGACGCAACAACGCAATAATTTGAGGACTTAAGGTGCACGCGCATTCTAAAGACGGAACAGAATAGTGCGCTCAGGTATCGCGCAAAACCCTAAGACCCATACTGTGAGCCCACAACAAATTAAATTTTCTAAATAAATCCTCAGCTTACCTTGGACGCTTGCTTCGGCAATAATTCAAGATTACCATTCGCGGAGGGTTTTTGTTATCATTATTTTCTGTGACGCTAGGAATCTTGTTTTGTCTCGCGCTTCTTTTGAATTAGACTTGTATGCGATTGTGCGAAGAAAACGGCGCACAAGTCCTTACCGCTGTTGTCTTCGCGAAATCGCGAAAACGGGCAGCAAAGAGCGTGATGTATTGGAAATATCTGGTCATGGGCAGACGCGCGTATCTCAGCGGGATGATCTCATTAGATATCGACTTTTAAGGTTCGTTAGGCACCGAAGGCGTCTTCTGCTGAAACAAACTACAGAATACAGTCTTGTAAATTTCACTGTCTTTTAAGGACGTCTTAAGTGGATTTGGCTAAAAATGTCTAGGGGTATCTCCTCAACAAGATGGAAATGATCTAAATTTGACCAGCTGTGATCATGTCTTCTTTGAAGATTCTGATAAAAACATGAAACACATGTTGAATAACAAAGAACAGTTACGTTTTCAACAAGGTACTAATAAGCCCCTTGAATTCCGCATAATCACCTACAAAGATGTTGCGTCTCTAGCGGAGCGGATTTCTTCGAAATGAAGATCCCGAGACGTCGTTTGCACGTAAGCAAAGTCTCTCATCGTCCGGAATGGCTTAAAGATTTTTGGGCGATGCAAAAAATTATGATGGCATCGTGCTAGTAATTCGCTTTTAGTTTGGACAACTCATTAACATCCGCAGAAAGCCAGTTTTGTTGAAGAGCGTTGCTCAGTTTAAGTAACAGTCCAAGAAAAAGGGTCAACGCCATTCTGGCCACTCTACATCAATTTTGCAGATTTCTTTCTGTAAGATTCTTTCTCTTACGACCATTTCACAGTCTAAAAGATCTTATCATTTTTATTGGGTCATGAACTTCGGTCGAAGGAAGCACATGTGGATGCACTTCGTCGACATTTATCGAATTAAGTCTTACAGTGCTCCTGCAAATGAAACTAATTCGGACCTTTTTTTCTAGATGTCTATTGGGTGTCCACGGGAAAGGAAAATTCGTATTAATTTTATGCCTTAATTATTCCTCATAATTAATTGCGCCTGAAGGTTGCAATGCTTGTAGAGATTGTAGAATTGAGTTAATTAAGGAAACCTTGTAAGTTATATGAACTTCCAGATCCACGGTGGTCTTAGTATGTTTTTTTTTAGTCTTTAGTTTTTAGTCAGTCTTTAAAAGATATAAACCATGTTTTAGCATTTGTAGGTTAAGCATTTATGGGAAGATAATAATTAAAATATCATAACTAGGTATTATTACAATATTTTTATATAAAAACAAAAGGTAAAATTAATTAAACATTTTTAAAATGATTTTAAAAAGTAGGAAATTGTGAAAACAAAATTATAAAAAACTGGAAGGAACTAGGAATAGCTAATTGACAAAATTAAAGAAAAGTAGCTAAATTAAAAACCGCTAAATCTTGTTTTAAATATGAAAATCCAAATATCAATTGACCCCAATTACGGAGTAATTCGGGAACTCTGAAACCTTTCACTACTACCGCTACCTCCCACAATCTTACTTTCACTTAAGATGTTTTGAAAATTTACACAATAAAAGAATGATCTCATTGGCCCAGAGCAATTTGCAAATAAAACGAAAAATCCGTCAATGTCTTTAAATTGCTCAACACAAATCATCGATGCATAGGAGAGTTTTTCGAAACCCTGTGCTTCTTTATTTTTTTGTTTTGATTTTTTTCTTTTTTACGATCATATCTTCACCTGTGTGCGATATAAAAATTATTCATTTTTTCGAGTAAACCTTGAAAATTTGCCCCGATTTGTCAGCCCTGTCAGCAAGTAATTGACCGAAGTTCAGAAACGATTTTCTTAGCTCACTAAAGACACAAGGTTACCTCATCTTAATTGACCAGAACAAACAAGGAAAATTAAATTTGTTAACTTTATAGTGGACAAACAGCAGTTCGGTGTAATTTGTTTATGGAAAAAAATTCGCTAAATGAATTTTCGTTGTGATTTCCACTTGACAAAATTTCATTAATATTCATTAAGCTGCTGACTGATGACGGCGATGACGACCATGCCCGGCACGGTTATCTTCACACGTCTTGCACTTCCGTAAGACAAATTTTATTCAAATTTAAGACGTACCTCTCAGGACACAGCGTGGTTTTTACGGCCGCACAAAAACCAATTCAGTGACAGGTAAATAAATGAGGACTAACCTGTTGGGATGCCTTTGCTCGTTTTAGCATCCGCACTACAAAAAAAAAAAACACTGTAATTCGATTCCAACATTATTTTTTCGGACAGTACGCTAATTAAACTCATATATCAAAAGAATTATTTGTGCAAAAAAAAGAAAAAAAAATCGTATATTATCTAACTTTTAGGGGATTGTTTTTATGCACACAAAAACCATTTAAAAACACTTTCCTATTGTGTTCGGTTTTTGTGGTTGAATGTAAACGGCAAGTGCTACACACCCATCCCGAAGGTATAGTCATATTTTATAAAATGAATTGAACAGATTAATGCCGAATGCGAGTAATATTTTATCATTTCAAATAAGGAATGAATCACAAAATTGAAATATTCGAATTATTTTTGCAACCTTTCCCAGTTTGTTTGTTATTTTTTCCGACTATCATGCCTTTTTGTGCTTTATTTCAAATCTTTTTTTTAATTGTTGTTAGTTTTTTTTATATTATACTTTTTTTAATTTATTTTGCTATCATCTCTTTTTGTGTTGCATTTCAAATATTTTAACTATGTTTTTATTTTTATTATTATTTATTATTATTTTTTTTGTAACGTTTTTGATATCTCTACAAGTATTTTATTTACGAAAATTTGTTGCGAATTATTTTTTTCGCATAAAAATTGAAAAATAGAACTAGTTTTAAAATTTATGACATGATTTGCTTTTCCGTTTGATTTGCCAGACAAAATTTTGATATATATGCATATCTTCTTAATAAAAAGTATTAGATTAATTTTATAGAGAAAGACTTGCGGCTCTTTTGTAAAGAATTAGACAATTTTCTTCCCATACATATTTTCAAATTATGTTACGAACATGAAAAACTTTGTGACATCATTTCTATTCACCTTTAGAACAGACTACTGTTTGATGAAATATGGAAAGGTGTGTCACCAAGCTTCCTACTTCCTATGTCTCAAAATATAATAAGCACCATATTTCAATCCAAGAACAGACAAATCCCATCATGATTACAAATGGTAAGCCCAGGTACATCTAGCAGATAACTCGGCAACTTTTCTACAAAAATTGATTCAATCTACCGCGAATAATGGCGCAACGACAAATGGCTAGAAAGATTGAAAAGAAACTTTTCTCTGGGTTATAGAAGAACTACCGCAGAACGTCCGCGGACAAAGCTCATGACAAATTAAAGTGAATCCGTGAGTGAAGTAATTTTGATGGGGGAAATATACGACACCGCGTAGGTTTAAACAGGTATGGACATATTACCTGAAATGTATTTCACACTTCTCCGGCTGGCTAACCGTCCGTCGGCGGATAAGTTTGTAGACTGGTGGTTATAAACGAACACAGCTGCTCGACACCTCGCGATATGGTCTAAAGATAAATCTAAGACGCCTCGAGTTCGATGGACTTGACACGAAAAAGTCATTTGTTTCCCGTTTCTGATCAAGATAAAATTGGAATTTCGACGTTTGGTCTAATTAAAAATGAGAAAGTGAATGAAACAGGGAGGTATCAAAGGTTTGTTAGGCAATTCCTTCAGGTGAACTTACTGCCTCCATTCTCTGGTAAATACGAGGCAATAGGACCGATATCACGTTTTACCATTGAGTTTTTGCCTACAAGGTAATAGTCAAACGGTTTCGTGAAATAATGACCATAACTGGATATCTAAAAATATTATCTTGCCTCCCTCCCTTCAAGTTCCTCCAGTTTTGCATGAGATATATTTGCTCAAAGCATACTCAAAACATGCAAATTGGTCAAATTGCAATTTTTGCGAAAAAATTTGTTCCTTGTAAAACGTTAAAGGCAATTAAAATGCAGTTTTATTCCTCCTCCTTGTTATAATCTTGTTTTCCACTTAAGATCTGTTCAGTCCAAATTAGAGTCAATTGCATTTTTAAATTTGCATTGCTGTGGATCCGGGCTCAAATTGAAAGATCGGTTCCGTACGGAAGACAAGAAGTTAAAACCAAAAATAAGTCTTCTTCTGGGCCATTTTTCTTTCAAGCAGCTCACGTGCGAACTTGAATCGTTTTAGTGAAAAAGGGATCTTGATAATTTTGGAGGTAAAAGACGATGCGGCGGATGTTACTAAATAATAATAAGGAATTTACGAGCAACCTCGAAATTGGACAAAGAACGCGATGAGTTCTTCTTTTGTATATTTTTGTAAACCCTCTTGCAAATTTACTTAATTATTTTTTAATTAAAAATCCATCGTCACATCACTCGCTCCGGTTTGGATTGAAATTTCTGCAAAAGTGAAAATAACCATTTCGTTTGCAAAAGAATGTTAGCAAGCACGCGAACTGGTTGCAACAGACCTAGCCGCAGGTAGCTACGATTCGAGCAGGTGAACTTGAACTCAATAATTCAATTAAATCATCAGCGGAAGCGTTAATTGATTTTTACAAACTTTAGCTGCAACAATTCACGTCGAGCGATTGTTTTTAATGTTTTTTTTTTTTAATTGCTATATAGCTCTAATGATTTTGTTCATTTGCTGAACTTGATCACACATAACACCGTAAATAATTAGTGTAAGTGGCGTTTATTATACAATTTTTAATACAAAGGGGTTATTGTAGATTTTTTGTTTCGATAATAATAGAAATTGCATACATTACTGATGCAATTATTAAACGCTTAATAAAAATTAACATTATGGGTTTTATATTTATAAAAAAAAACAATGACAACACAGAAATGAAAATGGGTTTTTCTAGAAATCAAAGTCTGCAAGAAAAAATTCCTAACATTGACTTTGTACGAGCCAAGACAAGTGAAGCCGATTCAAACCACGGCAAGCTAGAATGAGCCAAGTAAAGTCATATCAAACTGAATGGAATGGAATCAAGTTCAGTAAAATGAAATATAAAAAAGAATTAAACTAACTTAAATTGAATTGAGCTAAATGGAACAAGCCAAACCAAACAGGATCCAATCTAAAATTCAAAAATCCGTGGAAACTTCGGTTTTTCCCATTAATTTTATGAACACCGGATATATGATGCGTTAGACGTGAAAGACTTAAATTCTCTCCATTATTTATTGATTTCTGTTCTGTTTCCCCTATCATAAATAACTTTTATAACAAAGACATAATTCTTATGTGTTTCTCAGAAAATAATTTCAAAATTGCTAGTACTGCAGTATACTTCATTAGCTTAGTCAGAACATTCAAATAAAAAAAGTGAAAAATCAATAATCATCGGAGTAATGAAAATATTTATTTAATTAGGAGTCTCCCTTCCTAAAGCGAGACCACGACTATGCTAACATTGCGCTACCTGGGATCGGTCATTATAATTCATTAGTACGTGCATCATTCACTGATTTCGATCGTAAATAAAATGCCAAGATAATTAAGACGGCAAAAATAAGAAATTTGTCTTTTTCTTTTTTTTCTTGATCTTTTTTACCTTTCCTGAGAAGCTATCACAACTCATCTCTTCCGCATCCGTGTCCATAAAGGTAAAGGTAACTTGAGACTTTGAGGTCTAAACGGAGTCAATTGTGCAACGAATGCCGCCACCGTGTGGATCAACACGGTTTTTACCTCAAAATTAATTCTTAACGGTTGAATCGCGGTGTGTTTAAGGCACAGTACACAATTTATGAGAATATATTCTTGTTTGGAAGAATCTCATGCAGTTGTTAATCATGGAGGTGACGTGGGTGATGATCATATCACGATGTTATAAAAAGTTTCGTAAAAGAAAAAAATTTGTTAAAAAAGTAAAGAGAAAAAGAAAAAAAATTGAACAAAAAAATAAATACAAACAGTACTTGCACGATCGTCGTCGTTGTCCGGCAGCATAATTGAAAAAGCACGATCGGCGGGTATTCACGTGGTTTAAATGCACCACGGCCAGACGCTTCCGGAATACACGGGGTGCAATTACAACTACTAATGGCAGACAATTTTCATGTCAAAAATTGATCTAGGAGATTCATCGGGAAATCGACGAGTTTCCAGATTCGCAATTAGTTACCCCCATTTGATTGATGCAGGTAACTTTTTCTGTTTGGAGGTATATACCCATACGTATGGAGGTATGGAATCATTTGAACGGGTACACCGTTTGCTAACTAAACGGACTCGAATGCATGAGACGATCGGTATATACCTTCGGTCCTACTGCCTTTTACCAGTTAGTTTCTCAAAACATTAAGGTTCCCACCATTTGCACACGTCTTCTACTGAATTATAGGAATGCTCCTGCTGCATATTTTGATCGATTTATTGAAGGCTAATTACTGGACCGCCGACCTCTGATCGTATGCATTTTATCCTAATCACGGAGCAGAGTACCAACTTTGTAATGAACTGAAGATTTTCTAGTTTGAAGATGCGAGACTAATTGAAATTGTCGGGTACGATCGATTTATGAGAAGAAGCGTGTCTACTTGATGGCATCATTGTAAATCTGCACAGAAATAATTTTCTTATGATCGTTTAGAACTTCTTTAAAGCTAGAAATGATGAAATAGTGTTTCTTTTTGGAAAGGATTATATTTATAAATCAAATTCTCTGGTTTAACTTAGACCCATGTCCGGAGGAATCTGTACATTTACCTGGAAAAAATAGTTCTACTTCGAATCTCAAAATAGGATGAACTAAAAGATTTTGTGCAATATAAATATAAATAAACTATCCATAAAACGATTCCAATTGATTTTTCGTCTTTTATTTTTTTGCAACAATTCATTCAGTCATGTACCAACAACCAGAAGCATTGCCTTGTCCTACACCCTACGTGATTCTCGTCTAGAGCAAATGTTAATTTTGTTCCTACAATAACAAGGCATTCTTGCATGGGATAAACAAGGCTGACCATCGTCTTCGTCGTCATCATCGACCTCCAGGGTCCCAAACCCAATCGTAAGAGCAACTACACTGGCCTGGAACATTGACAGGGAATTTACAGCTCTCGATGGTAAAATACATTACTGGCGGCGAGATCGCATTGTTTCTCAATTTGCAGGACGTGCGCGGTTTGAAATTAAAATTCAAATGCAATTTTTCACGTCCAGTTAAAATCCCATAACATTCGTAACTTTAAAAAAAAGTTCAGCTGAGGAAGGTTGCTTCGGCGGCAGCTGTGGCTTTGGCTGAGGCTAGCGCAAAGTCTGTGAAGAGGTCTCATCTGGGGCTGGGCGAGCTGAGTATCTTACGCAACGCTCGCGCTTGGCTGCCTTGTGAAGGTCATTTGTCATCGCTAGGAGGCAGATTGAAGATCGGGTTCTTCCTTGGAGTTTACTACTCCACCAGCGATGAGGGCAGCGCGAAGAACTGGTCGGCCTTAAGAAGAACGCCGCCTCAGATGCCGAAGATTCCATGCGGAGCGATCGAGAAGCGACTCTATGCTTCTTGGAAGATTCAATGATGCATCATCATCATCATCACCACCGTCCGTGCTCGTTCGAATGTTAAGGCGGCGAAGGGGGGGGGGAAAGTTCTGAAATCACGCGAAAACTCGCGAAGACGCGAGACGAGCGTCGTGCAAACGGTGGTCATTGTGCTGCATAGAGTCCAAGAAGATGAAACGAATGTTCTTGTAGCAGCACATCCTCAATTACTTTCAGTAATGATGGTCTATTAAGGGCCAAGCGCAATTGTGGCTCAAGCCCTTCGAAGAACTCTTCTTCTTCGATCCTCTGGGTCTGCGGTGATCCACAGAGCAAATAAATATGCGCAAACCGCGCGGTGCAGACAGTCGTCGAAACACAGTTTCAATCCCTAGGCCAACCATCAGACCCCTGGAAAACGTCCAGACGGGTCTAAAACCTGATCTCATAATTAGACCATTAAAAAACGCTGAAAAATGTGAAATTAAATTTATCGCTGAGTTCGTAACTTTTGCACAGAGTTCGATCGATTTGAATTGCAATTGACCGCTGAGCCGAGTCCAGGAATCTCAGAAATTGCTTTTGTGGTTATCCTGGCTTTGGCAGGAATTCTTTTCTTGCAGCAGTAGCAAGAAGTTTCTTCGCGAGTGTATCAAGGCATTTCTTGGAGGCGTCGGATATAGTCCTGCAACTTCAATTAGCTCAAATAAAAACATATTAGAAAAAAAATATAAAGGGAAAGCCAAAGGTATTCGCGCGAGAGGATTTTTTGGGCCCGCAGGTGACTGAGTCGCCGCGCGGATCCCCGTGATTAATGAGCCTAGGCGAAGACGTTAATAAATTCTAATCTAACTTAGTTATGGTCATTAATAACGGATTACTGAGCGGACCGCGGCCGGTGCAGCAAGGGGATTGGGCTCTGCAAATTGCTTCAAATCGATTGGGGCTCCTTTCCGATAGGCGATGCCCGCCTGATAATGGTCCCCGCGAAAAGATATGTTCGTTAGAGGCAAAGTCTGTTATTACTTTGAGGCCTTCCCCGTGCGGATGACTGCGGGGAGGGCTGTGCGTCGGAGTTAATGAAGCAATTTACTTTTTGCATCATTTTATGCAGTACTATTTTTCTGATCACAAGGATGGAAAAAGAAAATTGCTTCGTTGCCTCGAAAAGCATATTCAAAATAAAAGTGTCTTAAACGCGCATGTAAAGAACACTGCTACTTAAAATTATAACACAATGTAAGCCTGAGGGAGGAAGAAAGTGAAATTGGTTTGTTGGTTTTCGTTAGAAAGCGCTTCAATTGTAGATTTTATTTTTCCAAAAACGCTCACTGACGCAATGGCTTTGCGAATTTATTAAAAAAACAACTAAAATATCTAAAAGTAGTGGTGTTTTGCTTAGCTACGAAGACAGGATTCTAAAAACCCTGAAAATGCTATCCTGGATGATTCACTTAGTGAAATGACTTTTTACTTTAAATTCCCTCAGTAAGCCCTTTCTTGAAGTCAGCCGGAGTGAAATAACTTTTTACGAATTTATTTAAATGCAGAAAATAAATAACTTTCAATTTCATTTCGGTCATGTTTATCTCTTCTTTCTTAATAGAGAAATATTTCTATAAGCAACCATTCGTTATAGTATTATTTTATTTAGCACATCAAGTGGTACAAGCACTGAATACTTTTATTCTTCGTTCATTTTGTAGATTTCTTATATTTTCCTTATGGAGCTTTACATGGGAGCAGCGAAGGGCAGGGGTTCTTTTCGAGGCCATCCTAGGAGAATGGGTTGGGCTCGGGATGGAGATTCTGGGTATACGGGAATTTCTGGGTAAACTAGTGATTTAAAAAAACCCCGGTATTTTGATTACGACAGGTTTTCAAGGTGATTTAATACAATTCGAAAAACGAATACGTTAGGCATGCTTTCCTACTGTAAAACCAGCATTACTTACCTCCCGCCTTCTTTTTAGAAATCTTCAAAATAATACGGGCCTACGTGTTATTTAAGTGCATTTCTGTAGGCTAGCTTCTAATTTTTAGTGAATTTAGCAACTCCTGAAACACCCAACGGCTGCTAGTTCAAACTCGACTTGCTTCCTGGCATTCGTGGCTCTGCTCTGACTTCCTAAACATTTAGTCAACTCCCCCAAAAATATCATCTTAAAGGGTGTAAATTAATCGCATATTGAAGCTGTTGAAATTTTACTGCTTGGACCTCAATAAGGAAAACCAACTTTTTTAAACGATGCACCTTCTCTAATCAGTCCGCTCCATCAGGAATGCCAACTTAACGAGCTCGTTGCCGAGCGAGAACTTTTACTTTACGAACTAGATCGTCTTAATGAACTGTAAATGTAGCACAAGAATCCGTTAACGGCGGTATTTTCAAATTTCAAATAGAGTTCTAGTTTTCTTGAAAATTTTGGGATTCCTTTTAAGTACATTACGCTTCATATTATGCCTTCACGGCGCGTTATTCTTATCTTACTAGGTCAACAGATTTAAAATTACTTTTATCCTAAAAATTTTTAAACCGCAAAATATGACCGAGAGCCGTCAACTTGCTGGTTTATGTCCGCGCTCGAACAGCTGCCGACGGGTCACTTTGTTTTGGAAACGTCACAACACTTCGAATGACATGGACTGTGATCGCTTTGTCAATTTTCATTTTTGATTATTAGCCTTTATTTAGACGGCCCAAGGCGTGTGTAATTCGGCGGGCATAAGCTCGTCCAACAGCTGGAGGCATGAAGGTACACTTTCGGGAGCAGTACGGAACCAAGGGGGAGGAAATTCTGTATGTGACGCCCGCTGGTAAGAAGACATGGTTGAAGCTAATTTATTTTGCATTCGAGTCCTGCTGGTTAAAATTCAATTCCAGATCAAAAAAGTATTGTACGGGTGCCACTGAAGGGCGACCGATTGGTCATACGGGAACGGTTCGCCCTGCTCAAGCTGATCCAGAATATATTTCTCCCGAAGGGCTATCCGGACAGTGTCAGCGAAGACTACCTCTCCTACCAGCTATGGGACACTCTTCAAGCTTTCTGCAGTACAATAACAGGTGGGTAAAAGGTGGAACTCGTAAAAAGAGTTGGGCAGATGAAAGCTAATGCATTCTATCCCTTCATCTAGGAACGTTAACAACGCATGCCATCCTCCAGGGAATCGGCGTAGGAAGTGAAGAAGTTAGTCCTTATTCAGCGACGGTAACGTGGATTTTTAAGGAAGGAAGTGGGCACATAGGGAAAATATTGTTCTCGTGGTGGAAGGGGTAAGTTTCAGTAATATAGAAGCAACGAAACCCCATTATAAAGAGTAGGAGAGAAATTGCCACGTCCATACACCACTGTGGCATTAGAACTACTTAAACGCTAATTTGCTATTTAAACTAATTCTGCACCTTCTCCTAGTACTGAATTGGATATAGATTCAAAAAAATGGCGCCTTAGAGCAGACTTTTTAAATGATGTGGCAATGGGTATTGAAATCTACGTCTTGCCAAAGTACCCCTTGTATGCCACGTACATTTTATGCGGAACAACGATAATGAAAGCAATAGTGGGCGTGGCAGGTAAATAATTAAAAAGATCTAAGAGAAATGTAAGCAAATCGAAGAATTAACAGGTGGAGCAACACGTGCCGCTTTAACACAGCATCATGCGATCCGAGGCAATCTAGCCGATGTCGCGTCTAAAGACAGCGCACAAGAAACCTGTGTAAATCTAATCGCTTCCTTCATTGGCCTCTACCTCCTAAGTGCTATAAAGAGCCAGACGTAATTATCCTTATAGTTTTTTAAAACTAGAGCCTAAAGAGAATGCCTCGCATATTTTTTTACAGTGTTCTCTACTCTGTCTTCTTCGTCGTATCTCTAGTGCACCTCTATGCAAACCTTAAGGCTGTAAAATCAATCTGCCTAAAAACTTTTAATGAATCTCGATATTTAATAGCTCTAGAGGAATATTTTAGGTCTAATCGAATGCTCTCGCCACAGCAAGTTAGTATCTATCCCCCTCCCCCACCGACTCTATTAAAGTTTCTTACTTCGTCCCGTACGCAGGTGAACAAGCTGGAGCGGGTAACTTTAGGCCAAACTGTATCAGTTTCTGTAAACGTTCGATTAGGTCTGTCGGCTAAAAACCTCGTGGAGGACTTCAAATTAGGAGCAGTGATCGATAATATTGTCTCCTCGTTCGATCCCCACGAAAAGTTCATAATCGCTGAGAGTAAGCGATATCTAGGGGTCTATTTGCACTTCGACACAAGACCGCAGGATGTCCTTAAGGCGTATTTCTTCGCAGTATCATACCTTCAGGATCGCAGCCAGCTCAAGGAGAGGTACTGGGAGGTTCAAAGTAAATGGCAGGAGTTTTTAAATATGGCGCAAAATGAAGGTATACTATCTAAAACTTGCAATAGATATAGAAACGAAAAAAATAATTCAAATAGGTTGGTGTACAACAAATCACTTGCTACTAGTGGACGAGTATCGGCTGGACTGGAAGGCATAATGAGGCTGTGTAATAAAATATTCTACAGAACACTCCCAACTTTTTTGGAGGACCAAATTTAAATCCTGACACGACTACACTCATTTCACAGCACAATTGCTGTAAATATAGTTTTTAAAAAAGAGTAAAAGACAAAATAAAAATAAAAAGAGAGCCCGTTACAAATTCCAGGTAATTATTAAAAGTAACGAAATCAAGTCATTCCGGAATTTGAAGCTGTAAGGACTATTTTTGTACATCTCCAAAAGAGAAACATTTAATAAAAGGCTTAGACCCAGCTATTTTCTTAGACTAGACACTGTACATGTTTTAAGGTTAGTTATAGTGTTTTTAAAGCCGCTTCTCGTCCCCCATTTCGCTTAATTTTCTAGATGTGAGTTGTGAAGCGATTTTGCAATCATTAGAAGCGGTGTAGTGGCTGAAGGCTCTTGTTTTGGGGCTTCGTGTACGGTAGAAAGATATTTTTGTAAAAGTGACTGTTGTGGCTTTTCAATTATTATAAGTAAAATTGTTGCGTTGTAGCTGTTTATGATTGACCGTTCCAAGAGAAAAATCAATTCCGCGCGTTTAGGGAGTTAGCTGCTTTGATATAAGTCATAAGTTCATTGAATGGCGTTAGATGTTCCGCAAACGAAAGAAATTAGCTTTAAAATTATATTTATAATTTAATAACTTCGAAAGTTTATATACAAATTTTAGCATTTATAAAATCTGAATTATTCCCTTCCGAAGTTGAGCTTATAGACGACATCAAATCGTAACCACATTCAACGGTTTCATGGATCGGACGGAAAGGAGCAAAGGTAAGCAGAAGTTTGTTTGTATCTTCTTAACTTCCAAACACTATTAAATATTTTTCTAAAACACGGTCTTTTTTGTTTATAAAACTTAATAACTCAATTTCACTTTATTGCAAAAGAAAAAAGTTATAAAAATGCAGTGACATTATTTTTATTATTAGTTAAAATACAATCAAGAATCTCGACAATATTTTTACTTTAGTACGTAGGCCTATTCCTTCTAAAATTGGTCACGTTGTGAACATCTGCGCTCCCTTTTTAATCTTAGATATAGTGCCGCATTAAAAGAAACTATTTTTAAGTGTATAAATTTAAACTCAAATAAAGTTTGCCTTGTAGAAAGAACAATATTCATCAAATAAGTAAATTTAGCAATTTTTTTACACGTATGTACACATTGCCGCCAATTAATTTTATATTTCTATTTTTTTTTTTTTTTACCAACCGACCTTACAGCAAATTTTATAATAGAAATTTTGTTTAAAGTTATAAAAAATAAAAGTAAGTTAAATTTAGAGACACAGAATCAGTTTGTAGACTAGTCGCGCTTTATGTAGGCTATAATACTTTAAAAAACGCAATGCATTTTGTAGTCAACAAGGCCTCTTATATTTAAAAGAAAAAGCAAACATCGTTATTCGTTTCGAATTCTTGTTCGATTTTAAATCTTTGTATACTTTAAGTTTTAGCAGTTTTTAATTAACGTAAAATTTACTAAATGATAACGAAAAGAATAATTCAAAACAAAATTTGGTGCTCAAATTTTTTATTAATTAAGCAAATGCTCCAACAAGTTTTATTAATAAAACGAAATTTCCTTAAAAAAAATTATTGTGTGTTTTTTTTCTACATCACGGAACAGACCGTTGAAGGAAAAATCTTTACTTTTAAAAATATTATAAAAAAGAAACTAATACAGCGCTGTCCGCAATAAAAACCAGGCTTGTAAAATCCCTAAACATCGATCGTTGCAACTTACCGGGACTCCAGCGTTACTGACCCGGAAGGGTCATAAATTTTATGGCCCCGTACTAGAGCCTAGTCGGCCATAAAAAAATAAAACCTAGTGAGGAGCACACGTCCGATCATCACAACGTCTGGATCACTTCTACCGCTTGACCTGGCAAGCGAGAAGGTACCTAGGCTGGTTGCTGCTAACGTCATTGCCTGTGACTCTCGGGAGACTTGGGATCTAGCTAGATGTGGCTAGTCAAGCACGATCGCACAGTGACCTGCTTGGTGCCTGAGAGCACCAGTTGGCTACCGCTGGCGTTATTCTCTATATGAGTCGGGACTCGGGAGATCTGACCTCGTACGAGCTAAGGAGCACCGTAGCAAGTATTTATTATGGGATATCAAGCCGAGGCAGGCTCCAGAAGCTGTTCTGCCGCCTTAGCGATCGCACGAGTGCCCCCGAACTGGTTTTATTGTTTCTTTTTCTATTTAAATCTTCTAAAAGCAAGCAAGGCCCTTTACAATTGACGGGGTTTCGATTACAACTGAAACTGTAGCTACGGACTTGTTTGGTTCGGTTTCATTTTTAAAGCCTTTTACTTTCTTAACGTTAAAATCTGGCCTGGAATTGAAGCCAATTACTCAGCAAAGACGAAATTCATTGTATATCTTTATATTTAGAGTAAATAAAAATAGTACAAAATCCTAAATAATATTTACAATTACATCACTAGCATTTTTATTGGGAATAAAGCGAGCTCGTGTTCACAGAGCTATTCAATCCCAGTGAAGAGACGTCCCTTCGGGCAGTTTGCGCCGATCTTTGATACCTCAAGATGTGGTCCAGAGCATGGGGCAGGATGGGTCTGACGGCGTGGATCTCGAAAAGTGTCAGATTGTCTAGCTTCGCGTAGGTGCCTTCACCTTTAATAAAAGCATCGATAGACGTCCTGAGTTTGGATTCTCGGGTGTCAAAAATGTCCTTTATCATCGTTTTTATTTCCTCGCACCTTGGAACGTCGTCAGGCGCTGAATTCAGGATGAGCTGGGCTTCGACCATGTAGTGTTCACTGGGCATTTTCGTGAAGAATCTACAAGCAGCAGATAATAAACAGGCATCGTTGGTGGAAATTGGGACCATACCTCGACCGCTTTTCCTCTTCCCTGACTTCTTCCAGGTAATCGACGTCCATCCAGTGGGGAGGCACTATCCTGCACTTTTGCTGCTTTCTAAAGTGGATGGCTAGCCAAAGTGGAACCTCGACTGGCAGCCCGGCTCGAAAGGGTCCTATGCTTCCGGAAATTAAGTGGATGGGATCAAACGTAAAATTCGGGATTATCCCAACCATGCTCTTCTCTCCGATAAACTCAATTTCTGAAGGATCCATTTTATTCAATTAGTCAATAAATCGAACCGCAAAGCTTTGTTTATGATTTCGCGGCAAATTTCGACGTTTGGAAGGCGATTTACGTAAGAAACGAATTTCGAAAATAGTCGAAACTGTCATAACTGTCAGATTGGACAGCCTGGAGATTTGTTGCACGGGCATTGCTTGGTGGTGCACTTTTTCTTCGGCGGCAGTTTTTGGGGATTTATATGAAAATGTCGGAAATTGAAGAGCTGCAAAGTGAGGAGCGTGAAGCACTGATTTCCATTTACGAAGGTGACGAATCTTTCAAACAAATAAACCCAACGACCTTCCAGTACAAGGTAAAGAAATATTACGAGATAAGGCATGTTAATTTGTTTAATATTTTCAAATATTTTTCAGTACGGAGAAGATGACAACATGAAGTCCTTCCTTGTAGAAATTGTCTGGGGCGACAACTATCCAAAAGAACTGCCAACTATTAATATGGACACATTTTTCAATAGAAATCTGTAAGAAGATTTCACCCCACTGAAACCACCTGGAAAATCTAAATTTTTTCTCGTTTTTAGAATTCCTCAGGTCAAAGAGAAAATTTCCTCAGTTCTAATTGAAGAAGCCGAACAATGGTTGGGCTGTGGAATGACCTATACCCTTTTCGAGTGCCTTAAAGATCGTATCGATGAACTGGTTGTTGATCAGCCAGACACACCGGCTCCCAGTTCGGTGGATATTTCCTCAAATGTTGAGGCGCTCAGCATCAGTGATGCGAACAGTAATATTAGCAAAAAACCTCCAAAGAAGGAGCAGTTAACAAAGGCACAAAAACGCAGACAGTGGGAGCGAACGGATCATAAGGGAGAACGACCCAGAGGATGGAATTGGGTGGATATTATTAAGCATCTTTCGCAGACTGGTGGCAAAGACCCTGAGCCCGCGCCAAATTCTAGTATAAATTCAAATTCTCAGCCTGTAACTACATAGTAAATTTAGCCTATTTAGACTTTAGCAATTTTTTAAATAAATTTTTGTGGTCTATTTACCCTAATTTTGCCCTGTTTAGCTATAGTCCAACGCTGGCAGTGGTTTCCCGAAATAGGCAGAGGATTTTTCCATTAATTCTTGAATTGCTTATACTCTTATTAATTGAATTTTTTCCAACAGTATAGCACAAACAAGGAATAACATGGAAGTTTTATTTCTAATTTATTTTTGAAAAGTTTAAAATTCATCATACTAAACATTTTTTCCGGAGTTTTAATACGAGTAGGTTTTGTTTTACATTTCGGACAATATTTGGAACAGAAGTGAAGGTGTGACCTAATTTTTCCAAAAACATATAAAAAAAAGTGCTTTTAAAATAACACAATTCAAAAACCATTAATTTACATTGCAAAATTATTCCACCTCTTAAAAACGGTAAGTTCTTGTTCTTTTATTTAAAATTCTACAGAAATTATTGATTATTTTTTAAAGAAAATTTATTTATTTCGTAGTACGTTGTTTTAATTAGTTTGTTTTCCTCTTTTTGAAAAATATTCAATAATTGTGTCCAAAATAAGGGTGTAAAGGAAATTTGATCCAGTAGTGTTTGAAGAATAGTGGTCACATATTTTAATGAAAAGAACGTATTTTGAAACTTTTGCTTTGTTCCTAGCAGAATTTCGTCATGCAAAAATAAAACACGTTTTCATTATAGAAAATTCATGTATTATATCATTATTGTTTCAAACAACTTCAAGAAACATCGAACCAGGTATGGATTCCCTCTCTTAGTAAAGAATTCAAAAAAATCTTAACGTGAGAAAAGGTTAATCTTATCAAAACCCCACTAAATCCTATGGTACATCTTATTCCTAATGACTATAATTCATACAAAAAGAAAAGAAATACATATCTCTCTTAACAGCGAATTCATTAGAAGGTCCGAAAACAAAAAAACCTTGTGTTAAGAAAAACAAAAATCCGCGGGAAATTTCGAAATTTGATTGATTAAAACTTTGCCAGGGATTAAAGCCATCCTCCATTCAAAGTCTCTCAAACAGACGAAGCGAAATCTCCATTTTCCCATTTTGCTTTGGTTTATTTCCAGCAGTAGACACAGTTTCAGGTTGTTTCTTACATATCTAAGAAAGTGTACGTGTTTTTGATAAGCATCGCGTGAAGGTGACCAGGGCCGCCCCCCTCTTAAAATACCCCAAAGTCACCTGCATTTTTTGACCTTTTACAGGGAATAGCAACGAAGGGCTACTCTCGAAAAGCCAACGATCGTCTCGAGCTATGTCTTACGAGCTAAGATTTTTATGTACATATGTGTCTCTTATAAATCTAGGTCTCTTCTGGATGTCCTAAATACACAGTATTTACATGGTCGCTCGTTGAAAGCTAAAACTATATATTGTAACTTAATTAGACGGCAACGATCTTGCTGGGGTCCACTTTGACCCTCAAGAAGACGGTGTCGTCTTTAACGAACGGACGTCTGTTTAATAGTTCATGTGATATGAACCTTGGGAATCCAAAACCAAGTTGATCTGGTTCCAGAGATGGCCGTTGAAAATTCTCCCAGGATGGATCAGGCACGAAGGACTCTGCAACACCACCTTGTCCGCTTTGGACACCTTGTTCGAAAAGGGTGAATGTGATGGAATGGGAAAATGGCCATTTGAGTAAAGCATCGTACTCCCCTGGTAGGACCTTGATGTAAACAGAGACGTGGGTACCTTCACCAGGTCCATTTCCGTTCAAGAACATCGAAGCCTGTAGCTTGTAGCCATACTGGCTTGTGAAAAACGGCGGGGAAACCAACTCTAGACCGTCTTTGCTTTTGGCTTCGGCCATCTTAGCCGACCAGTCTGTGATCTTCCAGAGGAGGGTGCCGGTGTAGTTGGTACTGAGCTTAGCAACAGCGTTCTTTAACATTTGTATCTGCTGGCCTTGTCGAGAAGCAAGAGCAACCATTAGCGACAGGTGAGATGCAGCATTTGCTTCAAGATGCGATTCCAGCAGGTGTCGTGGTCCCTTGAATCTGCAGCCGGCCTCCTTGAAAGTGCAAGAAATAGCCAGTGCCTTACACTCATCCCTCAGGTGAGTTTCCATATCCGCACGAGCTATCGGGCTTGTCTCACACCTCTGCGGGCATGGAATAGGAGCTCTAGGGCACGTGGCTCCATGAAGCGGCAGGGTGTCTGCAGAAAACTCCCGCTGGCAGTGGGGGCACCGACGAAGTCTTTTGGCACAGTCTTTGGATTTATGAATGGTCATCCGGCCACGAAGAACTCGCACACCGCATTTCGCTTCACAGTAGATCGGCTCTTGGCTGCACGTGCCTGCGTGCTCCTCCAGTCCCTGGCCGCTAAATTCGGCGTTGCAGAATTCGCACTTGGTCCGACGTTGCGTACAGGTGTAGGTCAGGTGATCGGTCATCATAATCCGTGGGATTTGTGAACCACATTTGTTCGGACATGGAGTGGCATCATGCTTACAGGTATTGAGATGTGCCTATGAAAGAAAAAGGTACGTTTCAATATAAAAATTCTACTTGCTTACTTTTTTTATGAAAGTTTATTTTCTACAAAAAAAAGCCTTGACATTTTATTATTCTGTGAAAATATCTTATGTTCAACCTCCAGGTTGTAACCAAGTCGTTGAAATAAACGGCTTATAAAAAAAAACACCGACTCCCGAGATGTTTGAATAGCCGTTCAGGCTCTCTATTTTCATCTTTTTGCCCCTTAAGATAAACCCTTCCCTTCTAAAATCACAAACCACGACCCATAAAAAGCATCCGTAGGCAATGCTAAAAAGTAGACCTTTTTCCGACAATTTAATTAATCCCATTTTCAACTCGTTCAGTGTAAATTTGCCAAAAGTGTGGGAAAACATGAGCACTTTGGGCACGTTGCCATCAATGGAGGAGTTAAGTTGCACGAGTTCAAGAATATTGTGTAAGACTGTTTGCTCTGTGTTTTTTTAATGTTAGTTTTCTTGGGTTCCTCCAACCGAAGAGTATGACCGCCATGGTAAATTCCACATTCCAGAAAACCGAGAAGCAATGGGATATGTGTCAACACTTGGCACGGTCTCGTTTGTTTAAGGCAGTTCTTGGCTAGAGCAATAAATTCACGCATAATTCCACACATTAGCGAGAAATTGTCGCGCTGAGTTTTCTTGATGTGATGTGGATTACCACCATTGGTTTTACAATTAGGAGCTTGAAAACCAGTTTCAAGTAATAAAATGTGTCTACTTCTTACTAGAGTAGCGCTAGTTTACATTGTAGGAGACTTAACAGAAAATAAAAGAGTATAGCCATAAAGTTTAAAAACTTACTTTCAGTTTCCTTAATTCGTCTGACCATTTACATCCTTGTTTGTGATGAATGCAAAATACCAGAGACCCCATGATGGCCTTCTCAGATTCCGGGTCAGGGTAGATCTGTAACAAATTGAAAGTTCTAGTAAAATCTTTTTATAGGTGTATTAAGGATCTAGATTTTAGAATTGTTTTCTTTTATAAATAGAGAAAAAGGAAATTCAAAATGCGCTCGTTTGATTCATAAAAACATACATATTTAATTTTGTGGGTAGTATCACGTACTAGTTGCAGTTCTCAATAGTAGCAGTAGTAAATTAGAACTTGACAAATTCTACGTGTAGATTCACTGCCGAGGAATATGCAGCCTATCAATCGCCACTGGATATGTGTCACGCTTGTCTGGAATGTGTTCCAAACCATTCGTTTAACGACATGGTCAGATAAGATAAATATCCAGAGAACAACCACCCTTCTTGGAGAAAACTATGAGTTGTCCCACTATTTGCTTCTTGATAAAAATTTTCACTTTCTTATTACCAACGCATAAGGGGCATTATTTCGTGTTTATCCAGTGAGCCACTTGCGGATGCGCTATCTTTGCAGATTTTTTTTTTTCTAGTTCATCGTCACTATCTCGGTCGTTACGATTGTCAGTCTCTAGACTGTTTATAGTGTTTATATCCATCTTCACTGGTGATAGACTTGTTTTTGGAAATAATTTATTTTTAGATTGTCGAGAGACTTCGAGGAAGCCCTTCATGCCTGCGATTAGGTGGAAATTGATAACCGTGTTGAAGGATATGTTTGTTTACACGCTAGTTTCTCTGGCTATTTGCGAAGTTTATTTATCTTATAGAATAACAGAGGTTACTAGATAAAAAGGCTGATTTTTCATCCTATAACTTTTCTTCTCTAACTATTTGAAACCAAGATAAATGTAAATTCAAGGCAAAAATTAGAGGAAATCTCAAACCTAGTAGAATTTAAATTTTTTTTATTTTATTTTTTCTATTTAATAATGATAGAGTCATAATTTTTCATCTTTTTCTGGCTTAAATGATTGCACATTTTTGTAATAAATCTAGTTTTTTAAAACGTTTTTCTAAAAGCCTAAGTATATCATAAAACTAAATTTCGACACGAATATTTTCCTCGGTCTCAGCATGGGTAAAAACACAATTAGAAAATATCAGAATGGGCTAATAACCCGGAGAGCCGATCAATATTTAGAATCGACGCAAGGGATAAGCAGCAATCGTTCACCGTCTTACGTCTTTATTTCTTTACATCTTTATGAGGTACTCAATCTTAATCTATTTTAAGAGTCTCGCACGGCTCAGCAACGACCGAACGGTGTCTAGCAAGTCTTTTGGGGCCTTTTGTTCCTTTCTACACTTTGCACTATCCTGCCTCAGTGGGCCCCCGAAGGCGCTCGAAATGACCCAAAATTAGCAGTAAAGTGATCTCCGGGAGCAAAATAAGAAAACGACCCCCTCGAGTCATTTAAGCCTCCGGCACTTCAGTCTAGACCTCTAGACGAGGGCTAGTTGGAGTCTTATGGGGCTTATGTGCGTCTGTGATCTGGCTGGTGCAATTCCCACGGTCTTCAACTGGTTAAATATTGAAATTAGCACGTTAAATTGAAAAATGAGTCCATTGCGCTTCACATGTGGAAAATGGTGGAACGACATGGGGCCGCCAGGGCTCCAATGGCGGATCTGTAACCTTCACAGAGGAGCCCGCATAGCGGAGACCCACTATTCCATTCCGCTGCGATATAATGGGTTTCGCGCCGCGAGCATAATTACGAAAGGCCGTGCGCTTCAACGTTGGCGGCACATCCAATTCAGCTAAATTCGCGATTCGAGCGATTTCACCTGCGCCCCCGTGGGCTCCACCGGAATCGTCGAAGCAATTTTTGTACTTACTGGCATTTTAAAAGTGTTTATTTACTTTCTAGCCTTGTTTCGGCCTGCTGCCCTGTTAGGTATTTGCACCGACTTCGCGCGACTTCTTATGCTCGTTTTGTAACATTTAGCAATTTTCTTATGGTTATAAGAAAACCGTCGTGTGCGCACTTAGCGCTTATCGTTGGACATATCATGCCAGAAAATGTGGTTGGTTTTCTTAAACCACGAGGAGGTATTTCGTGTTGCGAAAATTTTCGCGAAGAGAAAAAGCGGCTTACCTGTACGACAATATTTATGTAATCTTACGGCACTTGAAGAAAACAGTCTTAGCCGTTAATTTAATTCTTTTTATATGGACAGTTTCGTCGGCCGCAAAGCATACTGGATTTCTTGTACTTTTGAGAATTTAATTAGCAGGGCAAACACTTTTCCCAAAAATCGCGAAGTTTATATGCGCGCACAGTTAAATGGAAGTCTTCGGTTATTAAACGAAGTAATTGGCAGGCACCACGTAAAATTGTTTACGATTATTAAATGAAAACTTAAATTAAGAAAGACTCCAATTATGATAAGCTCCAAAAAAAGTATTTTATTAATTTCATACCTGAATGTTACATGCTTTTCTTTTTGTCCTAAAAACATAAATTTAAAAATTTAAAATAAGACAATAAAATTTTTTGCTTAAAAAATAACTGCAGAAGGAAACAAATGTTATACATTCTTATCAAGATTTTTGTTTTTGCAAAATTTCAGTTCATTAATAAAACTAGGTTATTACGCACAAGAATATCATCGCATAGATAACGCAGCCAAGAGAGCGTAACGTACTACACACGACTGCGTCCATAAGAAAATAATTCAATGTTCCAAATGTGCCCATTCTTTTCATTAGTCTAAAAAGTATTAATAATTTGCAACCAGTCTCGTATTTCCATTATACCAACAATCAGCATAAAATTCAATCCGAATTTATTTTGTGCCGATTTTTATTAACATTCAAATGTTAATTGTTTATATTCGCATAAATTGTATTAACGTGCTTTTGTTTTGTTTTTTGATATCAATATTCACGTATTTTTAAAAATCAACTTTAGGAGAGTAGTTTTCATGCTGTACAATGGAATAAATTTAACGCCCATTATATGAGACAAAATGCTTCGACGTTTAAAAGATAAAAATAAAATATACTGGAAAACTTGCGTAAAGTAGTTTATGCGAACAATTACAAAGAGCTGTAGGCGCAATGCCGCAAGAAATGCATCGAAAATGAAGTTACAATACTAGAGAATGTTCCAATTCTTCATATACAATACTACAATTATTCGAAAAAATAATAAAAATTGAAAGCAGCAAATCAAGAATAATAGAATACGCTACTGTGAGCTCAAAAAAAAAAAAAGAAAATCTTGCTACTGAATTATCTGAATTGACCTGTAAAGTAGCACATGGTCCATAAAGTGACAATGAAAAGTGATCAAAACCGTTCAGTATAAAATTAAATAAACTATCGTGACACACCCTGTCTTTTTTCTCTTTCCCAGAAGATAACTAATCACCTTCCTATTCAGAGAAGAATCGCAAGCTGATCAATAAATGGAGGTCGATCAATTCCGATCGCGTTTTCAAGTATTACTACACCGAAAACAGGAGAATATTAAAAAAAGAAATGACTACCCAAAAATGATGTTTGAATCTTTTCACCTTTATAATTCGGTCATCTTAAGTTACCACTGAAAAATTGAGCCGGTTTTTTAGACCATAACGACGGTACTGCAAGGTATAAGAAAAAAACGTTTTTTTTTAACTTTTCCTGAAGCAGTCGTGCTTGAAGATAAAAAATCAAGTTAACCCCGAATTTTTGATGGGTTTGCTAATATTTTATTGAACCGAGAACTGAAGGTAACTTATAATATAATAATTTAATTGAGGAAAAGCAGAAACCCAAATACCAAAAATAATATTCCACCGCATAAACCGATGGTTGACTGAAAACGGAAGTTGCATCATATTTCTTATTTTTCTTCCCGTTGCAATAAAACAAGAAAATTTTTCTTTGGTTTTCTTAAGAAGTCACACAGACACCGTCGGCTCAACTGCTGGAGTTGCAATTGATCTAATTTTATGAAGATCTCTAATCGTTTGATGGCACGGCGCATGCTTCAACCACTTAATGGTGAAAGTGGTTGTAAAATTTAATAGCATAAGACTCGCTAGTCTTCCATTAGGGAAAGAAGAGCATTTTAATTCGTCTAAAAGGGGATTTTATCGTCGAAAAGCCAGAACTCCCATAAATTATGTAAATAAATCGATATTACCAGATATTCTACCCCTCGCAGTCTAATGCTTTGCTCGAGCACAGGGCCTTGATGGTGTCAACGCACCCGGCCGCAATTCGAGGAGTTCTATTAATTTCTCTGTTTATACTGCGATTGATTTGATTGCCTTATTATTTCTATTTGCCAAGATACCCACAGACTGATACTCTGCGCTTGATTGACGTGTAAACAACGTTTCGCTCATTTGGATTTGATAGCGATTGTTGGTAACTACCATGTATTCCACCAAGGTGGTCATAGATTGCAGAAAAGCGAGCTGAAGTGCACCTAACAGCTGGATACTTTGCAATTGCATGGGAAATTGCTCAAACAGACTCTAGAGACGATATCAGCATATGTCGCGTTCATTAATCAACGCAAACATTTAATTCGTTAAATAATGAATGGTTTGTTTTTACGACAACCTTAAAACATCAAATTACAGGAAATGCTTTTAAATTCCATTTTTTATGTACGTGGTATTCTCTCTTGCGTTATTTAATTTTATATTTATTAATCTTTTACTATAGTTCGAGTTTTTTGTATTTTATCTGTTTAATAGTTTATTACTTACTAATCTCCATTTTTTCTTCGATGTTGCTTCGCACAGTTTTAAGGGACTATAGGTGAGAGTCGAACCCATAACCCCTGGAATTGTATACCAATTTCACTACAGTCGATCTACTACAGCCCCTTAGAGTTTTTTTGGTAGTTTTTAAACTCGAACTTATTAAATTATCTTTCCTTACGTGAAATTATGAATAATCCGTTTTATTTTCTGTCTTTATATCTCCCTTTGCTTGACAAGTCCCAAATCAAAATATAGTCTAGTTAGTATAGATCCAAACTGATCGTACTGATTGCTTTTAGTAAACTTATTCAAACAAAACGAACCAGAATCTGTAATCAATACTCATGGCTTTTTCTCATCGATATATTTCCTCATTTCTCAGAAAGTTCAATGATCAACAAATGGACCGCATCGAACTTCAAAATCGAAGAAAACAAACAGAATGAGCTCGCAAAAGAATGAGAAAACATTTTCGCTATCAGGTACTGAGTTCCCATCGTTAGGATCTGTACAAGAGCACGTCACAATTATGTAATGCGAATAGACCGTAGCATAAATTATTCCAAAAAAATAGGAAAACAAAAATTAGACAACGACGGGTTTTCTTCGGAGTAGACTATAGCCTCTGTCGTCTTGGACGAAACAAAACATAATTTTTTTCATGCATGAATATATCGTCTGATTGCAAGAATTGCTTCGTCGTCGTCTATACTCAGCCTGAATGGGACAGCACCATGCCGGCGAAAATAATAAGAGAAAAATGCGTGAAACTCTCACGCGCGGCCAGGTGACTCCATCACCGTCGTCGTCGTCTTCGCGAGATCAGGTTGCTGCTTTTGAAGGTAAATAATAAAAAGACCACGCGCGGCCTACGGTGATCGCTCGAATCATGTTCAAACATGTTAACGCCAGCAAGATCCGTTGCATTGCATTCTCCTGCTTCTTATGGCGCGGCCCCGGCGCACATACTATGGAATATTTTCTTCAGGAGAATGCTATGCCATAAACCAGCGTCTTAACATACAAATACCTGAACAGGTTGTGTGGAGCTTTTGTTGATTGTTGATATACACTCGGATTCGGCTCTGTACTACCAAGAGATGTTTAGTAAGCAGGCCATGGACTCGGATTACCTTCTGGCTAACCGACAGCGGTAGATGCTGCTCTGAGGTGCCACAGGAGAGGTATGTGGTACCTATACTGATATCTGATAGATACACGGACTTAAACGATGAGGCGGCCACCACTGATATTTGTGAAATAGGCGAACATCGAGGCCAATATTGTTGAATGAATTTAATGATGGACCATTCTAAAGTTGGCAAATTTCCGCCTTCAGCAACAATAGACGAACAGTGGATATATGTTGATCTACATTGTAGCATCAAATGTACCATGATGTGGCGCATTGTCGTGATGAAGATATTTTGATGGCATGTTGCATAATTTCTATTTTCATCGCCGTTTGGGATAATCGAATGCAATCTATCTTAATGGAATGCCATATTGAGAAGATTGTTGAGCGTCTACATACCTAAATAGGGTATAGGTGTGAAATCGCATACAGTGATGGGTAATTACCTACATGATTAACCTTTCTGGTAAGGCTGTTATTTTAATTGTTCAGAAAAGCTGCTATTTTAATTGTTCAGAAAGGCTGTTATTTTAATTGTTCAGATTATAGATTATATTGTGGTTTGAAAACAGAGATTACATAAAGCAGAGTAGAAAGAAAAAAATAGGTCTACCAGACACTCCTAAAAATTACAATCAATTTATGCCATATATAACATATTTAAAAAATATATATTTTCTTGAAAATGTTTATGAAGCAGTCTTTATTTATTACATTCTTCTTTATTTTATTTCCTTTAACTATTATTTTATATTATTTTTTCTGTGTTTTTCTTCATTTTTGCGTTGCATAAATTCTATCTCTTATATTTTACTCTAAGTCATTACTGCTCAATGCTTTTTAAATCTAAATTCTAAGAATGGCTTCAATACGAGGTTCGATTTAGACTGGTTATCTTATATACGAAATAGTGCCAAAAAATAAATATCAAGCAGCATAGAAACCACAGAAAAACGTTCACATTCCAACATCGAGCAAACCCAGTTAAATCGGAAATGCCCAATTAACACTAAGTCGTTACATCGACTGTAAACAATTTTAACAATTAACCACAAGATAAAACAAAAACCAAAGAAAAAATATTTTGGTCATATCATCACATCCCATAAAAATGCCGTCCTTGACCGTAGTTCCCCTATTATCCAAAAAAGTAGAAGGAAAAAAACCTCCAACAACCTCAAAATCAATTCCCGCGCGCAACGGTCTTGACAATTTCATTTCACCTGTCGTTATATAAAAAAACTACAGACTAAATCACGTGATTCGGTGATCTTGCTCGAGCTCTCTATATGAGGTTTTGTGTGTTGAACATGTTCGAAATTGGTCAAAAACTCGTGGTCTCGCACAATTGTAGCCGCAGAGGAAGCATGCAGTAGCTTCTACAATTGTCATTGTAGTTAACTTCAATGATCGGGTCAGCGATCGTTGATCGCAGGTCTCTCCTTCTAACCAAGTTATCTCATGCCAGAGTTGGCCGAGGGCTTCACAAACGACAACAAATTAACTGAAGCGCATCGATTCACTGGGGTCAATTAAAGAGTCAGCCGGAAATGATTGTCAGTCTTACGCTAGATCCATTCTAGCCGCCGTATTCTCGATGAAAGATTTTCCAGACGAAGAAATAGAACCTAACTCACGGTAACCATTGCGCACTTACAGAAGTGTGGCTTACGTAGTGTGCTTGAATTTTTTCTTTAACGATCTTGTTTTATGTCTCTCTTTTCCCTTAACATTTCTGTTTTATTTTTTAATCGACCGGATGTCTTAGCATTTCAAATGCACAGTTCAAGTTAAAACAGGCATTTTTCTCTTAATTAAAGGAGAGGAATGAATCGAAGTAATTGCTTTGCGATGGAGCCGCACGGCCGCCGCCACTATAAACGTGGTTTGAACTTTTTTTTAATAAGGTGAAAAGCCAAAAAGTTGCCGCCACCATATTGCAAGATACGATCTAGCCAACAACTAAATGACTTATAATTTCCTGGCAGGCGTTAAATGGCTGTAATAGACGGCAAGCAATTCAGCAATGGGGATAAGTCCACAATTTTGTAAAAAATATGAGGCTGTAAATCATAATGATATAAGAAACAGGTTGTTTCTTCATTAAAGATACTGTGTTCCAACTAGGTGATCAAGGTGTATAAAAAAGGGTCCATGAAGGTGTGATTTATTTATTGCTTACTAACAGTTCGATTCCTTCAAACTTGCTAAGCAGGTATGCGCATATAATCCCAAGGATTATAATAAAGTTTGCAGGTGTCTGATCAAAAGAAATATTTATTTGCGAAAAAACTAATAACACAAATTCCCTTCTTATGAGCACCAATCGTGGAATACCTCGAAGACCACCCAACTTGAATTTCTGAATAAAATTGATATCGTGTTAGCAGGCATCCCATCTAATATACTCGTCTTCCAACCTTCCCAGGCTGCGGTAAGATCAGGCAAAGGCTCTTTTTTGTGAACTGCGGTATGTGTTAACTAACGAGATATCAATAGATTTGATTATGTTGTTTAGAATTCTGGGGCGTTCAGTAAAACACCTATTCCGATGTTAAATGATCGTTCATTTTCAGGCGTAGAAGGTGAGATCGCTACCAATATTTTTGGGTGGTCTATGATTTGATATGATTTAAGCTTTAAATGGTGGTGTATTTATGAACTACGATAATTGGGAACGGAATTCAGGTAACGTGGAAATTTATAAAGCGATCATTTTTATTGATAGGCGTTTTAATATATCACCTATGTTATTTTGGGGTAGTAAAAATGTTGTAAATTAACAAAATCAATTAAATTTACTTACTAGAAAAATTAGATAAATGTCTTTAAAATGTTAATAAAAAAAAGTACCGATAAATTTAAGTACTTACCGATTACCGTCAATTTGTATAAACAGAAGCATTTTAAGCTATCAGTAGCAATCAATATATTTTAACTATATAAATTTTACACGCCAGTCTGTCGTCGTTTAATTACGAACCATTGACTTCAATAATATAAGTTTATTACTCAAGTACTCGTGAACCGAAAAGGCATTTCATTCACGTATGATGCGTATGGACAGTAAAATTTCACCACATTTCCTCGCGATATCAAGCAAGCGATCAAAACTTCCTGCTTACTCCAATTTAGCGTGTACTACTGCAGGGTGATGGAATTTTAAAATATTTTTAATTTCATAAAATTATCATATAGTGGGTAATGAAAATTATCGAAGTATTTTGGAGTATTTGAATTTTAGTTTTTAATGCTTTTCAAATATTTCTTAAAAAATTTTATTTAGTGGAAACATTTTATTTAACTTAATTGTTAAATTCTTTTTCTTTGAAAAGAAAAAGCCTTAGATGTAGTGAAGACCACCTTTTCAAATTGTCTTCTAGTTTTTTTTTTATCCAACTACAAAAGATTATTTAAGAAGATTTTTTCTATTACTAATTCCACAAGGAATGTTGCTAATGTAATTCGATAACCCACTGTGTACGCTTAAGCATCGTTCAGCATTTAATGAGGAATGCATGCATTCAAAAAATTCCAAAGACTTTCGGTTTACATAATATACCGGCAAAAGAAGACGTGATATTACTGGTAATCTCTACGATGGTTTCCTTCTCTTGGTGAGACCAAGAAGAGGAGTATTCCTCATTGACTTTACCACTTTCTTAAGCTTCCGATCTTGCTAGGTAACCACTACGGGTAAAATCAGCTGTGCAGCGATTTACCATAGCGTTTAAAATCCAATCTTTGTCTGTAGTGCAAAACGTCTTTAGATCATTTAAAATCGTTTGATCCTAACCAGTTCATTGCGGCCTAAGGAATTGGACTTTCCGTTGTGATGGTACCTCATCTGTGGCATCCGATCATGGGAAAGTATTTCCCCCGTCTTCGCTGTGGAAAACCAGCGATTTTCCCAATCGCTAATTGTGTGAATTTTTGTGTCAGCATGCAACTGCTAGACCCTCCTCGTTTACTACTAGGGCCTCTTCCAAAGAAGCCAGACAAGGCGATAAATCTTTGTCTACACATATGTGATATGAGTACCATATGTTATCGTCCATTACGTGCATTTCTTTGGCTTGGTTTATGTGCTTTTATATTCTCTTTTTCCTTCGAAAACACCCCGCATAATATTCCAAAAAATGTGTTGGCAATGTGTGAACTTTGACGATTTTTTTTTTTAGACCTAATGGCGACTTATACGCACCCGCGATCACACTTTATAGTTGACGACTCATATGTGTAATACTCATATGGGATCGTATTAACATTCGATTTGCAATTCTTGCAGGCCACGCATGGATCAGATTTCGGGGCTGCAAAATTAATCAGCGGTCGCTTCATTTTGTGCGATATTGTGCGATGAATGGTCAGCGATATAAAACTGGTTGACCTATTTGCAAAAATTGTTTAATATAAAAAAAACAAACCTCGCGATTTTCATGTTTTTTTTTCTTTTACTTTTTACTCTTTTAATTTATCTCTCTTTTTTTATTTGTTGTATCACATTATACATTGACCGATGTAGGAGCAGTAACCCACCCAAAATGCAAATGACTATCGTCACCGCCGTGGACGACGTTGGGCCGTCCTCAATTATTATAATAGGTCTGTCTGTTGGAACCTGCAGATAAAACAGCTCATTTTTAGCTTATCTAATTTCCTCTTCGATATAAGAATTGCGGGTGTTTGACTGTGAACTGCTTTTTTTCCCTTTTGTTCGGTATATTTCCGTATAATACAATGCAATTTATTTTATTTTTATGTAAAGAAGTAGTAAAGCCGTTCAGGCTATTCAAAAGCGCCCACATATTGTACAAGGGTACAATGCCGACAAAGCAGAAAGTGAAATTAATTTTTAAAAAATGCATACAATCAAATTTGTAAATGTAAATGCATTAAAAAAAATTGATAAGCAAATACGCGGGATGTGTTAAGAAAAAAAATGGGGCATTCAAAAGAGGCCATGAATGAAAACGTTATTTGCTAACCTTAACCTTATTGATTTTGTAAAATTTCTGCTATTCCCTCACACTACTTTTTAATTTTATTTTATATAGGCCAGAGATAGACACTGAAACGTTTTACCATCTTCAGTGTGCTACAAACGAATCTTAATTTTGTTCTGTTTGAATTTTTTCGTTTTTGCATTTGAAATTGAAGAAAAAAATTAGCATTCTAGTATAATTTTACTTAAATGGCTTAGTCAGGGTACATTTACTAAATTGCGAAAATCACGTGGATTTTGGTGATTTATTTTTTAGTAGCCTGTTTTTGTGTATTACTTCAAATTAACAAGTTAAAAGGCAAAATATCAAGAGTAATGTAAAAAACAAACAAATTCCAGAAATTAACGAGGAGAAGCTTTGTAAAGTTGAAATCATCACTTAGACAAATATTTCTGGAGGCTTACGAAGTGTACGTCTTATTTCTGGGGGGAGTTTTAAGGGCATTTCTTTGTTTCGGTAGTCTAGACTTCGTAACTAATCTTCCACTTTTATCGAAGTAGGAACCAAAGCCCTAGAAACTGTGGCGTAAATAATTAACGTTTGAAATTATTTTTTCAAGTCTAGTCGTCAAAGAATATGATTATTTTTATTTTTATGGTACATGCTTTAATTAAAGGATTAATTGATAATTTGAAAATAAGTGATAGTGTTACATTTAAAATTGAAGTCTGAAATAAAATTACTTCTTTATTTAGTAACCGCTTTATTTTTAAATTATGCTATCGTTTGTTTGATTAACAAAATTATCTAAACTTAACATTCAATACATCGCAGTTTCGCCTTAATCCAAAATGGAATGCACTACACTATCCCTAATCGTGATTCCCTATCAATAAGTGGAATATTGATCCTATAATAATTTCCGCTCATTTTGAAATGCGATCAACATGAACAAGATAATTTTATGTAATTCTCGCGAATTATTTAAAATTCCAGTTGCTGTTTTTGTATTATTAAAATGCTCCTTCGATATGTTCTTCTTTTACGAGCAGCGTACTTAACCAGAAGGAGATAAATAATAGTCCCGCGCGACCTTATCTACGATTTTGTGAATTTCATAGGCCAGTAAGCGCGCAGTTGTTGCGCGCAGAAACTGTTCTAGACTTGTATGTTAATAATAGAGCAGAGCAACTTTAGTCGCGGCCAATACCCTCGTTCGATTGCTACAATTGATAAAGTAATTTGAATAACGTCCGCAATTATTCCGGCACGGAAATGTTTATTCGCTTCCTATAAATAAAAGTAATAATTGTTCCACGAAATTGGGAACTGATGATTGGCTACGCAAATGAAATTCCTCTCTTATCGTAGCGAAACCGCTGCGCTACTTGAAAAGGTGGAATTCCGACGTTATCTCGCGGCCTTTTTATCGCAACTCTTTTTTCTAAAGAAAAAAATTTTCGTTGTCGTCGAACAATTGGCACACGAACGCAAATTTATTCGTTTATGTAGAAAAGAATTGATAAATTAAAATATTAATTAGAGAGAAATTAAACAATTGAAAAATCCCCACTTTATGTTAAAAAAACTATAGCAAATAAATTATAAATAATTGAGAAAATAAACGTAGAAAAAAAATTTAAATCAGTAACACAAATATCTCAAAAGCAATTACATTGATTTACTTGTAAAATGTAGAGGTTTATTATTTATTAAAAAATTTAGTTTATAATTAGTATTTTATTTATTTTTACGTTTATTTTAACCATGTATTAGATTATATACTTTTGTTTTGTTCTCATTTTCTCTAAAATCATGGTTCTTACTTTAGAGAACTGCTATATTTTTATTCTGGACTATGATGAGGTATTTTGCATTATGACGTCCCTGCCGTATTTTTAAAAAAAGAAAACTTTTCCAATTTACGATATTTATTTTTAAACAATTTTTTTTTATATAACCAATTCCGACATAGTAAAAGTAGAAAGAAGAGGCAAAAAGATACATGAACCAAGAGAATTCGAAACGCAAAATCTAGGATTTATAAAATATTAACATATAAATTTATTTAATCGACGTACTCGAAATAGGAGGTCTAAAAATCGTTCCAAATTTTGCTGAAGTTTGCTTAAAAAATTACTCTTTTTCGTTGAAAAATTAAAATTAAAAGCAGTAGATTAATATTTGCTAAGGAGATGATATTTAGGGCCAACAAATAATTTCCCTTAAGATTTTCATCATTGTCAAGAGCAGTTACCAGTGGTGTTAATCAGGCCGGTCGATCGGATCGATTGTAGATCACCGGGTATAACCAAATATTTGGAGGAATTATCGGCGACGAGATGCGGCGGTCAGTCGGACACTGGACGAGACCGCGCGGAACAGTTACGTTGGATGCTGCCGGAACTAATTGCCAGGAATGTGGCGAAGTCGGAGCACGAGAAACAAAGCGCAGCTATCTCACCAGGTGCGGCCAAACGGCCGCGACGGGACAGGTGAGGTCTAAATTGTTGATCTCAATGATCTTTTGCTACTTACGATTTGGCTGATTTCCGTAATTGGGACATTCGATGGCTGCGGTGACGGCGACGATTGTTGCGATTTGTTCCGCGGCGGAGTCGGCGGCGACGGGTTAATCTGATGAATATTGGCTCCACAATCCTTCGAATTACGATTGGGCGATATTCGGGATGGGAAACTTAAAGTCTTTGTCCACTGGGCAAGACTGCGGACCATTGTAAAGGGCTTTCTCTGCTTGCTATCCAGTGCCGGCTACTATCACTTGCGACTAACGTAAATAAATTCTAGTTACACGTTTATTTTTTGTTATTCCAGAACATCCACCGTGAAGCACTAAGTTACACCTTACGAATTATTTCTTACTATCAGTGCGGACACTATATCACCTTGCACCGTGTGTTCTTAACGACTTTCTAGCGCAATACCTCTTTCCGACGTAGGTGCTTTCCAGCAACTGACTAATGTTTGCCAGTGTATCTTGAACTGAACTCGGCTAACCCGTCTTCAGAAAAACTGAAGAAAGTTGACCGCGGTTGAATCGTTGAAAGTGAGCGCACAATCGCTCGCTAAGAGGGGGAATCTCGCATGCTAGAGGAGCTCAGACGCATATGATCTACTCCTACCGGTGCTCTCTAGCCTGTACGTGAGATTTACCCCTCTGTCGCAGGGGAATCAATGGAATCAACATTTTTCAACAAGAATCAATCTTGGTGGAGTAAAATCGGCCCGTTCTCTCTGCTCCGGCAGATGTGGGTGAATTTGAAGATCGGTGACTTGATCAGAGAAGACGAAGACGTTGCGAACAGCTGTTTCTCGATCGGCGTGCTCTTATTGGTCCTCGAGAACGGCTGGCTTGATATGCTCATTTAATTGCTGCTTCTTGGTGCTCTCGTATAAGAAAAATTTCTTGTTTGCCGTCTTCGCGGTGCCTCCCTGCATCCGGTGAAGCAGACGAGACCTCTTCAGAGGAATTGGATCGCGTGCACGGCGCGAACAGTACCTGAAGATGGCTTTTGCTTAAATTGTTATCACCTTAGGTAATTGCTGGTCTACTTTCCCCCTGAAGGCAAGGTCACGTCACTGAATGTCTCAAGGAGGATGGTTTCAGGAGTGTGTGCTAGGTCTTCAGAAAGATGTTTACACGTGTAAAAGAAGAGAAGATGAGAGGTATGGAACACTTTCATGTGTTATGAAATTATAGGGTGTGAATTTCGTAATGTTTATAGTTGGTATAAATTCCAATTATCATACATAAAATTACATTTTTTTGGTAAAGAAATAAGTGGTAGTTTAATATTTTTTTTTTTATTAAAATATGAACTACGTTTGTAAGAGACTTCAAAACCATTTTTAGAGTATTTACGTTAAAAACGAATTTACAATTACGACAATTTTAGTTGAACGTTTTCGCTGTTTTGGTTGGTAAAATAAGTTATATACTTTCAAATTTTACATTTGTAAATATTAAATAATTTCAAATTTTACATTTGTAAATATTAAACAAAAAGCCAGCAATATCTACAGAAACACGTTCTTCAAACAAACAAAAGGAATATGAAAATAAATTAGCTTACGGCTAATATACTTTTTAATGCATTACCTTAATGTTTAAGTTTTGAAAATTAGCTTAATTCTTGCCCACTTTCAAATTTTTATATATTATTACACAATTTATAACTTTTTCGTGGGTTGTACAACACAGGATCCATAAACACGAATATTTTCCACAAAAGTTGCCATATCTTCTATTTCCTGTCCGGTACGTATTTTCCTGTTCATGATCATGGATTTATGGTTTTAAATTTCAAACGCGATTGCATCCCACATAGAAAACCCCATGGTGATCTTGGTTAGTTTCCCAGCGCACCAAAACCGCGCATAACTCAGCGCTTTGATAAAAAGGCAATCATCATCAAAACGATCCAATAGCGCTAGAAATCGTCGCTGATTGTTTGAGAAAAATTCCACTTTGTTTCTTCATATCCTCCATCCATCCAAGATCGAGATCGGTTCACATAAAACAGGCCATTGAACATCACCTCCTTTACTTCTACTTTCATGCATTCCCGTATACCGATCGTAGTAATTCATGCCAGGTATGACCACAATTGACCTTCATTTTCATCTAAAGAGAGGCCGATCGACTCCGATAAAAATTTTACGATTTTCACTTGAAACAATTCATCCGGTGAGAACTTTAGTAATCATTTCAATGACGGCCATGAACGAAACTAGTTGTTCGCATCTCTTACCTTTCTTTCATATTGTGGTTTAACCGTATTGAGGACTAATTTGAAATGAATGCAAACAAACCTATCAACTTTCTCGCAATTGGTTTTGATGCTTACTCGTCAGCTCAAGAGGTGGGCATTTTAGAGTAATGGGAACTAAAGCAATCGAGAGCAGTTGAACTAGCTTATCTAATTTGGGTAGCACACGGCATTACTAATCACCCTAAACAATTATCTGGGTGAAATTAAAGATTGTTCAAAGCAGTTTTGATTTCAACTTGAGCTATAATTGCAGATTGTTTTTTTAGCTTGCGAATTTATAAACAGCACTGTTTGAGTTTTTTTCCGAGTAGAAATTTCCTCAAATCTAGCCCACATAATTTATTTTCTCGATTTTTTTAAATAAGTATGTTAAATTCGGGCTAGAAGTATTTAAGTAAGATATAATTATATAAATGCATAATTAATTAGAGTCTCTTTCTGTTATTAATTTTAACGAATTTTCAAATATTAACAAGATTAGGACATAGTTTTATCAATAACGTTACAGGCCTCTCGACGTCTTGTAATAGCCTGTGACATAATCACTTATACCTAGACCACATAGAGCAACCGAAGGGGCAAAACATCTCGTCAGACAGGCTAAGCAACTCACTAACGGCTGAAAATCTTTTGTGAATGAATCAGCGACTGGTGCCGACTTAGTTTCATGCTGGAGCTGAGGCTGATGGCTCCTCCGTGGCATGAATGGAACCAAGAAAAACACGAAAAATACAAGAGGAAAAAAAAACTCGATAAATTCCCTAAACACTCCCGCAGCTTGCAGCCGCCACAGGTAACAACAAACAGCATAAAGGTAACCACGATAAGCTCGTTCACCTACACACACCTGTCGATTTTATAATGCCGCCACCGTAGCCGCACAGTGGTGGTAACTGAGTTCTGCAAATATTTGCGGCCGGAGAACGCCTCAAGATCCTTTCACATATTTTAAGAAGTTGTTTCTGAGCAGGTGGATAATGATCAAGAACTGGTGCGCCTTTTCTTCGCGAATATGTACACGACTTAAGTAAAACATGTGCCGCAATTCAAAAGGAAAAATCGAGACAATCTTTGCACATGAAATTTGGTTAGCACGGATGCAGGTGATTCAACAGGAGGAATATATGCTTGCATTATGGACAATTATCAGGTAAGGGAATTAATCCACGACGGATGTTTATGGTGCGTATACCTAGAATTTATTCCATTGAAACTAACAAAATTAAAAATTGAGCGCTCTGTAGCAACTCCGGAAGTTCACCATCGGGGCGAGATTTGAACGATGAATAAATCATTAAATTTTCGAAACGTGATTTAAAGAATAAACTGAAGAAGTGCTCCACGGAGGGGGCACGTTTTCATTCATAATGCGCATAATCTTCGGCTCGTTGACTCAATAACTGAAACCGGTTTAAAAATTCTCTTTTCATCAAATGTCGGTATCATCGATTTAAGAAAATCCATCATCTATTGTAAATTAAAGTGGTTAACTTTGATTTTCCTTAATTACTCGTGTATATTTAACAGTGCTGGCTATTATTTATTTTTAGTAACCTTGAGCAAAGAACTTCAACTATATGAAGCGTTTTCTATGATATCGTCTTTTTTAATCTATGATCCTTTTTCTTATAAATTTATAAATTATATTTTAAAAAATATGAAGACGTAGTAAGCAAGTAATTTGAAATAAACATTAATAAAAATTCAATTCATATTTCAAATTACTAATGCAATGTACCATATGTTGTTTCTTTTTTCAAATTACAAGTAACGGGTACAAAATATCTTATTCAAAGTAGACGAATAAAAAATCGTATTATTTTAAAAGCCTAACTATCTGATGAGGAAAGGTCTAAACACTAATTCTAATTAATTTAAACACTCCAGTTCACCTGAAGCATCTTCAAAAGAACGTTGCAGTTCTTTTGTGTACGCGTCTCTCTGTCTAAGACGGAAAACACATCCGTAATTTGAACCACCTTTGCATCTCTGCACAATGAGCAATCCGGTATTAATCAGCTCCTCACCTCATTACACCTATTTGCATGAAAGAAATCTTTTATTTCTAGCGGAATGACGTCGTCGTTTTCTAATTCCAATCTTTCCTTTTCCGGACGCAAGTAATTTCCACTCGTATTTAGTTTCTCTTGCTTTTATTCTTAGCAATGTGCAAGATTCACTGCACCAATGATTCTCATGGCGCAAAAATGCACAATCCACGTGACGATAGACTTCCCTTCCATCTTGACGGTATCTTGGTTATTCACCTTAAAGAAGTCCGACTAGTCGGTAGTCTTATGGTCTTAGCTTTTTAGTTTAGAAGGGCCGGGGGGTACGTCGCAAAAACGTTTCTAGATCTTTCATTAGAGTCGGCCAAGATAAATGTTAATGCATTGCATGCTTGAGAAATCATCCAGCGTGTGCGGGTTTCCTCCTCATAACAGGCTGAACCCCAAGAACGCCTGAAGGAGAAAAAGAAGGTACCGCCACGCCGTCGTCGTCACCGATATATTCCGAGTCCAAGACGACTCCAAGAAGACAATAATTAACAACTGAACTTGATACAAAGAGGTATAGTGCCTCCGCGAAGAAGACGATAAGGTCAGCAGGCTCACATGCGTTGAATATGATTTCCGGCCGTAACTTGAGGTTTCTCATAATCTTGGTCTGGGTTCGAACTGTTCGAAGGCTCCCGGCTGCAGTTTAAGCAGCAACATCTTTAAGAAAAATCCAAAGATGTGTCATGTAATTTGCATAAATTTTATGCCTTTATTGAATTGAGACGTTCGTAACAATTTCAAATTGGTGCCGACATCGTTGGCCACTTAGACACGGTGTGCATTTTACACGGCTCTCAAGTACAACAAGTGTTGTTACACAGAAGGCGTATGGGATGCGTTTTAGCGTTTAATTTAAAAGACGTGCTACCTCTTTAGTAGGAGGATACCTAAAAGCCATCATTACTGTTCAATGAAAAGGAAATGATTAGTTAAAATTGGTGGAGGAAGAGCTTTCCTGCGTTGGTGATTTGGTCCAGATGATTGTGTGGGCACACCATAAGGAGGTTAAGCACTGATCACCAGCTTTCAATTCATAATGATTCTAGCCAATATATTGAGAATTTCTATTTTCAGATATAACTTTAACAGGAGATACAATTTTTGAATGGATTCTGCTGCTTATTGAGGTAACAATAGCAACACCTTTTCCACATTTTCGTCTGAACCAGAAAAATCAAAATTACAAATAAGGCAAGGTTGAATGAAGGTTCGGCCACGCTTCTTAATGGCAAATGATAACCAAGATTAAAATGGTGAGGTTTTTTTCTTATGTAGAAGCTTAAAAGTAGTTTCCTGCGTTCCGAATTCCCCTTTTTCGTTTAATACTATTGCAATTTTATTCTCCGAACTATGATATCATCTGTATAATCTAGAAAAAAAACTAGGTCTAAAAGAAAAGGCATAGAAGGTTTTATTTTGGTTAGATTTCATATGTTATGTATTATAAGAAAGCTATTCTAAATAATTTAATCGTCAATTTCATTTCATTCAGAGTATTTCACTCCTTTTTCTTAATTATCTCAAATCTACAACGGAAAATTCTATTGACCCCATATAAGGGCAGTAATAACAATTTCCTCACTTAAAAATCGTCTTACAATTGAACGTGAGCTTTCCTTCGTGTCTCAGAGAATACAACAGGTAACAATAATATCACTTATTATTAATGATAAGAGCTACCTGTTAATGGCCCCCTATTCCACATATGGAAGTTGAAAATCGTGAGTGCCACAGCTAAGAGCTGAGATCAATCATGACTGATATACCTGAAAGAGTCTATTCAAATGAACCGAATCGGGGGACGAAGATATTATTGTAATCCGAAGACAAATAGCAATTATCAAAACGAAAGCATGCTATTCCGTTAAGAGTCTTCACTTCTTCTGTATCTCTTACTAAGGCGACCGACGACCTATCTTGTATTTTCCCAAGCGATCGTGCGGTGCATCCATAATGAGGTGTTTTATGTAATATGGACACGCCATCAGAAACACCGACTATTATTATGCATGCGTACGATTTTTTATTATTCTGCCAATTGCGATACACGTTCGCTTTTTTAAAGAAAAAAGGTGGGTGACATCGCAAAATACGCATATGACTGACTTATAATAACCTCTCTTTGGACAGGTAGAAAAGAATACTTTACGTGAGCAATTAAAGGGACTATGCGTGAGAAAATTGCTACCTACCTTGACGCTGGTTTGATGGTTTTTCTTGTAAAATATAATTTTGAAAGAAAGCCAATAAAAAATAGTTGAAAGGTGCCCGTGAACTGTTGAACAGTAGCATAGACCATTAAGCAAATTATCGCCTCCCAAGTAAAAAAGTTCACATAACCGCAGCTAAGACGAAGAAGAGGGAACCTTGACTTGTTTTGTGAGATCGCGTAGATCAGCGATCAGCTGCGGTTTTCGCTAGATGATTACTCCCTGAGATCGACGTGAGAGGGCTTCTGTCTTATCACGGGGTAGTCGTGTGACAAGGATTGGTTACAAGAACCCGCCACAGAAAGGTATATACGAAGTGTTACAGCACGATACCTTCACAGAATCTGCCATAAAAATATCAAGAAAAGAAGAATAACCTTGCAATGTCGAAGATGGTTATCCCCCGTTCGTACGATATAGTGGTATTCTTCATCAGCTCCACAATGGTTGCAAATACCATAGGGCTTGGCTACACCGTCTGAAGAAGCCCACATTCCAAAGGTATCAAGCAATGCTGCTCACCGTCGTCCGTTGTTGCGAAGAGTGCATCGAAGAGGCCAAAATAAAGGTGGATGGTTGCATCATACTCGCGGTATATTGCATGTTATTTTACAGTTAAAATTTAGCGGTCTTACAGGTATACAAGCGTAGGTGTGGTGATATTCGCAAAATATCTCTCAGATGAGATCCTCTCAAACAAGTTCTGGATGCAATGGAATTTATGAGAATAATTGCATAAAGGTGAAGGTAATTCACCATTTTCTTGCAATCGAAACTTGCCTTAAGATTTGTACGTTACGTTTGAGCATTTAAGCATATAAAATCTTCATAGTAATATAAAATGTTTAAAAAATCAAAACAACCTCATATTAAATAACATCTTATCAAAATAAATTTAAGATATAACATAAAATCATAAAAATGCTACTGTAAAAAATATCCACAAAACTTTAATCAGAATAATTAATTAATAAAAGTTGCAATCCCAAAAGTAGAGTTGAAGCCAAATTAGGCATTCGGATTCTAAGTGGCTATCATGTGACAGCCCTCAAAGAGTATCGCAATATTACCTGAAATGATACCCTTATCACAAATAAAATTGTAAGAAGTTGATTTTCAAGGAAAACATTTTAAATTCTCCGATATCTCTTCTTTTGTTGCCATTCTATAAACAAATATTTTTTTCTGTAATTTTCCCTTTGTTTGCGTCCTCTGTTTTTTAAAGAAACATATGCTTTCCGTGATACCGCAGTGATACCGTCGGCGCATTCAGTCCATTCAATGAGCATTCACTTTACAGCGAAAAAAAAAAACAACGATGATTCCAAAAGAAAGAGTCGACCAATCCGCAGGACCGTTTGTTTAATGATGTCCAGCATGCAAGATAAGATTACTTGAGGCTTCTCGAGACGTGCCCAGTGGGAACGAAAGAAAGGCGAGAAGCGACTGTCGACGCAAGCACAAGGTCACAGAAGGCCATATGTGGTGACCAGGGGATTAATATGTTCTTGATATTTATGGAGAAGTGGTAATTTCTGGAGCGATTGCTGTAAATTTCCGATTATCGAAGTAGGTGAAACGTTCTTACTTTTGGTACTTAGCGGCTCTTGACAAGAGTTAAGGTGTCATTTAGATAATGTTTTTGGAAAATATTTCTTTAAAAGAAAGTGGCACCGAGTCGGCGACGTGAAATTAATATTTTTTCGCTTTTTCAAAATAAGATCGCATTGGGGGTTGAATTTTTGGACACTAAGAATTAATGGAATAGCTCAATGTAATTTAAGTACCTTCTTAATTTTCTTTCTTATTGGCTTTCAAAAGATCGAACGACGAAATTGAAATAACATATTAATTATCACTTCATTTAAAAATTTAAAAAATCAATCTGTTTAATGCAATTAAAGTCTGTAAATTTCTAAGTTGCAATAAATGTTCATTAAATAATAAATAATCGAAGATACCTTAATTGCATTATCATACAATCTAATCGTCTTAAGACAAAACTACTTTAAATCTTAATAGGACAAAATGACGGTCTCGTTAAAAAGCGAACCGAATTATGACAAGCTGCCAGACATGTCGTTTTACACCGCATCTTTTCGCACATCATATCAGTTAACAGCAAAACCTCCGCAGTGCTTCCTTCTAGCAAGACCGAATCCACAAATAAACGAACTATGGGATCTCGGCTCTGAAGGAACCAACTCGAAGCAACAAAGTAACAACGAGCCGGCAAATGAACTGTAACAGATACCCAGACAAGAAATACAAAAAAAAGTAGTATTTCTTCCATTGCTTCTTGCTATAAGAAAATATCCACCGATAGCAGATGTTGTCTTTTCCGTTCTGCGATGGATCACTCAAGAAAGCGACCAGCAGATCGTCGGAGATCGTGCGTGAGGACGGACTCTGAACATGGAAAAAATCACATCTTCTCCATCGTGCAGACTGTGAGTAAGCAGCAGCTAGAGATGGCCCCTAGAGTAGCCGAGCAGATGTTGCGCCCCTTTTGCTCAAAGTAAAATTCTATTTGGTAAGTGTATACTCCTTATTGTTCGAGATTATGGTGTTTCAATAAAAGGATCAGCGTACGGTGCTGATATGGGCACAGTATTCAGTTTTCGCTATTCTGCTCCTCTAGAGGCAGCTGGAGAGGCTTTAAATAGTTCTCTGATCGTGTGGGTATGTCTGGAACGTGGCTGGTTTTTTTCCTCTAATTTCATACTAAAACCCAAGGGGATCTTTTATTAAGAAGAATTTTTCAATTTTGAAGTTTTAGGGTAGCACAGTTTCAACAATCAAATAAATCCTATTTAATGTTATTTCAAGTCCACAAAATAAAAATATAAATAGAATTGAAACTATATCTTAATATAAATTATTTTCTAACATTGTCTTCTATAAAGAATTACAAATGGTATTTAAATAAGTTCAGAACATTTTTCGTAAAAAACGAACAAATTAAATGAAAATAAATACAAGATTTAATTACAAAAGGCCTTCAATTTAGGCTAACATTGTTGAGCGCGTTTTCTTTCACTTTTCTAATCAAATGAGACCACACAACGGTCTACACATTAATAAAACATCAGGCATGGAATCTAAGCAATTCAAGTAGATTCATCCGGAAACAATGTCGACAATCAATTTACAGTGATCGAAGGTGATCTGATGTGCTCGTGGCTGTCTTGAGGTAATTACCCATTCGTCTCCGGTGATGATAAATTGTCTTTAGAGGACGGACGTATAAGTCAACCTTTTGACACTTTAGATTTATCTAGAAGTCAAACGAGAAATGGGTGTTTCCAAAAGTGGGAGCCCGTCTCACTATAAATCGACGACGCCACAAAGCTGGCTAAACGAATATTAGGGAAAGGTAACCTAGAGGATGGGCTTGGTCACCTGGACTCACAGATATAATCTGACAGAGTTAAGGTATACATTGAGGTAGAGTTTTAGGGTCAAAGGCGCCACTGAAGTATTTTTGGCGGGTTTTTTAATTCCAATTTGGTGGTATTATCCCATGGCCAGTGTTGTCTTTCTCGAGGTCTGGGAGGTTAAGAATTTTATTGTTGATAACTTAAAACGCCTCTTTCTGCTCCCAAGATGATTTGTCTTATTTTTAATTGCTATGGTTGGAAAAATCGAAATTTTGTTGACCTGGAGACTAGATCGTGTTAAGTACCCTTACGAATGCGGGTGATTCATTTTGAAATTTAACTGCATGCCAACATCGATGTTTAAAATTGTATCGTTATGTGCGAAAACAAATAATTATACTTGTTGTTCAGTTTATTTGAATAATTTTAGAGAGAGTAGTTTATTATTGTTTGATGAAACAAAGAAAAATTGTATTAAAATATTTATCACTTTTTATAGCAAAGTTAACTATTTTAATGTCATTTTTTATTTTTATAATTTAAGAAAAAAAAAATTTAAATATGAAAGGAGAATATTTTATTAACTAGCAAGTAAGAGATTCCGTGTGGTGCTCTTCGAATTATAGTTTTTCTTGAATATATAATTTAATTAAGTATACTATACTTAAAAATTGTTAATTCTTTTGTTCTTCATACGATGCCCTTCTGTTTTAACTCGGAAGTAGTTTTATTTTAAATTGAAACCTTATGCATGCTTAAAATTTGCAACATATGCCTTCTAAAAAACCATATTGTAGTTGTAGGAATTTTCCTTCCATTTTCTGATATCAGAAAAACATTTACATTAAATAATTACTAAGAAAATCTTGTTCATTTCATCATCACTAAGCTTAATCTCTATCTACACACGGAGAACGACAACGTATGGTATGTATCAACGTCCAGGGGAAGCAAATTACTCATCCGGCAGTTCTGATTAAGTGCATTACTGAACACACACGCCACGATGATCGGTGGAAACAAGATCACTTACCTCATCATAATTTCTAGTTGACTGCGCATTAGCTATTGATTGCCCGAAGACGATCCCGTCACTGCAACGAGACAAAGGCAATAAAGGTAACAACGGTAAATTATATCGTTTGAGGTAAGAAGACATAAGAATAAAGACGGCAGTGTCTGGACTTATGTCGGTAGATAGGGCGACCTCAATCCGCACCTAAAGACAGACCATGTACAGTAAGAAATTTCGTTTTTCGTCTTATTTATGTATATAAAAAATAAATCTCACAAAACATAGACGAAAACACGAAAACGTCGTCAAGGTGTATAGAGATAAAATAGTGGTAGGTGTGGGAAAGCCGCGCACAAAGTTTGCTGCTGCCCGCGTTCCCTTACAAATCTCATTCGTTCGATTCAAACTCACCTGAAGCGGTATGTAGGCGATATAATGGTCCTTGAGTCATTCACCAGAGACATCGTCGGATTTTATACTTTAAGATATTTCTAATATTCAACACAAAACCACATAAAGTTCGATGAGCTATCGCACGCCACAAAAGATCGCACCTTTACGTGGGTAGCAAAAATGATAATCTAGCAACGTAAATGCGCAGATCACAAATCTATTAAGCAACTCGCGCACGCGTGCGCTCCGGGTTATTTACGAGATAAAGTAGAAAAACAGAAAAAAAAAACGAAAATCTAAAAATGACAATTTGAAATTATAATTCGTTATTTTACACGCCGATAATTCGAACCATAAAATAAAGATGATTTTTTCGCGAAACAAAAAAATAATAGATTAAAACTAGGAACAACGAAAACCGCGGCTATTCTAACAAAAAGGGTTTGTTTGCTGCTCGCCCGATGAGAACAAGATTACTTTTAATTCAACGCCTTGGCGAGCCCCTGGCGTTCGCCTTATTCTTATGCAGGGAGCACTCATATGGGAGGTAGATTTCTTGCGGTGACTTCTTGAGCGCCTTCCTTGAGTGTGAGGCTTCGTATTTCTTTAAGCAAGACGGGAATAAACGGATGCGATCGGTGGTTAATGAGTTCCACTTTTATGTCGGAATATGGGAGAAACTTACATAACGACAGAATATCAAGGGATAGGTATATGTTATATACACGATCAGTTCTTTTTTCCATAAACGTGGATTGAATGCGTTTTAGATTATAAAATATTTTCGCAAAAAGTATCCATGATTTCGTTTACTACTGATCTTTATAAGTATTCGAACAGCATGACTTTACATTCAAAGTGAAGCCATAAGAGTTTCCATATTAGGGTTATAGAATATTAATTTATATATACAGTAAGTTGATTTATGGCCTATCTTATTATAAAGCCTATTTAATAAAATATACAAGCGAACATATAGACGCGAATACTTATATTGTATTCAAAGTTGACCTAAAGGTTACCTAACAAAGTTCATGAAATCAAAGTTCCATCGAAATTCATACAATGGTCTTTACGTGATGCGACTACAAATAAACATTAAGATAATTTTTTTTGAAGTCTGATAGTATAACTTAAAAAATCTTAAAAACTTCACAATACGAGTAAAAATGTGAGGATGATAAGAAAATGTAAAATAAAATTCGGTAGACAGTTCTAAAATAATAGCGAAAATAAACTATAATTGTGTTGAAGTAATAAAATTTTCAATTATTTCTCAAAAAAAGCAAAGGGTTAAATTAAAATGGTGCCTATTTCATATTTTTCTAATATTGCGTTTGCATAGCTTTTTTTTTTTTAAAGTATATCTATGCATAGATTATTCAATATCCAACAAAATTGTTGTTGCTTTTATCGGACATCATGGTCTGATCCACATTCCCTGAGGGTAGCCAATTATAGAAGCCCTGGGTTGCTCAAGTCTCCTCCTTGGGACCAATGCGTCAGTGTCCGCCGTAGTCGTCGTCAAGTAAACTAAGCCAGGATGGAAAGCACCTGCATTTCTGTAATTACAGCGCATGCAAGAGAATTTTCAATTGCGCATGAAAACCTGCTGCTCATGTAAATGGTGCACTGGCCACTTGCGGTTCCTTTCGATGGCAAAACAGATGGTGGAAATATGAATCTGGAGGAATAGGCGTCATTCCAGCACGAACGTCTATCTTGTATTGTTTTTTCTCTATATAAATTTTTTTTTATTTAAAACTCTGTCGAGACATCAGACGGCTGATCAAGGGGTCTTCAAGAATCTGTCTCTGCCCATTGGATTTATATAGTTTATTTTTTCTCAATCTTCGTAAGAGCATGCAAACAATGGACTTCAGACAAGCTGTGCTAATGGCATTCACTTTTAATCTAATGGTTGTGTTAACCGATTATAGGAATGACTAGTAATTAAACTAGAATCTCGACACTGGTGCGTCAAGAAACTGTTGGCGGCCAACCTGGGAGACCAATTACCTTCTATTTATAGAGTGCAAGTTCACCTATCTTGAATAGCGCCTTCACGTGACTTAGCCGCCATCGCAAGATGCTACCGATACCTTATCATGATACATCCGTCTCAAACTGATGCTCACCTTCTTTTGACAGGCAAATTAGCGGTGCTGATCGAATCTTGTAACATCTTCTTCGTTTCTTCAAAGAAGCACTACCATTTAAATTAGAACAAGTGAAAATGTTGTACGTGATAGGGTAAAATCGATTTTAATGGTCGATTCTCACGATACTCCTTACATTTCGAAAGTTGTAATTTAGCGTCTACTTATCATGATTAAGGCATCGGTGTTGGTAATAGCAGGAGCGACTTGAAATTATCTTTATCGCTTCTGTGCGCAATAATACTTGTATCTTTTTCCCTTAATTTTTTTTAATTTAACGAAAGATGCTTGAGAGCCTTTCCTGCTGAGGAAGCACAATCAGGTTCCTTCTATTTCTAGACACTTTCGCACTACATAAATAAGATCCGCAGGTAGTGGCGACTTCTAAAGCATATGTGCAAGTGTAAACGGAAGTCGCTCTGGAATTTCAGTTTGGATGTGGGACCACCTCGGTGCCCGACACTGGTAGGACTAATTGAATCCCAATAAAAACTTTAACCTTCCTTTATTATGTAAGGGAAGGAAGAAAAAAATGGGAAATTAACCAGCCCGCAAAAGACCGCATTCCTGCCAAGGAAGGTAACAGGGCTGCATCGTCGATGACGACGTTGGTGTTTTATTAATGAATCGCCATTTTTTGTCGGATTATATACTCGGATGTTTATTAAAATTTTTTCGAAGGTAAGACAACCTGTCGAGGAATTATACCTGGATAACCTGGCGCACTTTCTTCCGATATGGATTGTGTATGCTCGGGTTCCGGACGTTGGACATGGGGAATTTCTGTAGAATGGTTGGGAGTAAAAACATAAAGGAAATGTGCTTGCTAAACAAATTAGGCTTTTAATGGGTTAAGGTAAATTTTACTTATCTTCAAGTCGTATGGACGTTATCCTTTTAAATACTTGAACTTCTTTTGGAATTTCAATTTAAAATGCACTTATGGTTTTTTGCTAAGATTATGAAGGATGTAATTAATAATTTGTTAATAAATTTCTCTAAGTTGACGTGTCTGAGAATTTCGGAAATTAAATCGTTAATACTAAAATAATTAACAAAAATATTCTTCGACTTTTATAAATACCTAGGAAACTTATTATGAGAAAAGGGATTTATTAACTGGAAAACCACAAATTTTATTACAGGATACAGCCAATGCGTTATTAAAGTCCTAATCTGTTTTTTCAATGTAATTTTATTTATTTCACACATAATTAATATCAGTAACGCAGAATCTGTCTCTATACATGAAAAAAACAACTCTCAGACATTCTGGAATGCTGAAATAGAAAACCCTGCAGGAATACGGCGCACATACCCTGCACGCATCCCCTTTATAAGATGTCTCATTTTTCATAGATTTGTTTGTGATGCTTTTACCAAGCAGATGCTGCTTCCTCTGGTTGAGATATTTCGACGCAAACCCCCGGATCTCTCTAAAAAAATATTTTTTTTTGCCCTCTGCCAGTACTGTAGAAGACGCATCCTGAATATCCGATATATGGGCACGTTTTATGATTCTCTTGTTGCCTGCATCCTTAGATTCCTAGACCATAGACTACTATTATTTTTCTTTGTTCGTAATCGCTGCACCCCTGTCAATATCTGATTTGGGCCTTTGTAGGCATGCCTTTTAAAAACATAGGCTGAATTAGAACCAAAGAGGCGTAATTTTCATCTCTTTAGGAAATCCTAAACATGTGCAAAGATTTCCCTTTGCAAGTGCTTATTACGCTTTTTAATGGGTGTCGGGTATCTGCTGCTTATTTGCCTTTTATGATTCTCAGTGCAGACTGCTTGGCTCTAGAAAAACACAAAAACGTTTGAAAGAGTTTTGCTTTCAATTTTTTTTTTTTTTTGGAACTATTTTGGTGACACTTTGAAGAACTACAATTAACTACAATGTTTATCACATATGGTCACAAGCTGGGAAATTGTAGGCTCCGTTTGATCGATTCGATTCGAGAACATGAAAGAAAAAAATGTTGATGTTATTTTTCAGTCAGAGAATCATAAATTCGGTTTGAGGTTGCTCGAATTAGTTACAATAGTTTTGTTATGTTGTGCCTGTTTAGATTTTTATGTCTTAATTGTATCTCGTCTTTTCAATTAGTTTAAAGTAATTTAAAAATATAAACTTATAGAAATACTTATATTTGTTAAATGTATAGAAACCTTAATGCACAAGTTACACTCCAAATTTTTTAAAATGACTAGTTTTAGTGAAATCAATGATTATTTTTTCTTCGTTTTCTAAATCAATTAAATTATAAGATATAAAAGGTGCTATTTAATTGAAAATTAAAAAATAACTGCCTATATCCATTGCATTTAACTGGCAATAATTACCTAAATTGTCTGCGGCACCGCATAAGGAGCAATACTTTGCACCACAATAAAATGCCTCTGTAAATTGCTCGCATAAATTCGAGCGAGTGGAGAAAAAATCGATGCGGCTGCAGCTCGACCAAGGCGTTATACACTAATGTTATTAATAAACAGAAAGTAATAAAAAATAATAAGAATGAGATATCCCCCGGGGCAATCAACTGTGTTTGCTGCTGCTGTTCCAGCTCCGGCTCTCAGCTCTTAAGATGACTCAGAAGACTCCATGGAGAAAACCAGTTTTATTTGCAAAATGTCTTAAAGTCGTTTCAACCGTTTTCTTCTTGTGGGAAACGATATAAGAAATTGCCGGCTTACAACCAGCCGCGATCTGAGAACTAGCCGCTGTTGTTGTTGTACCACAAGTGGAATACAAAATTGGAAGAAATGCTATTTACTTGGCCGTTCAAACCGGTCGACATTGCAAGGTCGTATGGAGCGCGGCCAGGTATTAGAGGTGGAACGGTTGTACACTGTCAGCGAATTAATGAACCTTTAGAAGAAGAGTTGCAGCAGCAACAGTAACAAAATGGACCTCTTTTTTGGGGTTATCTGTCCAAATCTTACCGAAACCGTACGTTCTAATTTGAATTAATTAAAATGAAAGTATGGCAACGTAATTTAATGATGTCTTTAATTTTATAATTTACTTTTATTCATTCATTGCTTAAATATCTTAAATATCTCGCTAAACCTCTTTTATTGGTAATAAATTTAATATTGTTCTTATTTATTTTTTTTTTTTTAGTTCAACCATCATTGACTGGTCCCGAGCCGTGGACAATTTAAGATTCATTGTTGCAAGACGACAGCAGATGTGTGTCTTCTGACTGTCCGACGACTCGATCTGGCCAAAGAAGCAAAAGAATTTCCAATTCCGACTTACAACCGACAGATGTTTTGAATAAAAGTGAGGTCAATTTAAAACACCTGAATTTCTACCTTCCGCCGTTTGCCAGGTGACTGTGACGAAGTTGTACAGTGAAAGGCGCAAAACCACTGTCCAGGTGAAGCATTCCTTTCGCCTGGGGTGACGGGTCATATCGTAGGTATATTTAGAACGAACGGAATATATGATCTTTTTAACACCTTTGCAGTTCATTGTTGCAAATTTTTTCACGTTCTTTGTGGTAAATTGCAAATGCTGAGGAAAAAAGGCTTTAGTGATAAGTAGTAACGTCTAATATAATAATACAAATCTGTCGAATTATTTCGTAGTTTCGGAGAATTATTAAATGCAAAAGTGTGCTTAAATTTATTTCCACGAAATTATTTACATCTCTTTCAATTTAAATGTAACTTTTCCCTTCATTGATTAGTTAACATAATTATCACGTCGCGTGTATGATTGTTTCTCATAAAACTCGGAGCATTGGTTTTGATGAAGTAGGAACCCTTAATTGAATTAGAGGGAAAAGAAAAGGCCATGAGAAAGCAAATAAACCATTTCCACCCACCCTTAGTTTTCCCTATCTCCTGTACAGCATTTTACCCCTAAGTAAACATAGCACGAACTTTCGTCCATGCAACAGTGATAAGTATCGTAGGCTCGCCCCTTAAAAGGATTATTTGGTAAACAAGAGCCACTGAATGCAGGGGTAGTTCGTCTGTCTGGGATTTCAGGAATTAGGAAATGTAGTATTTGTTGATTTATGACTTTTGCATGTGCCCCTCAGTTGCCTGACCAAAGATAGATACACGTGTGTTTACTTTGGGACCCAAGCACTTTGTTTACACTTACTTTTCTCTAGTGTTTATTACGAACAACCCTAGTAACCGTTTATCTGCATCTTCCATTGATTTTTACTAGTGCCATTTCTGTTTTGGTTATTGTAAACTTACTTAGTAAAACTTCAAGCGTTAATCATTGGATTAGGAATATTTTAGATTTTTGCTTTATTATTTTAAAAGTATAATTCCAATTAAATTCTTGCAGTTAATACAAAAAAATTACAAAATTTGCTCTTCTTAAACTATTTCGACATGCATTTATTAAAATTGTAATAAATAAGAAAAAATTCATGTGTTCGTAAACAAAAGTTATGATTTTATAAACCATCGTCATCTAATCGTCTGCTGTTTATAAAACATATTAAAATTCTTAATTTAAAAAATAGTTTTCAAAATATTTGGGAAAGTTAAAAACACACGTGCCTCCAATTAAGAAACGCATTAAGAAATTAAAAGAAAAGTTGCGATATGTTACGAAACCTCACGAACCCTAAAATGCTGGAAAATGACTATAGCATCTGTGGATAATAAAATTGAATACTACTGCGCACGACTAAGGTGCTTATGGTGGCAGCAAGGGTCTGGCACCAAATCTACCAAATCGAATTTCTGTAGCAGATGTTCGGCTGTCGTCCTCCTAAAGTCCCATTCCTAGGGTTATTGTAGAAGAACCAAACCACATTGGTTTTGTGGTGATGGTTCCTAGTGGACCATATGTCAATTCATGCTGCGCTATTAACGAGAAGATCGTGGTATGATTATGCTCCTCCATTAATTAGAAGATCGTGGTGACTTATGCCTGCACGCACGACGACGGAATAACTGGCAAGTACGGCATCAAATTTGCGGCCGAAACGAACCCAATTGAGAGGTCTTCATACCCGCATGCAGTCGTGGGGTCAAATTGATGTGTTCGTTTTTTCACATCCTCACGACCCGCATTTAGTGCCATGTCTCGAATCCGCCACACACTCGGAGGCCGGATATTATCATGCAGGAAATGTTGAGGGTGAAAACAATCACCATGGGCATCGGTGATTTCAACGCAGCCAAAGGTCTGTCTCTCCCCAAGGAGCAGCTTGGGGCACTTAACGCTCGAAAGTGATTTTTCTAATTCTTTCCAATTAGGCTTGATGATGGGTCGTCTCGACTGTGGGAATTTAAAATGCCCTTAACCCTTGCCCTGTCCGATCGCAAATATGTCACTTTAAATTTTCAAAGGAAAAAATCTCTTTTAATATTTTTTTTGATGCTAATAAGTAGTGACTAACATTTTTCTTGTTTCCCTTTCAACAAGATTAAAATAAATTAGCATATGTAATCATTTTCAAGTATCATGTGTTAGTCGTTTTTCCACTTTAATTCTTTATTATTACTATTAATAATTCTGCAATTTGACAGTTATAAAGTGGCACTGTAGTAATTTTTTTAAAAGATTTATCGAAAGATAAAAGATTTTGCTCTGAGCATTTTTCTCTTTAATTAATTCCATACCCATGACTGGAGGGATTAAAGCAATGGAGTGGTTTAGTTCTATTGGAAATTTTTCTTCATAACAAAGCTTCATTTTAGTTCAAATACCACAAGTAGAAATAATGTTTAATAATTTTTTTTCTTGGGAATTTGGGAAATCTTAGCAGAATAATTTTCATGGTTGAAAAAAAAAGAAATTCTTTATTTTTTCTTCCATTCTAAAAGTAAATCAATCTCCAGAACAAAAAGACAGGATATGGTCTTTGGGAATAAATGTAAATTGTGAACCTCTCACCTGGGCTTGGTTTGTGATGAGTATCACTAATTACAACCACGAGTATTCGTATTAATAAACCGCTTAAGGAAGCGTCATAAAAAAACAAACGTCTCATTGTTGGCACTGCGCGGTGTCCATTTGCATAAAAGCCGGCAACTGTTTCCGACGAAAGTACAAAAATAAAATGAGAAATAATAATAATAAAAAAAAATACGAAGGTAATCCGTGTTGAACTAGACAGAGCGACTTTATAACCTCAAATCAACTTTACGCCATTCTTTAAATCGCGTTCTGGACTCCCAGGAAGGAATTCGAGGAATGTCCATTATTGCATTGTTCGCCCAGCCATGAGAAACTGCTTTTCCTCCACATAATTACCTGGCACACCGGTGCTATGCGACCGAAGGTGCTTCTCGGGCCTCATCTTCGAGGAGCTCCCTAGTGGTTGTTAAGGAAAAATATTTCTTCTACGGTTTATTCGTGAGTTATTACAAAATTGTTCACTGCGCGGAGTGCGCTCAGGATGATTTAATTGTGGGAAATTATCTCCGCCTAAAATTGTGAAGCACGAGCAGTTAAAAACAGTTTGGATAGTCTGTAGAATGATCTTGTTTCTTTTCATTCCATTCTTAGGAATTCCTTAAAGATCATTAAGTGCCTATTCTGGCTTCATCGAAATTTCCTGCATTTTTCTGCAATTTATTCCCCAAAGACACGCACTACGAATCGCGCATTGCATTCTTAACAAACTTCCGATCTGCGGAGTACGTGCGTAACCGACCTGGGTGATTTATTATTATTACTTTGCGCCGGCGCATTCTATGGCGCGTGAGTAGGTATGCAGCTGTTCCTCCACGAACCCTAAACCCTAAAACCAGTGTGGTTTCCAATCCTACGGGCTGCTTTCTTATACCCCATAGGACACGAGTGTGTTCGACTGAGGCAAGGCGTAATTGATACAAGTTTTCGTTTTTGGGTTCACTACCCTCCTTTATGCCCATTGTGTGCCAACATCCCTGAGGGTTCGGAAAAATGCGACATTATTCGGAAGCGAAAAATTCGAATTGTGTAAATATTGTAATTTTTGGGTTGGACCGGAAACTTCAACTCGCAAGAAGGATACTTACGTCCTTTGTCCTGAAGTACTTTGGTTAGATGCAATTTGTTCCAAGGGGGTTGATTTTAATTGCATGCGATACAATCCGTGTTAAAAATTCCGGTTTATTATGTTTGATGACGTACTAAAGCCAAAAGAAATCTAACCATTTATTTTTTTAATGAATTAAAATTGTATTATTGAAATCTTAACAGAGGTGCTGCTTTGAGCTGAGTTGAATTATATTTTAAACTTTTTTTCAATATTTGAGTTATATTTTTTATTTTGTTTTTATTACTTTTTAATTTTGAATCAGTCGGCGATTAAAGTTCTATTTACAACTATTGTCAGAAAAAAATCGTCAAAATAATTCGAATTTCATCAAAACAACTGACTTAAAAATTATGACTTCATATTGTCGAAATATTTGCAATTCAATGTGTCCTCTGCAAATATTCATTATTAAAGGAATATAAATTAAATGATTTAACACAAAAGTAGAAAACATGTTCATACACTGTCCAAAATGATTATCTCTAACGTACTTTTTTGCTGAAATTTAAAGTCAAAATGTCATGATAATTTATTTCTTCATCGTAAACTTAGCTGACATATTCCAACACAAATTATGAGAATGGAAATTTAAATGTCTAAATTACCTAAGGTGGTAAAACCTTGCGTAATTTTTAATGTCCCATAGTCAAGATCTGGGGCAAGAGACCGCCAAAAGGAAAACAAAAGACTTAAGCGACGAGCCCCGGACAACATGGAGAGCAATAATTTAAAGATGTTATAAATAAATCAGGGGTTTTCTACCTTACTTAAACATCCGCCACGTTTTTATCCAGCAACGGTCGATACCGAGTGTATTATAGAAAATATCTGATCACGTTCGTTCCTGTCCGATCATGACTCAGAAATTGTGCGAAAACGAGTTCTAAACGAGAACCAAATGAACAAAGACTATAAAAATCAGACAGGAGAGAAATTTCATCAGGCTTTCGGTGGCCGACGAACGACGCGACGATGAAGGAAAGAAACCCTAAGAAACTTGGGAATAATTAAATCATAACAAGAGGAACGTTAAAAGGTTGGAAAATAAAATTAAAATAAGAAATTTTGTCTCTCAGACTACAAATGTAAACATTTACCTGGGGCGGGTTTCACTGATCGTTCTACTAGGCTTACCTGTGCTTTTATGTATATAAAATCATATTTACGAGTGGCGTCCGATAAATCTTCTTGAGATCCGTTTTGTTTTGATTCGGTGGATTTTTTGTTTTTTCTCTAAAAGCCTAATTGTCGCATTTTATTTGTTGAAATTTTGGGGGGCATCGGTGGCAGGTACGCGGCGTTTTCTTTAGAACCGTGTGAACCGCCTGAGAACCTTTTTTCACAACGATCTGTGTGTATTTCATCATCACTTCGACAAATTTGTCCATAATTGATTCGAAAAGCAGGAATATTAATCAGTTCGTAGAAATTAGATTTAGTCTAGGTATATGAACGCAATTATTTAATTATTATCCCAATCGTAAATTGGAAAAACAATTTTTTTTTCTTTTAATTTGATCCGGGCCAGAATCTAGATCACAAAAAATTTTATTTTGATTTTGAATGCAACTTTTTATAACTATGATTTCGACTTTTAAAGAAATCGTCTGATGCTTATAATTTACTATAGAAAATAAAAATAATAAAGCATAAGCTAATTCCAAATTCGTTAAGAGAAAAAAGTGTAAATTGATAGTCTATTAGTAACTCAACAAAAGAAAAGACAAGTTTTTTGTATGATTAAGACCATTATTTAATCACCCGCAACAATACTTTTTTTTTTGATACTTCTAACGTCGTAAGGAGATCAGTTCACGTAGATCCATTTACAATCCCGCCGTGAGAAAATTCCCAGTTGCTTAAGCACCCCACATATGAGTCATCCAAAATAAAAGTGTCGGTGCTTAGCAAGATGTTTACAAGTATTTTTATCTGATTTAAATACGAAAAGGTTCAATTCATCATACGTCTTATCTTCATTTGACGAACCTGAAAGGAAAACATCGAGCATGACCAATTGACCGATACTCCCATGCGGTTGAATAGTTTCTGATAATAACAACAATCTTCGACTATAGGTACTGATTTACATTTCTTCTCGTTTTTTGCTGCTGCTGCTGGTGTTGTTCTGTTGTTATTATTCTGTTTTCCTTTTTTAGGCTCCTCACAAAGGAACGAAGCGATGAAATTGAAATTTTCTAGCTCTTTGTCAACCTAATCTGGATCCCTTTCCTGATATACGGGAAAGGTTTAAACTTGTGGGCCAAAGACACCATTCAATTAATCCGCAGGTCAACGCATTCAATTTGATACCTTTCTTTTTTGTCATACCTTTTAGGGTGTAATTTGGGTATGTGTTGTTTGCATTTACATAGTGCCCAGGTGTTCACCCGGATCTCAGAAAGTATTTTTTTATTCAGATTAAGGAAAAGATAATCTCTTATTGACCGATGTACAGTGGTTCCCTTTTAATTTACCATATCGATGTTCTCAAGAAAGAATTTCATAACATTTCAAACCTCTTTGTATTTTATATGATTAGAGAATAAGTGTATTACAGTGCACTATTTTATTTAACCTTAAATCGAAACCTTGATAATTCTAGACCCTTACAAATCGGAAATTCTACCTATAGCCGTATGATGCAATCTATCGAAGTTCTTTTGTATTACAAATAATCAGACTAAATATGAACCATTTTATTGTCCAAGGGTATCAAACATAAGCTTTTTAAATGTTCATAAACTATGTCCATAACTAATCTTAATTACCCATAATCTTCACAAGTTCACTCATACTTTCGCAAAGGTACGTGCCATCTGTGCAAATCACCTGCGAAAAGGCGAGTCAATGACATGAAGCTATGTGGAGTGAGTACAAGGTGCGCTGTTATTGCACACACTACAATAGAGCCGAAGTAGACATCGGAACCGAATTAGGAAGTGCGATTGCTGGAACTGATGCATTTTAATTAGCTCCGACCGCCGAGAGTATGTCCATTAGCACTCTTAACATAATTCCAATGATCTGCCCCACCACCACCAACAACAACAACCGACAACCAGATCATTTTGCATTCAGAACGGGTATTGAGTTATGTTCAATGAAATGGTCTCCTTCCGTTTTTAGTAACGCCAACATTAGACGAGCTGAATAGAATTCTTAAATCTTATAACGCTAGCCTCTGCGCCGCCAGAGGGAATATTAAATTTTTGGAGGAAATGTCTTTAAGTTTCTGTGGTATGCCTCGGCTTGCCAAAATCATATTGTAATTTCTATTGACTTTAATTGGGAGGAATGTACTTGTCGAACTGGACTCTTAAAGTCTTTTGTTACCAGCGAGACGATCTGCCTGCATTTTAGCATAATATCTCCAAAAGGAACAGGTCCCAGTCAACAAAAATAAAACTACTATATCTTGTTATTGTCTTGTCTGGAAATCCACTGGTCGTTTTTCGACTAAATAAAAACAAATGATTCATGAGTGTAGTTCTTAGCTTTATTATAAAGTCCAAGATCCTACAAATAAATTACAACACAATATATAAATATATATATAAATAATATAATTTATGTGAATATTGTTTTCAGGCTATTGTAAGGTCGTCGTTGTAGAATAGCCAAATAGCGGGTGGAGGTCCAATTCCCAATTTTTCACGTAATAAGCCATTTTCTGTCAATGTCTTTTTTAGACATAGTCTCCCAGAAACGGTGCCCTTAAATAAATACTTTTAATTTAAAATAATATGTATTTATAAAATAAATACATTTTTATAATTTTTCCGCCAGGTATAACTTCCAGCGTGACTATTATATACTTTTTTATATTTTTCCTGAATAGTGTAAATGCTGTCTTCTTCGCATACTTTCATTGTTATAGTACGACCTAAATTTTATTATTCATCTTATTTATCTTACAAGAGTACAGGACACTTACCTGTTAAAGTATTTATAATTCTAAGTAATCGTTCTTGTTTTGTTATTTTTCCAATATGATACATAGGATCACGACTCCATAACTTTCCTTTAAAGCCAGGTAGTTAATTGAAACTTAAACTAAAAGAGTGAATAATTTACCAGGAGTTTTGCAAAGATTGCTACATGCAACTTCTAAGATTGGATAAAAAATTACTCGTTCTTTGCCAGATTTAGGAGAAATTTCTGTTTTTGGTATACCATCCGGATGAAAAAACTTACTTATATCCTTTCCCCCAAAAGCCAGTAAGTAACTGAGTATCTATAAATTGAATTATGAATATTACGCGTTTCATGGACAACGGGGATTAATTAAACAAGTAGTAGTACATGATTCCAGCTGTCGATTCTATCCAACAACATCGGAGATAAATTCATAACATTCCCATGGATAACAACCCAAAAATCTTCAATAGTATTATGTAATAGGACTTCATCGTACCTATAAAATTTGTAATTTTTTTTAATTGGTTTTATAGTTGGTTTAATTTCTTCATATGGCCCAGTTTTTTTAGTTGTTACATTTTCTTTAATTTCTCTGGTTTCATAAATTCTTTCTTCACTTATTCGAACTTGAGATGTTCTATCTTGTTTTTCATTATCTTTTTCAATTTGTTCAGTTTTTTCAATATTTTCTGGCATCGTGAAAACTTCTTACAATTAAATATTTTGTGACTTAATAAATTGAAATATTAGCCTTAGAATACTTAGATTAATAATTATGAAAAATTTCTTATCGTCACGCAAAAATCTCCTACTACTTACTCTCTGCAAATGTCGATGCAAGCGACCATCTTAAGAGGTTGACTCATTCTTGCAATCGGCCTAAAGAATTCATTCAAGAGGAGATCTTAAGTGCCTATTGAATGGTACTTGTTCAGAAATATGCCAATACTTCCGTCTGGGCATTATTTCTACACTTGAGCAGTTAATGGAATTTAAGAGCAATCAAATGGGAATAGTTTATTTTTTTTGTTTCTCGTTTTTGATTTAACTACGTACGGACGCAACAAGAAAAATAATATTCAAAAAAATAAGAAAAATCCATGTTGCGTGCAAATTGGCTTTTATCGAATCGCTCTTGAGATTTCTTATTTTGTTAAATGCTTTGCAACGTGACTAAATTGAAAATACTTGAAACGAATTACAAGATAATTAAAAACGGAAAAAAATAAATTGACAAATATGTTCATTGTGAAGGTATAGCGATTCTACAGGTTTTAGTATTTTATTAATTCATATGTTTTATTATTTTTTAATTTGGTATAATTTTCCTCTTTGTATGTGATCCAAAATCTCCTTCATTATTCCAAATAAAGAAAGTTGTAATCTTGAAAAACACAAAAACTGCAGAAAATTACACTTTAATTACATTTAGCTTTGACCTTTATCGCCTATACTATGATTAAGCTCTAGCAGTGGCGTGTGAATTACAGACATTATTCCAGCCGGAATTCAACCGTACTTGAACTAGCTACAATTAACCTAAAAGCCAAGCTAGTAAAAGACTTACTTTTTCTTTGGAAAAAATACAGATGCAAACTAGCACCTCTAAAAACACCTATTTCAAACAAATGACGAAATAGTTTACTTAAAACGGATCTACGCCAGGTTAGTTCATTTGCACGTTCACTTTTCGCCTAGTTCAATGGAGTAGGTGCATATAATTGCGGCTACCGGGTATAGACGGTGATTCCAGCTGAATCGAATGACTAGAAAAACTCGTCGACATTGCAAGGTAAAATGTGCCTAGATCTAAAACCTAGTCGTTTCCTTTGTGTCACGATCGTCGATCAGCATAAATTCCAGGTGTAACACAGAAAAAAAACTTGGTCGGCAAGGTATGAACTAACTAGTCCATGAGATAAAGTCTGTATGGGGGAGTAGTTCGAGTTGAACGCTATGGAATAAAACCCGCGTTTTTGCGAGTTCCAAACTTGAAAAATATTCAAAAGTCCTTGAAGCGTGAAGTTTTTCATCTTTGCGATCGCGAACAGCTGCTTCTTTTGAACTCCTCGGCACTTATTGTAAAAGACAAAAGAGGAAAAAATGTAAATGATGTCGAACGATGGTTCATTTACTTGGCGCACTGTCCGTCCACACTGACATACGCCACGAGTGCATACGGGAATTATATTTATGCTCTATCACTTTTCCGTCCAGTTCGACACGGTACGGTGGTAGAACTTCAACGCTAGAGTTACTCTATTAATAGGAGGAGGCGAAGATAACTAAGTCTAGCTCTAAGTGCTATTAAAGGGGCATAGAAGTAGTAATCTTTGCGATTATTCACCTCTTGCTTTATGACTGGGTAGCGTATCACGAATAGTGTTTTATGTTTGTCAGCGACAAGTCAACCGTAGCGGCTGGAGGATCTTAGACATATGCTGGCATATGCCGGCCACACGCTTGATGGAGGAATTAGAATTGTGAGAGTTTAGAAATATTCTATAGAAGCTAAAATAGCTACTGTGAATTTCATGGTTCGATAAAAGAAAATTGTACTTGACCGCCAGATGTTTGAGGATGGATAATTAGAAAATAACATGCAATCAACCAAAGCCTTGCTAGAACAAATAAGTATGAAGAAAAATTTTATTCTATTCGTTCAATTTTATTATAATTGTTAGTTATGCATTTATAATATAATGTAATTGAAAAGGTTTTAACTTTGTAGACTACTCCTATGTGGATATATTGAAAAATCGCACTCATAGATCTCCAAGTTCAAAAATAGTAGTAAGAAACTTTCAGCTAACCTGTAGTTAGATTATATTTTTTAGATCTAGTGAATACTGTAATACTTCTTCAAAATCACTTTGACCTTCGCGGGGCTAGAAAAATCGAACGTTCTAAATTTTTTTTTTCGCAAATTTCTTGCAGGCGGATTAATTGCATTGATTTCGCATCAATTTGCATTAGAAGCTCTCTCTGAAATTGTGCGGCGTATAAAATTTCACCTTGTTCAAATAAGGAAACGCTTTATGGACAAGCAGTTTCGCTATAATCCACATAAATTACTTGGAATCTCCACTTGAAAATTATTCTTGTCCAAAAATGGACTTTTTATACAGTCCAGAATGAGTCCATCCCAGATTTTTTCCTATTTTATGACCGGTGGAAATTCCTTTGTGCCATATGCGGTTGAGTCGTCTGAGACACATATGGAAGTCTTGCGTAGGCTGAACTATGCCTTCTTAGCCTGATCGAGAATTGAACTGCATAATTTACAAAAAAAAAATTCCCAGGAAGATTTCAGTTCGTTGAATCCACGTATGGCCAGCAGTCACAATAAATCCGCTAAGATTTTTACGAAAAACGCTTTAATCAGTTGAATTACTAAAATTGGATTGTACCGTGGGTTGGCGGACACCATTTAGCAATTTCGCGCACGCGAGTCTTAGAGCTTTTTTTAGCCTATGGGATCAAAAATTACCATTTACGTTTCCTCGAAATTAGCTCTAGTGCTCAACATGACAAAATGAAACCATCACAACGATACTGTCTGCCAATATCGTCGCCATCGATTTCACTGATTTTAATTTCTGTTAAATTTATTATTAATGAAGTTTTGTCATACAAGGGGAAAAATTAATTTAAAATCGCCTTCTTTTCCCTTATTCGAATGTTTTCGGCAAGTGAAAGGCTGATTTTCTGCGATTACTTAAAACGTGAGAACTAGGAGGCGAAAATGTTAATTTTATTGCTTTATAAAATTTAAAGATTTAAGTAAATTGAGTAATATCTTAATAATAAAATATTATTGAAATTTCTTCGAACTTTAGGCTGTAATATTATATTTTGTTGACCTACATATTAAAACTTTTGTATAAAAAATAAATTATTATATTACAGCAATAAATGTCCCAACTAGACCAAAGTTTATATTTTAGTTATATTTTTATTTTTAAACTGAATTCTAAAATTGCTATTCAGCAATCGTAAAATTCTCTCAGGCTTTGTTTTTTTTTGTTTAGAAATACATTTAGGAAATTTTAAAATAGGCGTTAAATTTTACAATCTGCCTTCTCCTCGTAATTAAATTCACGTTGTCCTACCTTAGATCATCCGTTAGCACGTGTTCATTTCAGATAAACCTAATGAGAAGCAATTAAAATCCCATATCTAGCCGATTCTAATTCTTCGTTTCCTGCCAAAACACACACCTCCAGAATCAATTACCTACCTCGTGGTGCGTCTTGTCCAGGTGTGTTCATCGTTCATTCATCTTCTTCACCATCTTGGGAGAAACAGAAAGCGTATGGATCAATGATTGTCTGTTTGTTGGACATTTGCTTTGGTCAAGAGATAAAATAGTTGTGTGGGCTCGCGGAGTCACGGAATATGCGTAGACTTCCTGGTGCTAGTTGGACTGCTTGGATTTAGAAATGACCTCTCTCCTATGATTGCGGATGCAAGCGTCTTGATCACAAGGCCGAAGATGCCTACGCAGCCAAGGCTCATCATAAAAGTGCTCCTCCGCGGTTTCTTGATACCTAAAGAGACGTCGAAGAAGAGGTCACGCCGTTCTCACACCCACAGGGAGCGCGCGGCAGCCTCAAGGGAGTTTTTGGAAGTGTGCCCATTAATGAAAGCATTATTTTGCGGTGTCGATATGTGGGCACACGTGTCGAAACCGTCTCTTGTGGTGCTACTAATGTATCTTTACAAATTATTTGATCATTAATGATGCTTTGTTGTCAATTTACCATCTATGGTAAATCTTGTTGCTATTTGATTACGCCGTTCAGGTATACTATAATTCAGGAATGCCACAAAAATCGGCATTTTCGAGTTTAATAAATTTCCAATAATGTTCTTTTTAACTTATTGATAACATTTCTCTTGAAAACTTTAACTAATTGGACATTTTTATTTTGGAATTTGTAATTAAGACTAGAAGTCAGTTTTTAAAAGCAACTACCATGGGTTCTATTTTCCATCTTTGGTCGTTTTATAGGCTCTTTTGAATGGGTTAATAAATTAAATAAAGTTATAAGCCCATAGTATGCCGAACTTCACCAAAATACGTATAGTAGTTTTTTGTGATCAAATACATCAAATTTTCAATGTACAGAGATGATCTCCCTACAGTTTTATTTTATCCTGCTAACAGGGGATGACAAAATATTTCGTCATGCGACGATACTGTTCTTATATTAAAAGCAGGTCCTTGGATATTCTGTCGTGGTCATTTGAGTCAACAGGGCATGTATAGATTCTTAATGTTTACTTAAAGACGTAGCAATTATATCCAAAAAAAAAAAACAATTAGTCGGTAGAAGTTTTGTTTATTATAATTTTTTAGGGTAAGCTTTTCTAACAAACATTTTTTTTTAAAAGTTATGGATTTACTATATGCATGAATATTCCAAAAAATTAGGCTTTAAGCAAATCAATGTTATTTTTAATTACAGAAAAGAGAAAATCTTTGGAATATGAATACCTACCATAAATTTTATTCAGTGCTTGGAAAAATGTTTAGAAAGAAAACCACCAAATACCTTCAGTTTTTATCTCCAATTTTTATCCTCTGTTCTTATAACCTTCAAATATTATGTAAACATTATCTCGACTAAGTTAAGTGGATGTTTCATTTACACAATATTAAAATTACCAATTTCTTTTACTAATTAATAATAATGTGTGTGTGTTTTTGTGTGTATGTTTCTTTATCATCGCATATTTTCCACATATAAATGCAATTTAATGCGAATGGAATGGATATAATTATTACGTTTATAAACTTTATTGACCGGAATGTTTAGGGTATGCTTTATTCACAACATAAATTATAATAGTAGTGATTTTAAATTACATATACAACATTCAGTTTCCAACATCCATTTAGTCAAATTGGTTACGTATAGCCTTAATACAATTTTTATTATTTTTGTCTTTTTTATTTTTTATAAAGTTTCACAATTGTATAGTTTAGTTTTTTCTTTGTTTTGTTTTTTGAATAGATTTCAAATAGTAATTGATTTGGTTTCTTCCTCTTAATACTCCTCCAAATGTAATAAAAGCAATTCAATAATGTCTCAGTAGTAAATATATATTAGATTAGGTATTTATGCTATCCACATAAATATGCGTAGTGCTTGACCTTTATATATATCATTTAGTATTTATCTTTAACATCTTTATATATAATATTCACATTAATACACAAAAATATATTTTTACTTTTTTTTTATAAATAAATTTTGTCATTCATTGTGATTAATTTCACTGTTATTGAAACAATTCATTTTGGTTTCCTTATCAGTTATGGGATATTTCTTTATATTTTGTAATAATATTTTCATATTTTTTATTTTTTTTTTATTTTGTATTCTGATGCGATAGTGATACGGACTGTTTATTTGAATGATAATTTTGTTTTTCTTTATACTGTGTGTTCATTGAATCTTTATGTTTAGTATACACTGAATGGTTCCTTAAGCGTATAGAAGATAAACTTCATGGAAAACGTTTAAAAAATTTTTCGTCTTGTGCAAAACAATTTTCTGTTTTTGTTTTCGTTTCAAAAAAAAATAAAAAATAAGTCATAGTAGGTGTGTAGAAAAAAAGATTGTCTTGAATAAATAAAAGTTATTGGCCATTCTGTACAGAACGTAAAAGCGTATTAGTATTTTATATATTTTTATTTATTATATTTACTGTATAAATAGATGATTTGATTTTTATTCTTAAAAAGCATTCATTTTTTTTGTTAGTTAAAATAGCAGCCATTTGGGATTTTATATGCATTCTCTTGTCCAGTTGTATTATTTTTTTTCTTATATTCTTTTAATAGAGTTTCTACAGTTCGATAGCTTTTAATAAAAAATATAAAAAGGAAAATGGAAAAAAAAACAAAATACACTGCATATAACAATTCAGTCTGTTCGTTTATATATTTCTTTTTATTTTTTATTTTTCTTCACGTTTAAATAGTATAATAATGAATAACGTGCTTCTAGAGAAAAATATATATTCATAGTTTATAATAACTTTATAATACATTTATTAATTTGTCTTTAATTTCACTTTTGTTGAGCCTTAAATTATTAAATTCATATTTTAAAAAGGAAATGATTCGCTGTTTCTTTTATGAATAAATGTTTTGCGCTTTTTTTAAACGTAACTCAAAATTGTTTTGGAACAAAAAATAACATTTATAAAAATATTCGTTTCTTCTAGCCTTCTTTTTTTTAATCTTTTAATATTGTTTTTTTTTTCGTCTACATTACCTATGAAAAATATTATCTCACTTTAAAATGCTTACCATTATTAAATTTCATTTTCCATGCGATCAATAGCTGCCTTCAGTTTAGCTAGAAGTAGTTTACGCGGTATGATGGCAATGATTTATTTCAAAATTTTGAAAAATCCACAATTGAAAAGAAAAAAAAAATAGTTCTTTCCTTCCTCTTCCCCGAAGCAAACTTATTACTACTATTACAATTTTTTAAGCAAACCAATTTGATGATAATTATAACAACAATCGAATTTAAAAGAAAAGTGGACAGAGTGCATGTACGCTATAAAACGTGAATGGTACGAGATCCACGCGTGTTAATTTTTTAATGGAAGCTTCTGAAAGAAGACGATAAAATGTATGTGCATTTATCTTGAAAATTCCTCGAAAATACATTCTGAAGGCATTCAAATCTTTCGCAGCATGTTCTCCCTTTTGCCTAAAGCCATAAGACTTACCAATAATTTTTATTTTCAGAAGTAAAGTGTGAAGTGGAAAATCATTGCCAAAATACCTTTCAACTATCATAAAATACAATTTTAAAAGAATTATCAGAAAATACCTTTAAATTTAATTTTGCATTTCTATGTGATTGGGTAAAATTTATAAAAATCGAACAATAAAAGATCTCGCTGCAATTAAAATCACTTAATAAAAGTTTCGTTTTATTTGAAATAGTGATAAAAAACGAAAAAAGAAAGCACCTAAAGTAGAAAGGTTTTCTACGTTTAATTTGTTTTTTTTTATCCAAAATCGGATTATTTGTGTGTAATGTTTTCCTTTTGTATTAAATGCCCTTTAGTCATTCATATTTTATCGTAGAGGTACATGTGTGATATCAAAAGATCCTAGAGACTTAGGTATTATTTTGTTTGGTTTTTTTATAAATATCTGATAAGTATGTTCTATTTGTTCATTTCTTATATAAATGTTTTGTTGTATTTGTTTACGTCAAGATCGTTTTTAGCCAGTTTCAAAGGATTTGTGGGTCGTCATCGTTATTTCAGCAATTTCAAAAAATTGCTAAAGAGTCCAAATATCCTGGCTGGATAGAATACTTGGAGCCTTTAAAAACATAATAAAATTTTTAACAGAAATTTAAAATAAATACACTTTAAAATTTTGAAAATCATTAAAAATAAGAAGAGTTAAATATTAAATTAAAAAACAATTCCTTAACAACCTCTTTTTCGTCTATTTTTCATCTTTCTGTTCTTTACCCTTTTGTTCACTACCTTCTGTCGTCTTATTCAATTTTTCTTCTTCACCTGCTTCCTCTTTCACAGCCTCCTTGTCTAGCTCTCGTTTTTCGCCTTGATTTGCTGGAAGTGCCTTCAAGATGGCATGAACCTCCTCAGCAACTGCCATTAAAACGAATTCAAATTGCTGCTTTGTTGCCACTAAGCCGGCTCGTTGATCTCTTAGATGCTCCAGAGTGGCCGCAATATCAATTTCTCGTGCACCTTTGTTCATACGGCCCAGAACAAGATCCAACAGGATATAAGCACCTGTTCGACCTGCTCCAGTACTGCCATGGACAACAATTGGACATGATCTTCCGCGGTATGATTTGTTAACTTTCCTATGGGGAGTTTTTTTTTATATCTATTGTATTATGTTAAAATGCAAAGAAGATTGTTTAGTACCGTCTGAATTCCAAGAGTGCTTTTGCTGATGATGGTACACCTCCTTGAGGCCATGACAAGAAGTGGAATTGTGTTACAGTTCTTGTTTCACTTGTCCTGAGGTTTTTAAGATAGAAGGACCGCACTAAGTAATCATCACACCAGATATGTTCACTAACAAGATGAACCTGTGAAGTTTGTGAGAAACGGCTTTAAGTTACAGGATTTGTAGCGTAGCAAATATGCTTACTTCATAAATGTGATAAACTTCTGCACCCTCCTCAGGCCAGTACCTCGCACAAGCAACATCACCATTCTCCTGCAATCGACACAAAGCCACAATAACTACAGCACCCTGTTCCCAGATCATTTGCCAAAAGTGAGCAAGGGTAGTCGGGAGTGGACCTTGAGCCGCAATGTAAGCAGGAGCTCGAGGATCGTGGTCAGTCTGGATATTAAAGAAAAACTATTTAATATCTATTTCTTGTTTTCTAAAACAAAACCGTGTCTCGACTCACAATGGTTGAAGCGTTGATGTAGTCAAGCCCTTCTGCGTTTGCCAGGTGGTTGAGGACAACCCTCGAATGATCATAGGGCAAAGGAGCTCCAGGTCTATTGAGGGTCGCACATTGCGATTGAAGCGCAGCGTCACGGGCACTCGGTTCAGCTTCATACCGGCAAAGAGCTTCCCATTCACGCTGTAGTCGTCCCTTATTCCTCAAGTGATCTTCCATGTATGACTAAAATTCATAATATTTTCTTTTGGAGGTTTTTATTTTATTGTTTGAGATCTTTACCAAGACCATGTGACCAGTAGAGATATCCATGTTAGTTAAGGCTGGCTCCTCGCTCCACGATGAAGTACTTGATCGTGATGAAGGTGGTCGATCGTTTTCTTTAGTCAAAGATGTAATCCGTCCACTTGATATTGTATCTGAAGCAGTAGTTCCTTTCCCAGCCATTCTAGCCCTACAAAGTTCTTGGTAATCCTTACTACAACTTTCATTTCCAGATAATCCCGCTTGTAGTCCACTTAGCTTATCCTTTTTCCGGTCATGGCGACCAATTAAGAAGAGGACGACCACAATTACAACGACAGCTGCAGCACCGGCTCCAGCAAACATATAGGCTATAATATGGCTCAAATCCTGTCCTTCTTCGGCTATTTCAATTCTAGAAGCAGAAACGGCATCAGGATCACTTTTAATCTTATCACCTACTCCTGCCCGAAGGACGGTGACGCCAAGACGACGGGAAATATTGTTCTTGAAACGGGCATCGTTTATTGATTTGGCTACATCGGCAGCAGTTTTCTTTTCAGGATTGTCTTCAACACGGAACGTGACTTCATGGCGATCAACACTAAAGTATTTGTTTATTTATTTATCTTACAAAATGTAGAATCATTTTAAAAACGATTAAAATACAGAAATAAAAGAAAAAGGAAATACGAAAACATATCAATACAGAGAAATAGCTACCGGGGATGGGTGAAGTAATTTTTCATGTGTAAAATATCAGCCAGTGCAGCCACTATTCGGGCTCCATCATTCCAATTGTCCAGCCTAAAATAATTGTGAAGATTAACTATTTAATTACCCTTTTATAAAAACAAATCTTACGGATGCTTCAGGATTACATGTGCGTATTCAGTGTCCACAGTGTGAGGGGCATGATCATCATCATAGTGATCCTTAGACATCAACTTTTTCGACTTTGGATTATGGTTGTCCTTAATATGAGGCGGCAATACCTCCTTATTTTCAGATTTTGTCTCAACTTTCTTATCACCATCCCCAGGAGTTTGTACAGATGGAGGTGGTCCAACGTGTGGTCCAGGTTTTTTCACATCCAATCGTTCATGTCTAGTAAATCCAAGCATATTGGCTAGTAAACTTCTCGTCTCCTCATCTCGATCATACGGTTGATTATCACTTCGTTCAGGTACGTAGACATATCCTCCTTCGGTATACACCCCAGGAGTCTCATATGGTCCTTTTCCATGTTTATATTTTTTGGGATATGTATTCAAAGGATAGTAGTTATTTTCAAAGAAATCTTCCTTTTCCTCCTTAGGGACTCTATCGATTGGTAACATAGCTTCAAAATTTTGGTAATGGTTTAAATGGCCACCTTCTGGATTAAGAGGAATGTGTTCGCTTTTAGCCATCTCCCTAAAGTATGTAGACGGTTCTGGAATTACTTCGCTTGTGTCTAAATCAATGTTCGAAACCACATTCCCAGTTCTTTTATAGGTCTCCTTATACTGATTAAAGCCGATATCCTTAGGCATTACTACTTCAGGATCATTATAGCTGTACACCTTATTATTCATGTATATTGGCGGGTTCAGCTTTCCAAGCTCATACTCAGTCAGCATACGTCTCAATTCAATCCGATTTTTTATATCTTTAACTCTGTTAAACAGCTCCTCATCAAATCTACTTTCCTTTAAAATACGTTGTCGTTCTTCATCCAAAAGGTCTGGCTCGGCTAGTTCCGACAAGAGTTCAATATGTTTGTCTTTTATAAGAGGATCATTTTCATAAGAAGAGGAAAATGTGTGGGGAAAAATTCGATCATCGAAACCCTTTTTTAATGGAGGATAGTAAACTTCATCAGCATAGTCGTCATTTGGCGGTGTAAACCGCACAAAAGCTAGAGGGCTTTGTGGTCCTAGAATTTCTGGATCTGGTGCTAAATTAGCACAAAGGTTTGGTGGCAGAGGTGTATTACGGCGCATAGAGAATAAAGTACCCTGAATTCGACACTGTACAAATGGATGGTCCCAACCGAGCCCGGCACCTTGCATTTCTTCTAACATTGTTGCCATTGTCCTTGATTGCTGCTCGGTCAGGAGCCCCCTAGATTGATTTATTTACATTTTATTGTATTACTAATTGAGTAAGTTTACGAAGTCTTATTATTTATACCTTTCGAGAAGGGTGTGTTCCATATCAGCAGCCGCAATACATTTTCCGAAAACCATGTCTATAAAAATAAATCAATTAAATTGTTACGGTTGGAAGAGGATTGTATTTACCATCGTAGCAGATCTCGATGCCTTCCAAACACAAGGACTTTACGAAAAGGCAGCCTGAAAAAAATTTATTAAAAGCGACATGTACCTACGTACTCTTATTTGTATAAAAGCAAGAATACACAATATCTTTAATATCTTCAAAAAGTTAAATAAAAAACCAGCGTGGAAAGAGTATTGAAATCCTCAAAGTAGCTACACATAGCTTTTACTTAACGTTTCAAAAATAATCAGCTTTCAATTAGCCCCCGGGCTCGTGCTAAAGTTATTTTTTTCAATTATCGTTCATTCTCATAAGACAAAACTCATTTGTTTAACTTCAAGGTGCATTGAATTTTATATAGCCCAGGGAAAATACAAGAGAAAAAGGCATTAACCTCAAAATCCTTGAATACCTAAGGCCTAGTTTAACTCCTACGGCCAAGCAACAGGTGTAGTCTCTTTTATATTAATGGACGACAGGAATACCAAGTCATACTACCTGTCGTTATCAACACAATTATTCTTCCTTCAACAAGCTCACGTTTGACCTAAATCTGAAGATCTGCATTGGATTTTCTTAGAGGGAAAAGAAATATGCTAGAAATATGTAAAAATGCCATCACCCATCAGCATTATCTTAGGGCATGAAAAGGAATGCCATCCTTGTCGTTGAATTTTGCTTGTACCATCCACCGTTCGTTCGTCATGGTTATCGATTTGCTCTAAGGATAAGCACGAAGACTAAAAGGACGAGGACGCATCCACATATGGAAGGTGGATTTATATTCGATGTCTGTAAAAATAAACTCAGAAACATATTGCGCATATTGTGGGCGAGTCGAATAGATTCATCAAGTTTATAACTCCTAGGAGGAATTTTTATGCTTGTCGGTCTTTGGCGAGTATGAGAATATCTCACGTGACTTCACAATTTCAGGTGATTTCACCTGTTGTAGCACCATTATAAATCCCATGGGACTATTTTTATCCTTTCCTTTGATACTCCATTTTATTCCTTTTATTACAGAAATGTGTGAGTGCGTCTGTGGTTTAATTAAATGTCGCGTTTTCGAAAACCCTTTGTCGTCCTTGAAACAATCAAATGGTTTCCTAATTCTTTAATTACATAACATTACCACTTAACGGCTATATCAGAGTTGGGGGAAATACTTTGAACAAATAGAATCACATCGTATGCACGATATGATGTACAGTCTAGATATTGCTTCATATGAAGTATACAAAATTATTATGTAACTATAAATTGAATTACTTTGAATTGCTTTCGATTTGTCAAGGAAGTTACTAATTAGAAATTAGAGCATTTTTTTTCATTCTATTCCAATTAATTGCCGAATTCTAATTTCCTTAAAGGTTTTCTTAAGACATAATTTCTTTTTAAAAACTATAAAGCCTTTAATATAAAATAAAGAACAATGGTCTGGTATTTAAAGATTCATATTATAAGAGTTTACCCAAAAGTTTTTATCTCACGTGCTATTTTTAACTTCAAATTCTATCGAAAATAATCTTTGGATATTTAAAGGTACACATTGTTCCTTGCCTAATAAAAATTGATTTTATATCCTTAACACCAAATACCACTAGAATAGTGGTAAGGCACGTGTACATTTTGTGTGTCTATAGAAATAACCCTGAAAATTTTCAATTTGTTATCATCTACGTCGTATTAAACGCTTTCACTTCTTCCTCTTGGATGGAAATTCAAAACCAAATATAATGAACCGCAAACATTTGTTAGATATTACAATCAGCCGAAATACAGATCCGGTGAAAGTAGGATTTGCAATTAATATATAACAAGAGGCGCCCAAAACCAGCAGGCTTACACTGTACTATTCCAATTTGAAATTGATGCCATCTTAAATTATGTAAATTAATAAGATTCACCTCAGCCTGCTATTTATAGGCTTGTGAATCAGACCATAGCCATCTCGGGTGCTTGGGAGTTGAGTATTCCGTTGTGGTATGCCTGCCCGCCAACGTGCGGTATTCATGGTCTTGAGGCAAACCTCGGAATTCATGCTGGAGGAAATCCTTGTTCCATAAAAATCCGTCTTACGCTGTTTGAGATAACTTAGAAGCAATTCAGAGACAGCTTGAATCTGAAGGTAGGAAGGAATAGAACGTCCCTAGAGGCTATCGTCCACCACACCACCGTTTGGGTAGGACAGTAAGGCGAGTGTCGTTAATCTGGTGAAAATAGAGCTGCAAATTGAATGACGACTAAGAACCAGGTGATTCTCGAGGTTCGAAGACACCGACGTCCATGACGCCGTGTCATCTGCTCTTTAATCAATTATCCTGGGCATAGGTTGAAAAATGAGGCTGAAAAAAATCGATTTAATGGCGAACTTTGAACGACGTCAGAGCTCTCTGGATTATTTTATGGAATGTTTGGCTTTTGGGTGGGCGGTAAAGAGCCTCCTCTTCAAATCAGTGCTTTTTCATTAAGAAAAAGTTTTCCAAACTTGCGCGGATAAAAAAAATACAAAAGTAGAATAAAGGACATTTAAGTACAATACTCTTAGAGAAGTCCTCGAGAAACTTGGTCGTTCTGTCTTTTTATATATTACACTGTGCACTCTAGGTATACTACCTGCGTGGAACGAACATAATAGAACGCAGATGTTTAGAGTTTCGGTGGCAGAAAATTCAGAAGAGAATTTCTAAGCTTTTCAATTGTTCACAAGTATTTAAACGCAAAAAAAAAACCGAATAATATAAAACGTCAACAATACCAAAAGCATAGTGTGGAAGAACTGTTGACTATTCGTGGGCAGAAAAACCCTCCACAGTGTTTCCACGTAAAAGACGGCCATAATGATAAAAGGTATAAAGGTTAATTTCAGAGTGAGGTAAAATAATGGTGGGAATACAAAGGGAAGAAGTTGTAGGTGCCACAGCTTGCTTACCAACATTTCCCTCGGCCGAGGCTGCTAATGGTCCTTCAATTAGGAGAAAGGTCATTAAAATCGCGGTCCCCCAGCATCCTCTCCACCAGTTAGTTTCTCCCTCGTCCTCCATGGTGTCGTTAAAACGACGTTACCTGAAACGAAGAAATTAATATTTAGTCACAGCCGTTTGGGGATTTATGTTAGCTTTGTTTGCTAGCTGTTGAAAACTGCCCCGGAGACTGGGTCTTTAAATTGAATTAAATTAAAACGATTTAATTGGAAGCTACGTAGTCGTCCATTCGTCCATTTGCAAATATTTGCTAGAATTAAGAGACCACCTAAATTACGACCATGATTTACCAAATGGTCAGTTGTACGTTTTATTTGGCCAATGAAAGGTCACGATTCTTAATTTGCTGATGAGATAAAACAATATACGATATACAGGGTGTCTACGTACTGTACATCGTTAATAAAAAAAAGCGTAATATATTGAGTTTTGTTTTATATTTGTGCCATGGTCTTTTAATTTTTTTTGTAAACAAAATCCAGCAGAGAGATATTAAATTGACGTTAAAATGTTGTGTCCTGAACGTTCTGTTTGGTGATAAGCAATTTTATGGTAGACAACAGGCTACTCTTTGTACTAGGACTATAAATCAACGAGGTCACGGATTTTTGCGGAAATATAAAATATTGATCATCATTTATTCACATTGCAAGTTTGTTTTATTTTTCCAGAATGTTAATTTTTAATTTATTTTTAATATAATAAAATGAAAACACCTTTTCCATTAATATTCCTTTAATCTGACACTTATGGATTATTGGCTTTCAATTAAGTTTTTGTCAAAGCTACTACCTATCAAAAAAATCAATATAGTGTACTTATAATTGAATTTCTTTCACCTTCCTTAATAATGTAAGTAAACTTTCATTTATCTCTTCTAAAAACTTTCATTAGAAAAAAAAGACAAAGTCTAATAATTAAAGTATAAAAAATGATAAGATATAAAAATTTATTAGAAAAAAGCGTTATAGTGCATAATAGTAAATTGGACGAATTGCGTAAATATTTGATAGATACGTATTTGATTTAGGCAAATAATCTCTTCAATATTTTCTGAATACCAAAATCGATTAGATTCGTACATAATTCCATCTATGCGCATTTGATTTTAATATGCCAAATACATTCTCATTAAAATCAAAGCATTTCACATTAAATCGCAGTGATTTTTTCCCAATTTAAAATTTGTTAATTGAACAAATATGTCAATATTTGTGAAACCGTCGTGGAATATAAAATGGCTCGAAAGCACATCCAAGCCAAGTATAGTACGTGACGATTACCATAAAAAATAATGCAAATTTTCCAAATTAACCAATTTGGAAAACATACATCGTTTCAAACCCCCTTTTTCCATGTGGTAATCACAAACTTGGCAATAAATATAACACAATAAATTCCAAATAAAGGAGATCAAGTCTGGATAAAATTTATCCAAAGGTTCCTCTCAACGCCAATTAAAAATCCGTCTTATTCAAGTAGAGATAAACAAGATTCCCACTCGTGGGTAATAGAACAGTAGTACATTGTGGTAAGGCAAGGCCTGTGATGATGCCCTTTGTGTCAGCGCACCATACGACCTTTATTAAGAGCTTTCGAGGGTTTCGCAATAAATTATTAGGGTCGATGATTAATTTACTCATTCGCTTCAATCGCATCTTCAGTGCCTTATTTATTTATTTTTTATTGTTGGAGATTTCACAGAAACGAGAACTTTTTGTTTGCATTGTGCACGAGTTAATTTTTATAAATACAGTCTCTCTACTTTTTTTTTGGCGTAATATTCCAAAATACTCATCTTTCAAGCATTTTATCTTTTATATTCTTGGGAGCGTCGTATTGTTCTGAATTTGTATATAATATTTTACAGTATATAACAAGAATCAAGGCTAATCAATGGCCAAAGAAATGGCTTAAAATGGATGCTTAGGTATTTGAGAATTTTATTTTTAGACTTGGTACTTATTCGGAATTAAATAAAGGTCAATCGCTTCAAAGGCGAATAATACAAATGGGTACAGAAAACACTTTTCATTAATTTTTTAATTTGGAATTTTAAAATTTGTACAAGAATTTTGAACTAAAGTTTAGGGACTAAATTTTAAGTGAATCGTCTTTGTAGGTATGCTATGGTGACATAAAATCATCGATACTGTAATAAAAGAAATATTAGTTTATAAACAAAAATTAACATATCGAAAATATTTCTTGAATAATTTCTAAAAACACACTACCAAAAACAAAACTCCTTTACTTACATTTTTTTTAAGGAAAGAAGCTATGCTTTCGAATTAGCCCCACAAAATCACAAAATCTTATCAATTTTTTGATAACAGATACGAAATCACAATCAACATAAATTCACTTTTCGTCTATTATTTTCACAATTGTGTGACTGTCGTTTTACAAAACCGATATTACACTTTCATTGTTTATCATATATTTTTATCTATCTGATAATAGAAATGTTTATTCGTAAATAAGATTAATTTTTTTTTGGACTAGGAAAATTATATCTTGCTCTACATAAGTTCGTAGTAAATCGACTCACATATTTACACCGACGAACGTGCCTTTGAATAAAATTCCATTGGAGGTTGTTCGGGACGAAATAAATATTTTAGATAAATGTAAAACGAGCCTTAAGTGATTTTTCGTTAAAAAGCGTATTCCCTGCACTAAGAAACGACGGTCCAACTAAGACGTCTAGAGAAAAAAAGAAAGAAAATTAGTGAAAACTATAGAAGACAAAGTAAACCGCCTAAAGGTGTGTATGGGGAAGAAAAACTTTATTTTTCGTATCTTAAGTCTACTTACGTTTGTTGCTATTTTAATTTACAGAAGAGAGAAATCAATTTTTATTATTCTCCGGCAAATAGAACCCCCCCTAGAGCTCTTGTATTCTATTTATTAAATTTTTTTATAAAATCACAGAATGCTTTGAAAAACCTTAATTATCGAATTCTAGACTTTCAGTACAGGAAATGTGCAAATAGCGTGAATTTTTAATATACTCCGAGGCTTATTCACAAGGGAATAATTTCTCTTAATCGTATACAACTCCCATCCATTTTTGTGCCTACGTTTTTCAAATACAGCAAGAGATAAAATCACAAAATAGAACAAAACCCTAAAACCCGTGACGTAATTAAGAATTCAACTTGAACACAGCAATTTTTCTCCACTAGTGAATTTTCAGTAGAAACAACAAAGATAGGGATACGACAAGATTAAGATAAGTTATCCCACAGAGGTAGTGGGAAATTAGCTTGGGAATTTGGGATTATCATGTATCATGTGTTTGTTGGTATATCTATGAAAATGTACGAGTTAAAATTCGTCCTCGAAATTTTTAGATCCTGTTTCATTTGATTCGAATATTTGAAACGACTTCAGCACATGAGATGTGACCTTTTGATATTCAACGTCGCAACCTCTGACCTACTACTGTGGATGGAGGAAACATCTGTCTTTCCGGTACAGTGGTACGAACCCACACTGTGCGAAATAGCTCCTACGCGGCAATAAAATTTTGTCAAAGGTAAACCAAATGTTTATAATAAAATCCAAAAAAAACAACTATCACCCCGCAATTACGATTCAGCCTCTAAAGGCTTATGGAAATCATTTCAACAATGTCAACAGGTCGCTCGATAATAAAAACATTCCCCAGGTTGTACGGAATGGGTTCGCCATTGTTGATGCCGCTGAATTACAGCAGAAATCAACTCCCAAAAAGCGTTCACCAAGTTTTTGTGATGGGTGTCGGCAACCCGAAAAAGGATGTGTTGCTTCGTTATTTTATGAAAATTATTAGAAACCCTCTAGTGCGAGATAAGAAAGCTCCAAGGAACGTATGTAGAAGGATACTTTTGGAGCTTACAACAACGAAATACCCGTCTCGAGTGACGACAGCATAAATTCAGCGATCCAAGAGTGCTTGTGAACTTTTCAATATGGGAGGACCCACCAGCATTAGCACGCCCACACGGATACAGATTTTTATGAATTTTACCAATATTTCAAACACAATTAACAATTTCTACTTAATATTGTTACTCACCTGAAACCGATTTAGGGGGTCTTAATCCATTTTTGTTGTACCAAGCACTATCTCGGACCGAAAACGTAGAAGCGTTCCCCACCCTCCAAAATCCACTTGTGGAGAAATGTAACACTTTCGTTTTTCTACCAATTTTGCTTCACTTATTTTATTTTGACTGACTATGCTTATTTTTGTGAAGTGATGGACTTTTTTTTAAAAAGAACAAAATTGCGAAAATATGGAAACACAATTTATATTAAAAACCCCAAGACCAGCGCTTACTACTGGCGTATATCCGCGACTCCTCACGAAGGACTGCTGTTGTAACTGCTGGCACTGGTATACCTGCAATCCCGGCAGGATCCTCCGATACCATTGAAAATTAGTTGGTGACTGAGCGTGGGTGACAGCTGCCCTAGGTATTCTGCCGGGGGGTAATTCAGCACAAAACATTATATCGATTTTTCCCAACAGCGCATTAGCTTTAGCTAGCAAGAGAGAGGAACCCGATAAGCCTAAAATTTTGTATTTTATAGAACGAAGAAAAAAACCCACGTTAAATCAAGGGAAATTGGCACATGCGCCAACTCTCCTCATAACCCCCAAGTTCAATTCTGCTCTTCCTAGCCGAGAAGTTTTCCTCGGCTGAATGCCTACACACAGCCCGTAGCCCCATAATTTTCCATCTTTCCAACGAATCACAAAATTCTAATGCAGTGACGTAGGTCGGGTGCTTTTCACATTTTCTTGTTGTTGTTGGCCAACACCTGATGGAGCCATTCATTCCAAGTCATGGTACAATATACAAGCCCGCATCTTGTGCAGGAGAAGGCATTCAGAGCCTTCAAGGATCAAAATTGTCCTGGCAAAGTGAAAAACACGGCTTTCATGTTCAGGGTAGGAGCAATAAAACTTCTAATGATTTCAAACTTTTATTGTAGAGATTTTACTCTTATTGCCCGTATTTCAACAACTTACATTAAATTTCAAAGGTTAAAAGTATAAAAAAAGTAAAATACGAATCATACTTCAAAGTAAGTAGACGATAGTAAAGTTAGAGTCTGAAAAGAGCCACACAATACTAACAAGTATACTATTAAAAAACAAATTGTAGGAATAAAGTAAACTAAGGCGACAATAAATAGACGGGACTAATAAACTGTCGTAATAAATAAAAGAACAATATCCGACGATAGAAATCGATTACCGGGAGGTCCTCTTATCGTCTCAATGCAAAAGCAAATTGCCATACAAAATTTTATGGTGTTGCTTCATAAAACTTCGAACAGGAAAAATAAAACACTGCACGGGTGTGGAGGGCATTATTAATGGTCCAAATTTTTTCGCGAAACGACCTATTTATTAGGGTATAAAAAATATGATAGCTTGTTATAAGACTCCTCCAGAAATCTGTAGATATTGCCAAGGGAACTTAGTGATAAAGGTTGATATAAGGAAACTTGCACAGTGTTTACGTCCTTAGTACGTTGTGTCGATCATACTCAGATTGGAACTTTTTATCAGCGGTACAAATAACCAATTTTTGAAATATGAAAATAATCACTTGTATTTTTATAAAAGCCTTAAAGCTTTAAGCATCTCAAATAAAAAATGCATTTGTTTGCAAAAAAAGAAAAAATAAATGTGCTTGAACTGAAAACTGATCACGATCATGATCCGTGTCATGTAACGCCTAGAAGTCTGCAAGTCTGATCATATGATACGCGACTACCAGACGGCATCTGTCGAAGGGTAGCTTCGTCTCACGATCCAACTTGAGTTGCAAGCCTACAGGCACTCTGTTATTATTCTGTTACCTCTGCTAATTTACAGAACATTAACAGAAAAGAGATCCACAACTGCATACACAAATTTCTACTAAATTAAGGGAAGGGTTTTATTGAGAAAAATACGAATTTATTAAATCTAAGAATATTTATTGAAATAATCTGAACGCAGTACAAAAATTGTCGCATTAAAAAAGAACATTAATCAAAATTAGATTAGAAAACGATACAAATCCATGTAAGAAAATTAAATTTTTTGTATTTATACAAATATTAGTAGCAACTGAAGTGTTCGTTTTTTATTCACGCGTCATACAAGTGCTTCTCGTTCATTTAAAAAAAAAAAATTTACTTAGCAGTTTTCATTCTGGAAAAACTGGGTAACAAACAAATGTTTAGGGAACAAGCGCTTGATAAATAAATCCAAGTTAATAACGATCCTTTTATGAATTTGGTGGAGGGAATGTGCTACTTTAACTTTAATTTTGGTGGAATTCACTTTTTTTTAAATAATTTGGTATGCTTAAAATGGAATAAAGTATTAATTTTTATTGGATTTGATCACAACTGCCAACAATAAAAAGTATACAATATTACTACCTTTTATTATTTGTTGACAGCCGCTTTTAGTAAGTTGGAAAAACTACTATTGGCCATTAACTACTAATTAAGGCGTTATTGATGCGATTGGCAAAGACAAGTTCTCGATACGGAAAATTAATTAAAATAGTTGTCGAAGTTGTACTAACAAAATAATTGATATAAATTCCCTTTAATGGAAAGTGCGAGGAGCCCATCTCCATTTAAAATCCTTGGGAGTTTCTAATTGAATTGATTTTGGTTAATTACACTGACATCTTTAGAAACTAATTAAATCACTTCACCTTCATTGTAAACTTGTTTTCAAACTCTTCGATTTAATTTGCTTCTGAGTAGTATTTTAAGGGCACTTACGATAATGAAAATACGCAATTTTTTGAAAAAGATTTTAACGTTGATGCACACATTCTTCATATGGGAGCGGTGCTCAGAAATCGTTGTTCCCTCTTGACAAAGTGTTATGAGCCTTTTTCAGTAGTTGCCTTGAATTATTTATTTTACATAAAAGTCGGATCTTGTACAAATTCCTCTCCACCCCCGCCCCCCTCCTCCCATATTCGCCTTAATAGAATGAAATGATAAGACCACCGTAAAACCTTTTTTACAGGCTTCAAGCAATTTCGAGAGCATTCTGATACGACTACTCGGGAGTCCGGATGAAAATGCTCCCACAGTCCCCGTATATCTTTTCAGTTTTATTTGCAAATAGGAAATCATGAAAAATCGATGGAAAGCACTTTGTCGTATTTTCTTGTATACTCCACCACCGAGGAGAACGGTAGTGGGGCTCTGACGGATTACAACCCGGTGGAAAATATGCAGAGGACATCAATAAATATTCTGGACCACCCGGTAAGCTTAGATAAAGAATGAAGAAGAACAGAATTTAATAAAACTCCGTTCTCTGCCTACTCTGCCGGGGGGAATGCGCAAGAACCTTGAGAAATGAGTCTTTGCATTATAATCGTGAAAAAAAAAACACCTCAAGGAACTAAAACCACAGTAAAAGGTACCTATTCATTGTTTATATTGTGGGAGACTTTTACAACGGAATAACAATTCATTCTTTTCAAACTGCATTAAGGAAATAGGTCCTAAATTACACAGTTCTAACAAATTGAAGTCGGTGCGAAACGAGATTAATGTTTTGTGTGGGCGAGCCGGGTAAATATACATTTTATTTTACTTTCTTATTTTCAGTGGAACGTGACAGGATTTAGACATGACATTAAACAATGTGAAGGTTTACGCTTGTAATGTCCGGGCATTTCTAACTGCCTAAGGCTATGGAGCTACATCAATAAAAACTATTTGCTTTTTTCTAAAGAAACTAAAATATTAGCTGTGCTCTTTCTGCTATCGTTTGCAAGATTTTTAAAGTAATAACAATAATGCACTTAACAAAAAATCCATCATTATGGAATTGTTTTTTAGTTGCGAATCCTCTTCAGCAAAAATGCCACTATTTACAACTTTGGGTTTTAAATAATATCAGAACATAAAATGTTAGAACTTATAATGTACTTTAGAAGGCTTCGTTGGAATCTTCAGATACGGTCCCCTTAAAACCTTTAATTTCAAGAACGCCATATAATTCTTCCGTATCAGAGCCGCCGGTAGCTATTTAAACTCGAGTCCCCGCAATCATTCTAGACCTCCAGACTTTTAATGATTTTTTTAATGGTCGTTAAGGGTTATAAGGGTTAAATGAGCATAGGTTTGCAATGTAAAGTCTGTTACAGGTAAAATAAATAAAATTCGCGGACAAAACAAGTAGCTGTTTTATAAGGAAGAAAAATTAAGTAAATGAAGGACGTCTTGTACCTTCATTCAATGCATTCCAATCACCATTTGTTTCAATGTTTTAAAACTGGCGACGCATATTTTGATTTATTATAAGGATTGATATGGAACATGCAATATATAAAAACTCATACTTCGTTGAATACGAAATGTTTGCGATTTTTTCCATATGATTTTAAACATATGATGCATATTTTGATGACTAGAATGTGAGCAAAATGTTTAATTTCAAAACATATGCGTCTTGGAGTAAATCTCGCAGTCGAATACTTGATTTCTTGGTTCTCATTACTTTATAATTGCAAGTATTCATCGAATTACTCTGTTATTCTCAATTAATCAAGGTCTTAATCGTAGACATTTATATTAAAAAAAACCACTGTTGATAAATTAGATATCAATACAAAATCATATCGATTTCTGTCAATTTTGTAATATAAAAATTCAAACTTACATTGATAATATAAAATAGTTAATATTGTTACTTCATAAATACGAAAACTAAATTTTTAGTGGTATTGCTTATCATGGAATTTCGTCCATTCACAAGAAAATCCTCCGCTTTTTTTAAAAAGTAACTTTTTTATATAATTTTACTAAAGAAAAAAATTGTTACATCCTCATAATTTCATAATTTGTATAAAAATAAACTTTTAGAGCTGCTAAAAATATATTTTTATATATTTATTTAACTAATATTTGATCTTATCTATGAACCATGAAGCATATTGACGATTTCTATTTACTTCAGAATTAATATTATTATTCTCGCGAAAAACTGCGATGTCAGATATTTTTCACCTCCTAACTACCATTCTGTGAAATTCTACACAAATATTTTTTTAAAACCTATTGTCCAGAAAATTTATGCTCAACAAAAATTAAGCTAAAAAAAAGCAAGATCTTTAAAAATTAATTTTTTTGCAGGTACCATGCAGGTAGTCAAGAAATTTATAATGTCTAAAATTATTGCAATTACAATCTCACTGGCGGAGTCGGATTGGGCAGCATGGGAGCACGAAGTCTTATTAGTTCAATTCGTTGTATGACGCATTACGTATTTAATAAACTATGTTATTTTTTTTCTTGTTCTACAATTCCTTAGTAATACCGTTCTGTCTTAACACATTTCTCTAAACTTTTAAAAACTACTTAACTTGTCTTCGGTACAAATGGACTTAAAAACAAACTTACGCGATTATTGCTTATAGAAAATTTTTTAATTAATACAAGAATTACATAATGGGCGCAAATAAAACTTTGCTTAAACTTTTCTTATACACAAAAATGCAACATGCTTAATAATTGTATTAAATCCCTAATGTCACGGTTCGAGTATCCTTTTAAAAACCACTTTACATACCCTCTTTACACAGCTACGACTAAGCTAATAAATTTTTAAAACAAATTTCGCTTTAAAAAAAAATGCGACTTTCCTTAAACTCTTTCATTAAAACATGATTTGTGTGTGGACAAAAAAAAAAAAAAGAAAAACATGATACAGAAAAAAATATTTGAAAGATGAGATGAAAAACTTTCATTTTTTCTTACAAATTAATTTTAACATCACTGAAAACATTTTGATCACTCCGGTACGGATCGTGTGTAAATGAAATGCATCATTATTTTATCTATCCTACGTGTACCTGGGCAGCATAATCTTTCTAGTTCTATTCGTGCTAATTTTCTGGTAAATATAGTTTTGTTCGAATTTCTTTTGGAACTTGTAGGATCTTCCTATTAGGAACTTTGTTATATTTTGAATGTATTGTGTTGTATCATCGCGGTTCTCCGTCAAATGTATTGATATCACCTCTATGTTAACTTTGTCGAAAGGTAGCGTTTGAAGGATCTAGACAAAATACAAAAAGCATTAATAAAATAAAATTTTTAACATTCACGTGTCTAAATATACCTCTAATTCGTGCCCTGAACATCCAAGACTTAGTAGGTCAAAGTCGACCCTGTTAACAGCCAGCATTAGAGTGTAAAGTGGAAAACACTTAACTCTAGAATTGAACCAGGCGCTCTCCTCATCGAGCAGACTATTGATTCGCACCTCTGAGTCCTCCTCGTTGTGAATAGTAATCTGAAATAGCGATCGAATTAGATAATTAATAAATTTCAGTTATTCGACGAAATTACCTCCTTTGGGTATCCACTTGGCGAGACGCACGCATGCACCACTTGAATTTTGGGCCTATGAACGTTTTGTTTTCGGAGTGTAAAATATTTCCTTGGCTCGGGTTCAACTATTACCCCGCCCCAGTTCAATGTTTCAGCGAGCCAAGGTGCCGTCATTGCATAGCTAGTTGACCCCGTCATGGACTGTATAAAGGCCCCATTGAATTTTCCTCCCACTAAATCGGCAATGTAATGGGCCATTTCGGGCGTTAGCTCGTGCCGCTCTGTGAAGTTCAAGTGCTCCACAGGAGCATTTTTTAGAAAATTCATTGGATATTTTTTCATGTGAATTTCTCTAAGGAACGCTATAAGTGTTGGATCGTCTTGTGATACTCCTATCAGTTCATAATCTCGTGACATGTTTAATCGAAACTGTTGATGCCTAATTTCTGTAAATACAAAGAAAAATTATCGCAATTAAAAAAATTTGCCAGATAAAGTCTGCCTGCCTAGAACAAGCCAAATAATCCAAACACGAATTTTCCATTAATCCAAGCAAATGAAATACGTCACCTTATATTGCTGTTTCTCACGTAAATTGCAGTTTTGTTTGTTTGTGTACCTATTGATTTTCTGAATATAAGCTATATATATCCTCGGGAACGATTTTATTTGAAGAATTATATAAAGCATCATCCCAAAATTCTCTAATTGTACGATTATTTTTGTAAGTTTAACTTACTTACTAAAGTAACAAAAAAATCGATCCATTTTCTTCCAATTTGTTTAACTAAATGCAACTTTCTTTATTTTCTTTTGTTTTATATGTCTTTTTTCTATAACAATGAATACTAATAAAATAAAAGCCATAATACCCACAATCAAATTCAGATACCATTTAATTTGAGGTTGTTTAAGTTGTTTGGCTTTAACTTAAATATTTTTGATTGAATTTGCACGAGATTTACTGAAGACGCTCTTTAATTTGATACCCCAATTTCGAGATTTCGGTCCCAAAAAATCATAGATCCTTGGGTTTTTTTTCAAAAATTTGACGACTCTTTTTTCGATGCCACGCGAAAGTAGACGCGAAAAGCTAACACGGAACACTAATCCCTATTTTGGCGTAAACAATTCTAACCCTCGGAATTGAATTTCGAACATGAGGAAAAAGTCGATTTTAGCACATTTTTTAACAATCATAATATTCTTTTGTAGCGTTAAGAAAAACAATCCATCGCAGAAAGATCTTTGGCAAAAATCAAAGTGCTAAACTGTTTAATTTATAATTAAAATTCAAAAATGTTTGTATCTTTTTAATAAGACGAAGAATAAACAACAAGTATTTGGAAATTCTGCGTTCCAATTCATATAGAGCAGTACATAAGTGTTTAATCTTTACTTGGTGAAAAACAATTATTTTAGACTGACGATTAAAGTTTCAATGTTTTAAAATTTAAACCTTCACGATAACATTTCGGAAAATAAATTTCGTTATTTCATCATTGTATCTTTTTAAAAGGAATTAACAAAGCATTTAATACTTGTAACCATAAAGTGTAAAGTCCCCGAAAGTATTAAAAAAAGTAAATTGTTAATACTCTTTAGTATGGAAAACGTGATCGAATTGAACATCAACAAAGGACAAAACAATTACCAGCAATCAGACCAATTAATGTTAAAAACAAAAGTGGCCTTGATATGATAAACATTATAAGTAGGCAAATGAAGTACCTTTGTTTTGAGGTTCCATATAATAAAGCAACAAAGGAATACTAGTACGTCAGTCAATTTCCAGAAATCTTATCATAACCTACTATAAATTTTAAGCTGAATATCAAGAGGAATTTCACACTCAAGTGGTTACTATAAGTCCCGCCCTCTTCATTTTGAAATCTTTCCAAACAAAGCCGTCGTCGCACTGCAGTCTGCAGCTCGTATGAAATTACTCATTGTTCCAATATTTCCACCCCGCGGGTCTAGTACCCACCTCCAGTACGGAACCAGTACGGAACCACGAACTTAAAGTGGCACTTCGCTTTCGAGTGACTCACATCCGGGAATGATTTATTTCATCCATACGATCGCATGTAATTCCGTACAAATAAAAAGCGAATCTCAATTGCTGCGGAGACAATTGATAAGGTAAGGCGACTAATTGTCATGGCTCTGCGACGACAGACCACCATCACCGACCTCAAGAAACCGCTGAAGGTCCGGTCCGTCCACGAAGACCATTCCCCTGGTGAAAAATGACTTCACCTATGAGGGGGGACAACATGAAGTGTTTGTTCTGTTTACTTCTCTTCGACTATCGCAGGTTGGAGGTTAATTTCCAGACGAAGCTAGGCAAAGTAACACACCTTAAACGAATTATACAAATCAAGAGAGATAATTAAGAACGCGGCGGTCAGTAGAAGCGATCGTTGGTGTTGTTGTTGCGTGCCTCTGCGACCACCATGATAAAAAAACAATTTATTCATTTGGTTTAAGACCGCCGCAACAGGAAATGCTGAGAAAATTTCTGCGAGCAGCTACCGGCACTATCAATAATGAAAATCTTAAGCAAGGAGCTAGAAGCAAATGTGCTAGACGATTAAGGGAATAAACGACTATTGATTAAGAATTTTCTTTTTTGTAGCACACCTTAGACCTCAAAAGTCTTCAAAGGTAGACAAATGTTTTTTAAAAAGAAAAAAAAAGCATACTAATCTGCCAGCCGAGGAAATTGATGACTGTATGTAAGACATTGGTCAAGATTCAGGCCGATACGATGTCCTCAATTATCTAGATAAAATAGGCAATGAGCAGAAGACTTGCTCTTAGTGAAGAAGTGCAATATATGGTTAATTAGCGCAGCTGAATAAGGCAAATCTATCAATTAAGGCTGACATGATCGCGCTCGAGACTAGCAAGTCTGAAAATTGCTTTTATTTCACTTTTTCAAAGTGGAATCAACTGTGTGATGTAATCATTAACATTGCAATATTTTCGCGATTCTCTATATAAGGAGCACTTCGTTTCATGACTTCACATCACACTTAAACTACTTCATTTAATTTCTGTAATGGTTTTTTGCTTTTGTAATCTTCTAAATTGTTCTAGAAAAAAATAATTTTTAGATACACCGTAGATGAGCGAATCGCAGATTGAAAATCTGACAAAAAATGGGTCATGGGTCTGGAAAAATATTAAAACACAAAATAAGTATAATTAAACAACAAAAACTTACAGGAAGGTCCTTTCTTAACAGAACTTAGCGTTTCTATACTAATTCCTCTAAAACTTTTATTGTAGTTGGTACGTATGACTACATTCTACGGATTTACGAAATATAAAAAAAAAAAATGTCTAAATAATGCCTATATTTAACTCAAAGACACTCGATACATTTAAATGACTGTAGCCAAGCTTAGTCAAACTTTTAAAGTTCACCGTGAGTGAATCAGCAACATTCGTCCTCCTTTAGGTGATGACACACAATGCTAATTTTCTCTTTCTTTTCTAAAACCATCTAACCCAATTACTATAATGAATATGCTTCATTTAGGCTAGGCTAAATAGCCCATAAAATATAAATCAATAACTAATAAAAATGACATAATTGAGTCGTTCTCATATTCATAAATATTCAAAAAACTTCAGACTCACTCAATGCACGGAGAAGACCGCTGCACGATGATCAAAATGGTCACCATAAACAAATTTAAAAAGAAATTTTATGAATGAACTTCTTTTTTTCCTTTTGATTGACTTCTTCGATAGTGTGAGCTTTGAATTTTAAATTTCACAGACGCCCCAAACTACTTTGGAATATTAATCAGGATAAAAAAAAAAAATTAAAAACCACAGCAGCAGTATATACGTCCTGGTTTTTAAGTCTCCGTGTTGTTTGTGAGTAAAATTGTGAGATCAAATTGTAAAATCGCGATTGGCGAGACGGCAGCGACGACAACGACGATTAACTATCCCTCTTCTGACTCAGAAATTTTCTTCAAATCGAAATATTTTACCAATCTAGACATAGGTGTTATGTCCATGTGCCCGCAAAGGGAAAGACGAAACGGAGATGAATTCGGACGAATTACAGTGGATGGCTAAATAATTAAAGACACGTCATAATTGGATTTCCTAATTAAATATAGGCATAAAAATTCTAAAGATCTTAATTATTAACTCGCTCCTAATAAGGGGTTCATTTATGTCGTGCCGTAAAAGAAACGATTAAAGAACTTCAAGAAAAGAATCCGTAATAAATATTCAGTAAAAGATCAATAAATTTAAATTCTTATGTATATAAAGGTGTCCAATTATCGAGGTTTAGATATATTGAGATTAGTTTGGATAAAATTCGTTGTACCGTTGTCTTACGCACAATTTCATTCTGTATCTAGTGTACAGCATACTTTTATTGCATTTCAAAGATTAATGGACCAGTTGTGAAGAAAATTTGCAAAATAATATTAATTGATTCTTAACTCACTCTTATTCACTTATGTGAATAGGAAACAATAAAATTTTACAATCAAAATTAGGATTGATTTAAAAAAATAATAATAATCATTCGAAAATGGTTAAATACTAGTTTTTTTCTTTGGTTTAATAAAATATTTATAGCTTAATAAAAAAACATACATTTTTAGAAGTTATAAATACTTCTTCAGCAACTGAACAACCTACTGTATCCTACCTGCATATCATCCGGGTGGACAGTACGTTGATTTTTTGAAATAAAAAAATAAAAAATAAAAATAAACATGATAAAAAGGTAAACAACACTGAAATTGCAGTCTGTATTCTAATGAGTTGTCCAAAGATACAAAGTAGTTGTACAAATCAAGAAACGCATTTATCAAAACGTCTCTGTGCCGTTCAAGGATAAGTTTGGTTCAATCATTATTATGGCCAACCACGTTAAATGGTCTGTTGCAGCCAGGTACACACCTACCGGGTTTTCTCGAAAATGGATCAATGCACAGCACGAGATCGTTTAAGAATTCAGCTGTAGGCGTAAAAGCCGGCACATGTCGCCATAAGGCAATTTCCCATGCAGGCCCAAATGGCCTGCACCTTTCTTGGACGGCTAAACTGCTGCAGAACGTGTTCCTGGCTCATTTGCACCAAATAAAATTCTTTTTTTTTTATATTTGCTTACCTGTGGTGTCCATGTAGACTATGAGTATGCTGAGGACAGTGGCGAAGGATAGCACACATAGGGCGATGGGCAGCAGTTGCCGCAACGGGGAAGGCCCTAGCCGAGGATCGACCTTTGTTAGTGCAGATTTGGCAGACTTTTTGCAGTTAGCAGTTGTTGCAGTCGTCATCTGGCAGCAGGGCGGCAGGTATGCAGCAGGCACATTTGCGGTTGCGGTCGTCGGTATCGTCCCCGTCTTCGCCCGGTCGAACGTCGGCAGGATCTGGGGTGATTTCGTTGAAGGTTTCGCCGGGCCAAGGTTCGATGTCAGCGATGTTGAGGCTTGTGAGGGATGCGCTGAAAATTCAGCCGTCATCATGATTCGTTAAGACATTTACGCGCTCGAATCGTTTCACTAGGATTCAATATCTGCAAAAGTAATACACGGTAAAACTTCCCTTAGAAAATGCGGTTGTAGTAATACAGATCTGAAAAGAATACCACTTCTTCTAAAAAAAAACCACGCCCAAAATAAAGTAAAATTTATTCCTTTTCACATCTTAGGGTCTCAACACTTTTTTTAATCTATAAATGTATTAAAAACTCCCCGGCCCATAAAAGGATCAAACATAAAACCAAAACTCATAGGTGTTTGTTGGCTTTAACTTGGATACTTTTGACCCAAGTCGCGAAAACATTTATTTTCTGAGATCTGTACAAAATTTTGCACACACTTTTTCGACGCTAAATCAAAATGGACTCAGAGAGCTACACGGAAGACTAACCCCTTGGCGCAGACGATTCGATCGTGCGAAAAATTCTAATTTTACCCCATTTTTAAACAATTATAGCTTTTTTTCATAGCATTAAAACTTTACTACGTCTTAAATTCGTTTTAACAGCCATTACTAATAAGTTTTTAGTTTCCAAGCAATGGCACCTGGATCATCGTATCACAAAAATAAACGAAAAAGTTAGTACAGACCATGGTGTCATTTTTAATTAGTTTTCACCAGAAACGGAATATAGCAATTTATTTCGATTACCACTAACTCTTCATACAAGGCCAAAGTAAATGGGCTGGTATAGGTGCTAATTAGTCACAAAAATCAATAGGACTCCGAACAAAATGTGAGACTACCGGGGGTACCTCATCTAGAAATAGAAACGCCTTAAACCCAACCTTGACTCGTTCGAACTTTATTTGAAATCAATCGTGCTGATGAAGGCAAAAGACACAACGGACGGAAAAAAGTCTGACAGACAAAACCTTACCAAGGGAACCCAATTGTTAGAAGGATCTTTCGCCTCTGTCCTCATTATCATTATTCTCAGACATGTGACAAACTCCGTTTGATATAAAAACTGCGACAATATCGATTATAAGGGTACGCTCCAAGTATCGCATTGCAACTATAGAAGAGACGCCGGCCCAGTGAAACTCAAAGTCTGCAAGGTCTGCTCGAGACGTGTCTTCCTCCTCTGGGAAGAAGGAGCCACAAAAGAATGCACAAAGCATGGACGGCCATGTACCATTGCCTGTGGAAGTGAGGAACGGAAGAAACTAAACAACTGAGAGGGTGTATATGACCACCTGTCAAATAAGACCCTACAGAGGCAGATGTTTCCATCTGTTAAGTATCTCACATCGACCTCAAGGAGGAATTTTCATGGCATGACGACGACCGTCGGAAAGAAAATTTTATTTGACTATGCCTTTTGTTGGACAATTACTCGATACAAACCTACGTCTCAGTAGACCAAATAGTGGGTTTTTAACTTTGTAAACATTAGACTGAAACAACTTTAAAAAATTCTTTGAAAATAATCATTTCAATCAACCAAACATTTTATAGCTAAGATTTCCTTTCAAAAGCGCCTGGGACGTACAAGTATATTTTTTACAGTAGGAATTATCACACAAAAAATTGAAGGATAATTGTAAAAAGCTCTATTTTCTTTAATAATTAATTTTTAATGCACTTAAAATTATACTTCTACTTAAGATTCTTTATTATCCTAAAAAAATTGCAATAATTCTTCGTATTTCTTAAAAAAAGCAACAGACAAAAAATGTGTTTTAATAGCTCACAAAATTGTCATAAAGGCAAAAATTACCTGTGCCAACAACACGCAGGTCGTAAAACAATTAAAATTTATTATTTCTTTTTTTGTTTATATGCCGGCACAGGTCATCACAGCATTTGTTCCACGGCTCCTTCCGCACGGATTCAGCTGAAATCACATGGCCTTTCAAACAAGAGTTCTAGTAGTAAATAATACTATATAGCGCCTCCGGACACTCATTGGTTCTACCTACCTGCAGACTATACCTAATGGCTACTGTTATTCCTCATTTGTGCAAACTATTTTCTCTATCATTTATCCTTGGAAGTGTTATATAACATACAATTCTTACTTAGTTGAGGTGCTGCCATTGATTTTTAATGTGCTATTCGGGGAATCGGTCTTATTTGTTTTCAATCAGCAGACACACTCGAACTGGCACTTTTAATCGTATACTCAACTCTTGCAAATGACTAACAGAATATTAGAATTTTAGTGCGTAGAACTAGATACTCGCTTTACTGTGCTATACTTACCAAAATAGGTATTTGTCTGTATTATATTTTTTTTTAAATAAAGGAGAGAAAATAATCAACTTACGATGAAGTCGAAAAGTAAAGATAAACGATTTTAAGCTTTAACTGTTGACTCAAAGTATTCGTTTGTAGTTTTATAATTGATTACTTTGCAACGCGATAGTAGTAAAGGGGTTTCTCAAAAAGGCTTGGCTATACTCAAGGCATTATTTAGCAATTCTTCAACGTATTTAAATATTTACTGTTTATTGCAAAAAACACCTCTAAAACCTAAAGTGCTTTTCAACTACTTGCAGTATTTGACCTTTCAAGCGGCCGATTATGGTCATAAAGCGTTAAATGAATTGCAATAGCGAGCAGCCCACCTGAATCTGCATAAAACGCTTCGCTGTATCACTAGCGTCTACTTTTAAGATCGTACAGAGCGTACACAAGTGAAATTTGGCCGTTCCGCACAATTGAGAGTAATCTACGATTTCGAACTCAGACTTTTGCTTTTACGATTTTCGAGATCACTTTCTTAGCGCACGCCTTAAGGAGGCTCATAGTGTTCCAACAATATCAACAACTTGCCCCCCCCAAACGTGCATTGACATTTACCACCAGGTATTTTCCTTCCTGTTGTCTTCGTTGTAGAATCATTAAGATCTTGGAGGCGTTGTCACTATACCAGGAATTTTAAAACTTTTCTGAAATCCAATCTGAGCTCGAAGAAGGTTAATGCCTTACCGACTGTGAGACTGTGCTAACTGCAGAAAAGGTAAAATAAAAAAGAAAACGATGTGAAAAAAATCAAAACAGAGAGACTGCTGCAGAGTTTACCGCTTTTAAAGGTAGAAAAGCCTTTATGGTTGGCCGCATCTCACATTGCTTCATTGAGAAGAATATGCTTAAAGTTGGAATAATGAAAAAAAAAGAAGAAAAAAAAGAACTAGTTCGACTAAGACATGGGGCCTACTTAGGTAACAAGGAATTATAATTTTAGCGGGGTTAATTGACTTTTGTTGGACGTAACGCGCCTGTTTATGGAGGTCTGCAATTAAGCACATTTTTTATTACTTCCTTTCGTTTATTAATTCGGTTTCTCTATGCATATATGTTAGATTGGAAGGCGTTCAGGTGCTCGTTAATTTTCTTAATTTTATAGCCAAATGTATTTAAAAACATGTATTTAGGTGGTCGAGTATGTAGTTCACTCCTTCACGTGAACCACAGAATCTCCTCCACATTGTAATATTCTGTTCTTGTTCCGGCATCTCACGAAATTCACATAATTTCGGAGCAAACTAAGCTATTAACATAAATTAGTAATCATTACGCTTCCTAAATTAGCTCTTCTGTGCTTATGTGTTTATTGAAATATTTTTGAAAATTGTCCATTCGAGACAAGACAACCGAATTAAAACAAATCCAATCGAGTCAAGTCAAATTAACGCGAGGCAAGCCAAGTTAAACCGAGTCAAATATACCAGAGCTGACTCAATCGTTTTTCTTTTTAAAAATGGAATGTTTGATTTGTTAAGGGGTATAATCTTCTCAGAAATGATTTTTCTTGATGATGATTCAGTAAAAAAATATTTCCAGGAAGAAAGAGTTCTCGGCCTTTTGTTGATATTTCGCAATACAATAAAAGACAAATAAAACGATAGTCCGCAATTTGTTAAATGCTTTATTCTAGGATGATTTACTATCAAGTTAGAAAAGAGAATGGGTTAAACTATCTCTTTTATTCGCTACATCTATAAATTAAAAATAAACTCGTTTTATTTTATTTTTCAATTGGAATAATTTTATTTCTTATTAATCCTTATTCGCTTTTTTGGTTTTTGTCTTGAAGCAATTAAGTCTATTCATCATTCATCTTTGTTGTTCTTAAAGTACTTTGTTGAATTAGCACTCATTCTACAATTTCAACGAAAAATTCCACTTTTTCTCTAATAATTTATGTCTTTTTTTAAATTGTTCTTTTTGAAATATTTCATCTTCTGTGAATGCAACAACTCATATTCTACTTTGTAAGATGCAATTTGACCAGAAGACAGTCTCTAGTAGCTACAGGCAGATTGCCACCAAGGACTAGTCGTGCACAGCCCATTCCCATCTTTTTTAATTGAAACGCATTTTATCCGCCAGCAGAGAATTTTTCTTCACAAAAATGACAAAAACTCGCAAGACGACATCGACGTTGTCGTCGCAGCCACAGACAATGATTTTATTTTGCAGAAAAGATAGCCACCATACAATCCAAAGATTGCGGTCCATCAGAGTAGAGCTTAGTGTGGAGCTCATCATCATCGTTGTACCGAGGGCAGCAAAGAAGAAGGGGTTGGAGGGGTTTCTTTGGCTAAAAGTAATCGCGACGAACAGACAACATAGTTGATGAGGTTGCATCACATTTCCTAGTTTCAATTGGAAACGCTCTTTTGTATCTAATGAATTTGTTACGATGAAATTGAGGACTGGCTCGGCCTAGCGCCGCTGAAGGCGCGTGAGTCGCCACCGCGTATTTGCGCGTCTTTCTCGCAGCGAAGATTTTACAGGATTACGAGGGTATTAAAAAAAGGTGGCCGCAGTGGTTATCGAAGTGTGAAGATCCCATTATATGCGAACTGTTTTCAATCAGCAAAATCCTCTTACCCATTTCTAGTTAAAATAAAAAACGGAAAACTACTTTTCAAGCTCTCTTAGCTCGTTCCTTTTATTACGAAAATTGTTTCCCTTTCCCCAAAATGGGGCATAGCCCAGCGACAGCTTTGCATGCAAAGCGACGGCGGTGGCGGTGGTTTATGGCCCCAAATAGTTCGTGGACAGGGGAGAACCTTGGTGGCGCGCAATGGTGGTGACTCCAACGCTGGTGGATTGCTTCAAGCAGCAATGCTTTTGACCGTGGGTCGTCGTACAATAAATTAGCTCAAAACATAGCTGTGAGAAGTAGAGAATAACGTGTGCTTTTACGCTACAAATGGGGGATCGCCTCCCTGACCATCATCGTCGCCGCCGTTGGGTGACCAGGCTAGGAGGAATAATGTTGACCAAGTTGACCACTACCGAGATTTGTTTTAGGCTGATAAGTCTACGGAACAAAGTGCTTCAAATTGGCCTCAGGGGGAATTGAACTGCTTAGGTTTTCTTACTTATTCAGAGTGGCCAGGATATTAAGTAGGGTTCTAGAAAAGATTTTTGGGGCATAAATCACAGAAAAGACATGGGGGGCATGAACTAAAAGTTGGTCTAGTTTGTGGTATCCCCGGGAGCTATAGAAGTGCCTACTTACCTCCTCTAAAGGGTGGGCTAATAAATTGGTGCAGTGCAGATGTCGGTTAATTTAAATTATTCACAGTAGTATTAAATTTTAAATGAATTTTTTGAAGACGACAAAAACACTGAATCCATCACACAAAAGAGGTGAGATTTTTCTTTCACGAAATCGTCTTTTCGCACATAGCTGAAATTCTTTATAGTAGCACGTTTATTGCACCGGATCAAGGCACTTTAATACTTAAGGGATGAAGAATTTATGAATTGTATTAGACCGCAAAACCGCTTGAGCAAATTGTAAACTTCCTTTTAACTTCGCACGCAACTGTTTTCTGACTACAAGAAACCTCGGAATCAAGTGTCAAAATGTAATATTCGGCGAAGAGAGCAAGAGCCTGACAGAGAGAGGAAGAGATATGGCGAATACACCCGTCTCGTGTACGTACACGAAAGATGCGGCGAAGAACGCCAAATCGCATGCATGTGTAACGGTTGTCTCGCTTTTTAAACGATATACACTTTTGTGTGGATTGTGCTTTGGACGAATCGGAAAGAAACGTCAGGAATATTTCCAGTGATGGCGGTTTGATGTATTCTCACATTTTTTTTAAGTATAGTAAATTAATAAGCCGTTTTCTTTATCATTTATTTAAAACTCGTACAGCCTCTTCGGTAGCCCTTGTTTCTCTTAAAGTTTTTAATATACTTTCGTTTCAATTGTTTTAAATTTGCTTTTGTTTACATTCCAGTACAGTAAGGTGCAACTTTCTTTGTTACATAACCCTACACTAGCCTTAATTTTAAATAATTTGCTTCATTAGCACATTAATTGCATTAATTGCATGAATTACAATTAAATTTTACTGGAACATCGGCCTCAAATGACCTAAGGCATTCAAGAAATCCAAATTTCCGGATTTCACTTTTGACCGTACTTAGTTGTTCAATTGTCAAATGGCACGTCGTACAGCTGCTTACAAACAAACCTTTTAATTATTGGAGAAAACTTCTGCCCAATTGCAAAAATGGGCGTTCGCGGTTTAACCAGTTACATCGCACGGCACGCCGAGTGGTATCTCCAAGCGTACGAACTGCACGACACCGATTTGGTTATCGACGGGGACAGCCTGGCCTGCATCCTGTACAAGGACGTCTCCGGCTGCAACTCAGCCTTCGGGGGTGACTATGACGAGTACTATCGCACTGTGGTAGGCTTCTTCGATATCCTGTTTGAATGCAACGTTCGTCCCTTCATACTAATGGACGGTGGTTACGAACGAAAGAAGATGCGGGCAGTGGAAAAGCGACTGAGGGGGAAGATCTGCTTAGTGAAGCACCTTAACCCGTGCATGAGCAAGCCGCTGTTTCCGCTAATGATGAAAGAAGTGTTCGTCGACGCCGCCACGGATTGTGGCATCAAAGTGATGCGGTGCATTTTTGAAGCCGACGACGAACTAGCCGTATTGGCAAGGAGGTTGAACTGTCCGGTTTTAAGTTACGACTCGGATTTCTACATCCACAACGTTAAGTACATCCCGGCAGTCACCCTGACCATGAAAATCCTTACTAAAAAGGAGGAATACTTGCTCAGAAATAGAAATCTCCGCCAATGTGAAGCCCGTCGCATCCAGAAATGTTCCAAAGCCAACAAAGGGAAAAAACTTGTTCCAGTGGAGCTTCAGAATGCAGGAAAAAATGCTAGCAGGACGGTTAAATATCTTGACTGTTGCATTTACAAGATCGAAAACTTAACAAAGGGCTGCAAACTACGGAAGGATATACTGCCCATTTTTGCAGCTCTACTAGGTAACGACTACATCTCAGGGTTTGCCTTCAAGCAGTTCCACGCCCATATTCGCAAAAAGGCTCAAAAGGGGCCCCATTCGCGACTAGACGGACGCATCAAAGCGATTATCATTTGGCTGCGAAACGAGACTAAAGAATCTGCACTAGAGAAGATTCTTGGAAGAATGAAGAAAGAACAGCGAGAACCTCTGCTAGCGCAAATTGAAGCTGCGACTTCTGGCTATAGCAACGAAAAAAGCGATGCTTACGAGTACTTTGAACTTCACCTGGAGGAAAGGGACTACTTCGAAGAAGATCCTGATGACGATTTACCATTTATTAAAGAAAATGAAGTCAAAGAAGAATTGGATTCAGATCTGATTTCTATGGAGCAGGATACTTTGGAAGAACCTGAACAACTTTTGGAGGAAGATGCTGAGCCTGACAATGTAAACTCTGAAGAACTATCAGACGACGAACCTGCATTGGAGGATGACGTTCTAGTAGAGCAAAATGAGGACATTCCAGAAACTGAATTCCCCCGGTGGCTGCACAAAAAAATTTCTTCAGCCGCACTGCCCCGATTTTGTGTTGATTTAGTTCACCAAAACTTGTATATAAACAACCCGCAGGTCGAGAACTTCCTCCTGCCCGACTGTAACGTCATAGCCCTCCCTCTACTACGGTACATCTTCACACTCTTGAAGTACCCAGAGAAACCCCAGCTCAGGTATTTATCGAGGGTTGTGAGAGTCACCAATGTTAACTACACTCGGCTAGATGCTTTAGAGAGTGTAACGAATTTTGATCCTACAGTACAATCTCTTGATGCTCTAAAGAAAGTGTTTCTTTCCTTACCGATACCCACCGAACGCCTATTTAGAGATATTGAACATATCCCATCCCATCTGCAGCTCTATGCCCTGGCCCTCGTTTATTGGGCGAACAACACAAAGCATGCCGATGTGATCCATTTTTACAGCCTCCTTCTTTGCCTTGTAATCGTTTCTGTCGTGGACGCAAAAATAATCCCCATACGAGACAAGCAACAGTTCCTAAAGAAATACGGCAAAGATTTACGCAAGGAAAAGATAAGGAGATTAGCTGTAATACAATCAAAGGAGAACAGTGCCAAGGGCGCTGCTCCTACGAGGGAGCAATTGAAGGCAGAGAAGATTGAAAGTCTGCTGCATAAAATGGAACCACAACAGAGGATCGAGTACATTTCGAAAGCGGAGTGCATCTTAATACAAGAAAATCTTCTTAAGTATTTCCAACAACCACATTTTAACTACAATCATCATGATGAATTTTCAAGCAGTTTGGTCCATGGGTTTTCGGAGTTTCAGGCTGTGATCTATCAACTGTACACTATCAATAGATTGGTCAACGAGCCACTGGAGTCTGTTAAGATGGCTCGGGTGTACAGTGGGGTATTTTTATACAACATTTACAAGAGCTTGAGAGCTCGACCAGATTTAGAATATTACGTGGAGAATTTCCTGTTAAAGGAATCGTCGATTTTATTGGCTTTCTATGGGTTCCTCCTGGACTGGTTTCGTCCTTTCGTACCATTTTTAAAGAAAAATGAGAAGATAAGTGTTAAGAAACGGACAAAGAACAATAAAAATGGAATCAAGTCAAATGTTCCTGTTGTTGAGGAGTTGACTAATAGTTTTGCTCTACTGGAGGTGTAGAGGTGTTTTTTTATTCAAATGGTTTAAATAAAAATTTTATGAATGTTTTAACAATTTGTTTGTTATTTCACGGTTTCCTACTCCTCACAAAGTTCTGACAATAAAAGCACAATTTCTGCGCTCAATAGAAATGAAATATATTTAAATTTTTTACAGCATTTGTATCTTTTCATTTAATAGCAGTTAAAACGTAAAAAACTTGCACATAACTACGCTATAATTTCATATTCTTCATCCGAGTCGTCATTACTGTCTTTGAACCCTTGCAGCTCCACGAAATCTAAATTTAGCCATAGTATTCTTGAGTTTTTTAGAAAAAATGGAAAATTAAGGACACACTCACCTTCCTGCGGCACTGATTTCTTTCGGCCAAGATTCTTGGCTTGTGGCACCCATGACGTCGGGCGCGACTTTGTAATCTCGAAAAGCGGCTGATTACCTGAGTTGATCACTTCGTTTTTCAGTTTGTCCATTAGAATTTCAAAGCTAATGCGAGTTTTGCACATAAAGCACTGTAAAAAATAGTTCATGATTAACAGAAGTTATGGGGCGGGGTGTTGGTTTAACTTACGACTGCTAAGGATGGATCCATTTGAAGGAAATTAATTCGAGATGCATATTTCTGGTGGAAGGTTTCGTCTAGCTCTATTTCTGTTTGTGAAGTCTTGCTCCCGACACTGCCACAACGTTGTGTTGTATGTGGATCGAGGAATATCACATCATCATCGACGTATCCTATAAAGTAAAGCGCCTGATTGGGCCGGCCACCGATCATTCCGGCATTTCCGACTAGTTCGAAGCATTTTTTTAAGGCAGGTATGTAAATGGGATTGATGTCGGTCAGCCCGAGACGAAGGGGAATGATTAGGAGTAGAGGAGTCCACGACGATGAGGTTTCATCCCAGCAGAGTGAGTCTAGGAGATAAAAGACTATTAAGAAGGGCATTTGGTTGAGATTTGGGGGAGGTCTCACATATGTCGTCAGTTGCAATCAAATTATCCAGTGCAACGTGGATCGCAATCGAACACCAATCGTCGTATTTTACCAGTTTTCTGAAAGTGACCGATTTCAGACGTGTTAGTTTAACTTATCTTTAAATGATAGAGACTTAAAAAAATCAATATGACATGATTCATGCTCTTCAGATTCGCTGACTTCCATTCGCCTTTAGAAAATGTTTACGCTAAATTTTCTGACTTACTTCAGCACTTGGGCGACTGTGTTTGGTCCGAACCACTCTCCGACCTTTTTATCTTCCGAATCACCCATCAGGGCAATTTGGTGTATGGAAAATGGGCTCTTCCGTGCATCCTCGAATCTATTAACGATTTTCAAGTACGTCGGATCTCTGCATTCCGGCGTCCAGAACCAGTCTCTGCCTAAATGCAGATCGATAAGAGCCTGGGCCAGTACCATCTGGCCACACCTGAGCATACATCCCCAGCCCTTGTCCGTTGTCAACTGTGGAGCTCCGAGTGGCACAAAGCCTCTTCTGTAAGTGCACCAGAGCCGTGATCTTATATCACGTCGTATCAGTTCCAATTCTGCAAAAGAAACCAGCAGAGTGAGATCAAGGGCACCAGCCGCGCCAATGTGGCACCATTTCTCACCTTGGATGGAGTTGTAACTTTTGCCCAGAATCCAAACGGTGGTGTTGGTCTTTGGTATATCGTCCGGCTCGGCGTAGAGGACCGCATCCGGGCCTAAATACGTCTCGAACACGCTGTCCATCTTCCTGGCCACATTGGCGTAAAACTCGATTACTCGATGAATTTCTGCTGCCCGATGGAGGCGGAAGTACGCTTGGACTGGCCGCCAAACGTACAACACAGCCAGAACGCACAGAAAGACGAACAGGAACAAATATGGGACAATTTTGACGGATTCCTGCGTCGTTTCACGGGGGGGTGGTTGTCCTGCTCCTGCTCCTCCTTCCCTGTTCTGTTCACCTTTTGACGTTTCCTCACTGAATTGGGTCGTCCGAATTTTTTGTTTTCAATTTGCCTTCAAGCTCAGGGCTCCTGCATGTCGTCTCCCGAAATCGGCTAACGCGCACCTTTCACATTAACCTGATAAACAAAATGACACAAAGGCGAGGCAATGAACTGTATTCTGTGATTTGTTTTTTGTATTGTCCACGGAATACGCAATGATCGCACAAAATAGCAATTGACAGACGGACAGCTGCTTCGTGTTGACGCTTTGCTGCCAAGTGACGTAATTTTGTTTTCATTCTGCGGATAAACAGCTGTTCGCACGACTTTCGATATGAGTGGCGCGCATTCGATATTAAGGCTACGTTCGCTCAAAGCGTACGTTTTAGTAACATTACCTTTAAAATTCGCTTGTCAATGAATTGTCTTTGAAATATCGATCATTTAATGGAATGCAAAGTAATAAATACTTTTTAAAGCCAGAATTTAAATAACTCAACGTACTTTAGTAAAATTTCTCAAATCATATGAGATAAAGTAATATTCAAAAATTAGTCCATATTAGGGGATTCCCCGCTTACATCTTTAATATCTTGTTTCAGTAGAGCTCTTTAGGCATTTTCAATTGTTTTTTAAGAGCTTTTAATTAATTTTCTACTATTTTGAATTGAGTAGAGTAATCATTATGATTTTTTATGAGTATCTTAAGAAAACTCAAGAAAATGTAACGAAAAAGATTTTAAAAATAGTTGTGAACTATTATTTAATCGCATAAAAATAATTGTAGCATATTCAAAGTCAGCCAAGAAGCACAATATTTTATTACAAACTTTCTACATTTCAAGAGGTAATTTCTATTTAATTTATTTCTAAGATATTTTAAAATAAATATAAAAGAAAATTATAACATTTGAATGTTTGTCTAGAAAAATAATTAAAGGACTAATTCTAGAAAAGACGTTACTCTAATAACGACAATAAACAAAACAAGAAATATTTTTTAAATGCATTTTGGGAATCTTTCAAAAAACGGTTACTGAACTTTTAAAGGCATTAAATTTTAGAATAATAATTTTTTCTGGAAAAGTAGTCGCTACAAAATAAATTACAAAGCTCAATATCAATTACGAATTTTCTAACAAACAGCAACGACCCATTTTCTGGTATTTTTTTCTTGTTAAAACTTAAAGCTCCAGACAGAGTTCAACCTTCGATTGTACATTGCTTGATTGACATCCGCAAGATATCCCACATTCCTCATTCGCGACGATTACAGATAAGGCCACAAATGAAAGCTACTGGTCCAGCCACACACAATTGGCTAACCGCAGTTGTCGCCGCTTAATTAGAATAAATCCTGGATTATTTACTATTATTAATTCCTCAAGTTCAATAGAACCAAACAGCTCAATCACTCAATCACTCGATCACTCGATATCGCAACGGATCAAATTCGTGTGACAACAATTATAGTAAAAACAATGGCATTACACACGTTGTTGCTTGCGTGTTTCCCCGTTGCACCTGAACGGCTCGTGCAATTTACCTTGACCACTTGAAGGAAATACCTGGAGCAGAGTCCGCGGATAACCGTACAGTGGGCAATATCCTTTTATTACATCCAAGCTCACCTGGCTGGTCACTGGTCAGTAAAGACCGGCGGCACGGCGGCAGTAAGAGTATACCTACTTTTGGATTCGTGATTCTGCACTGGTATCCACCAGGTGGTGGCACCTATTTTTTTGATTAATTCCGCTGACTGCGACGGCTGCTGCCATTCGAATTGCCTGCATTCACTCGTTGGGCGTGGTGGACTGGTAACCTTACAAACAGATCACTTTTGTTTTGCTCTATTTTCCTTTTTTCCTATTTATTTTTCTTATTATTTTTTCTGTTATCGAACAAGAAGTTGAACAAGGTGAGGTGGCAAGTGGCACCGCGATAATAAAAACTATACACCAGGATTTAATGTTGGGTTTATTATCTGGCGGGTTATTACCGCCATGCTGCGACCACTTCCGGACTTTTGAATCAATTTAAATTTATCTCAAGTTTTTAATGCATAATTCAGCACTGTTGAGGTATTTTATTAAAGCATAATATGCACACAAATGGAGGCTATTAATGTCGACTATGAGCTATAGAGAGCTTAAAAGGCATTTAATCGTTCTAATAAATTCTTTTAACAATGTCCTGTTAATACCTTACAAAGACTTCTATTGAATTTCTTTCTTTTATATTCATAAGATTTTTGGATATTTTGGTCCAGTTCGCGATTGTTCTTGTTTTCTGAGATCTACAGAAGGCGATCTTTAATTTGATACCTCATTTGTCTGGGCGGAAGTTCGAAATTTTTACCCCAAAAATCATATGCTAAGCCCTTGAGGTTTTTTCGAAAAATTGACATACCATTTTTTAACACCAAACGAAAATGGAGCTAGTCGGAAGATCAACCCTTTTTGGCACAAGCAATTACAACGCCCGAAATTGAGTTTCAAACATGTGAAAATTGCGAAACACTGCGTAAAATTCAAAATAAAGAAAAGTCTTATGATTTTTAAGCACTTTGTTTATGTGAATCAAATAAAAAATCATAACTATTAAAACAATTTGTGTACGTTAACCGAAACGAAAAATCGTGAAGAATTTGAATCATTTCCGAAACAACATCGGCACAGGTAAGTCTAGTTACTAAGCCTAACTGGAGATAATTCGCAGGTAACCTTCAGATGTTAATAAAATAATTTCAAGATCCCGCACGTTGTGGTTTCGTAGCAGACAACTTAATCAGAGTTAAATTAAAAGGAATGGAAACTTTCACGGTCTTGGATTTGAGAGCATTTACTTTGTCACCGGTTCAAAAGCGATAGCCTTATGGTGGTTAATTTAAAAATCGTGTTAATTAAAGGCCTTAGCGGGGGTGGCTGTGCTCCTCCTTAATTCCAGGCCGAATTCCTTGAGTGGATTTGACTGGCCAGATGTTTCAAATTGAAATAGTTTTAGTATGAATCAGTGGAATGCTCGAGTTACCAATTTATCAGCATTCCCAACATTCGTTCTTGGCCTCCTGATCTTATCAAAGCGTTGCAGATGGCGAAGATTGCGTAATATCGAATTTATGGGGTCTTAAAGAGGCTTGACTGTTCACGAACGTAGGCACTTTAAGACGTTTGAGTACAGTTAGCTCTGTTTTATATTATACAAAAACGAAAATTAATAGGAGTAAAAGAGCACTTCGGAGGAAATATCCATTTTACGCAGATACGGCTGTCGTCGGGACCGCAGCGATCAATATACGGTTATGACGCCGAAATGGACTTGAAATGTCTTTAAGACAAATTATTATGGGACATTAAATTTTATGGTCCTCATGCCCGGACAGTTCCAAGACAAAGAGGCAATGTGCGCCGCGTATTTACTGCTGCAATCCGACTAAGAGCTAGTAGTCCAACTTTAATCAGTTGAAATGGAAAGGAAAGAGATTCGTAGCATACGCGCGGACAAGCCAAAATGTCTAGTTTTGTTTCGTTTTATTATGGAAACGTTTTGTGTTAAGCAAATATCATTTGCATGTGCCATTCTAGAGCTCGAGGAAGTATTTTCACGGTGTCCATTTCAATTCAGTGGGAATGAATGGGGCTATTGTCTATCATTTAGCCCAGGGCTACTTTATATAAGTGAATGAATTTATCATATCCCAGATAGAAAAAATAAATAAATAAAAGTTTGAGGAATTACTGTATGCGAACTTTTTAAAGGTTTTTAATGCTAATTTTATGGCCTATGCTACTTGACGTATTATACCTATAGGATCTACTTCATTGTTAGGGTTTACTACTGAAACTGACTCATTTTAGACGATACTGAGTCATCATGTTTACGAAATATTTAGAGATGTTTACAATGTTCTTCTTAAAATGAAAGGGGTGTCTAAAAACATGTCAATATTCTTTCAAACTAAAGGTAGGAAGGTAAACTGAGCAGAACTAAACATTTTATAGGTAAAAATATGAATTAAATTGAAATACATTTCTGAATAGTTGTAGAATTAATTATAATGTGTAAAACATTGCGTAAATTTTCAAGTACTAGAAAAGCAAATGTTATGCTTCTAGTTTAGCACGATTCTGTTCATATATCAATTGTCAGAGGTCTTTTAAAGGAATTGACGTGCACAAAAGCGATTTACCTCAATTCGTGCGAATAGCTTAGTCGCCACGATCCGGCATTGATTTATGTGCCATCCGCTACGTTACTGTTCGAGATCTAAAACCCGGAGGTATTTTGAATTTTCACCGTTTCGCAGGCTCTGCTGCTACAGTTCCATAAATTCTCTTCGTCATTCTTGTCTGGGTGGTAAAGGTAAGGTAAGGTAAAAAGCGGCAATCATGTATAAGGGGGTAATAAATTAATAATACTCCACGGCTGGTCGCCTGGGCTGCACAGTCTTCTTGCGTGGGAGTCCTCCTGCTTCTGGCAGGGGCGTAATTTTTAGCGTTTCCATTGAAAAATGTTTCATTAATTGGTTTTCCCTTGTCTCCGTGTCCGTATCAGAGTTTTATAAATAAATTTTTGAAACCGAAACAGCAGCATTATAGCATTTCTCTTATTGGTTGGTTAACTTGAAGGTGTTATAATTCAATTTTGATTGGAAAATATTACCTTATTGTGCCATAAAACTATACAAGGGAGTGAACATGAAATAGTATGCCTATACTTTTGATCGGTGCGGGGATTTGAGAGATCTATGGCCACTTTTCCTTAGGGTGTAAATACACATTCCTTTTATTGTCTGAAGGTCATAAGTTTCTTAAATTTAGATCTAATTTTAATACGATTCTCAGTAATCTAAAGACATTTTTTTAGACTGATTTCTTTGATTAAAAGTGCTTTTTTCACAATTTTAGTCTTATAAATTTTATTTAATAATTTTATTTGATAATACAATAAAATTATAATTACAAAGTGGATATTATAAAAATTTAAATTGTTTTTTAAAAGTTCTAATGACGCTGGTAATGATAAATACTGATCATTGAGAGGATCGACCTATGGTTAATTCAATCGCGGCCGTGCCTATACCTCCTGGGCATATTATTCGCAAAATTGCCAATGATTAACAATCAAAGCCAATAAATCTGATCAATATTCTGTCAATTATGAATGGAGGAAGCATGAAGCCGTTAATTGTAGATAACAGTCTTTATCCCGCTGCGCGAATATCCGTCACGATCCTCTGATAAATACTACCGGTATTGGTCTCTCAATTGCCGTACTACCTTTAATAATTTTTTAAAATGATAAAGCAACATAAATCGAGCAAGAAGACGGCGTTCAAGACAAACGTTCGAATGACTTATTTGCATTTATGTGTACGCCTTATTAGACAGTCTACAAGACGCTGATTTCGACGTAATCGCAACAAGATCAACATCTTGGTGGTCTGTCTTAGATTCTGTTCCAGTTTAAAAGGCGGGAGGAGGCTGTTCTAATTTCAATGTTTTTAATGCTTGAACAACTTCACAATCGGTGCCATTGTTGTGCGAGTTAATTCAGGTAATCTTATTTCAAATGATTTCATTGTCACGTATCTGGGATTTCAGAGAGAGGAATTCCGACAAAGACTTGGTCTTTTTCCTTGAGCCAAAAATCTTTATCTTACCCGTAGCCATATGTGATCTTGTTATGAGCTTTAAGTCGACGATATGCTTTATTTCTGTATTAATGGAGCAGGAAATATCTTTCGATCAATTAATTAATTATTGCATTTGTAATAAGTTTGCAATTGCCATCAGGTAAACTTATTCCGGTCCAGAAGAATATTCAATGAGGACAATGGGGAATTTCTGGGAAAATTTACGGATCAAATTGCTAGACATGAATTAATCTTTATTCCCTTGTTTCTTAAGTACTCTCATTGTTGTGATATTTCACCTACGTTAATTAACAAAATAATGTAGAAAAATAAAGAACTTGTACATGTAATAAATTCGCTTTGGATAATGTAAGGTAAAATTTAAATTAATTTGAATTAAAAAAAAGCTTATTTTTTATTATATTCAAAAAAAAAAATTCAAATATATAATTTGCTTTTTTTTTTTAAAAATTCATAACTTTCCTTAATTCTCGTTTTACACCTTTAGTTGTTTTTTTTATATCATTTTATCTAGTTAGGAATGATATTTGAAGAAGGACAAACTAAACCGTACTTACCAAGGCAAAGTATGGAATAAATATTTAATATAACAATTAATTGTTGTTATTGTCCGTTTTTTTTACTTTTTTCACGAAATGCATACCAAAATAATATTTAATTACGTTGAGTATAGTTTTTTCCGGATTTGTTCTTTATCTCAGACGCTAGGTAAATTTTTTGCGAATAGAATTGATTTTCCATGTTATGCAGCATCCTATAAAATTAGAGAAAATTATGGTACTAAAAAACATAATGGTGGCTACTTTAGAATTCTAAGAACCGTTTTTAAGTAGCAATTAATGAGTAGCTGTTGTTCAGAAATTAACTAGCTATAATTATAGTACGTGTCTATTAAATTACGAAACATTGCAGTTTATTAATTTGCCTCAGAACATATGGTTCACAAATCAGGAATCAAATGCGATACCTGCATGATTATTTCATTATTCGAGATCACGGTCTCAATGTCAATCTTTTCGTAAATTGAAAATACATAATTGTTTCTTTTTTTTTCTTATTTATTTATTTATTTTATCCGAACCGAGGAAGTGGTTCACTGAACTACGGTGGCATTGAAAGCCAAAAGAAAAAGTGAGTAGTGAGTGCAGCCACTTAACTGTGCAAAGGTGTGGCAACGGAGATCGGCTGGCATTCGCGGTATGAGATCTTTATCAGTCACAGCCAAGTGTAATTGTTGTGATATGCAAGAGCGTGAATTTAACGCTAAAAATTATCCCTTGAGGGGTTCGCAAATATTTGTTCGTGTTGCAGTAGTCGTTATGACTAATGCAACCGACGGCATGATACTTTTAATTTTCACTAATGCCTGTCAACATTTTGAATTCATTTTTCGCTCAATTGGCCGGCCACGTTACATTCGCGAATGATTGAGCCGTGATTAATGACATTTATATATCGTGCATTGAAAATTCTTGTTGCAGCTGCTATGGCCACGGTATACTAGTCCAGAATTTACGCAAAAATCAGTCGAATAAGGTTAACTAGTTGTAAATTCGCATTAATACCGATATTCCTTCTAGCTATAATTATGTGCTGCACTGTCTTTTGAGCGTTTTGATTTATCCGCTTAATATACCTGCGTCGGTATTAATGCCGCCAGTATATTAGCGCTAACGAGCCTCTTATAAAATTACAGTTTTCCGATTCACGACAGAATTATTAATATGTTTTAAGATTTGTTCGAACAGCGTGCTCTTATAAAGTTTTCGAGTTTTTATCGAATAATTATGTTACCTAGTGAACGATTTAATCTTTTTAAGAAGAAAGGCTTAAACGCGCATACATGTGCATATACATACGTGGACCCGGCTGATATTGACGGAATCAGGAAGTTAAATGCGTCTATTTAGTGACAATGCAGTTATTATTTAAGGCCTTGAATTTGTTCCATTTTGTTCCACATCAATTGCAAAGTAAATGTGAATGCAAAAGAGATTTAGGTTGAAGTAATGGTTAAGAGAATTTATTTATTCGACATCAAATTTAAACTGACAAATTTTTGAATCCCTGATCTTCCATTTGAACCGTCTTACCTACAGATTTTGTCATCGGAGCTTCCACTTGCAACACACAAGTGAAAATTCAGTCACATTTTTGGTTAATTTCAATTTACTAATTTTCGTCAGTATAGAGTCATTCCTTTTAAAAGCGTAATCGGAGATATTGAATATTGATGCATTGATAATTATAACAATTGCATTTTAACTTTTTCGTTAAAAAAAAAATTTTATACTTTAATTATTTTCGACAATGACGGAAAAAGTTTCATGACTTTTTGTTACGATGAAGTGGACACTTTCTACAACTCTATTTATTTTTATAATTAGAAAACTGTGACATGTTATTTTGGAATTTGTGCATACAATTGTTATGTCCAAATTGATTTAAGAGATATGATATAAGTGAATTTTATATTGCCAGACTTTTTGATCTAACGTCATTCCGAGTTGATACACCATACAAAAATGTTAACGATTCGTAAAATGTTCTATAAATAAGGTTCCCCCCCGGAAACAAGAATCCCGGTACATAACTTTATAATAATGACTAAAAGCGGACATACAAAAATCCAGAAATTACCACAAGTCTTTAATAATGAGTCAGATAAACAACGGATTTTAGTAGCAAGAAAAAAAAGCTTCTAACTTATATACGTATCTATCGAATCCACACGCAGTGAATAATACGCCATTAACTATTTTGGGGCATTCCGAGTCGATATCCTCCAACCGCAGTAATAGGAACAGAATCTACTAAAAAAGTCCGTCTTTTTCCATTTGCAAAAAATCATTAGACTTCCTAAATTACTCGAGAGTACACTAAGCTTGCACGATATTGTTCCGGTATTGGTGATCTACCAGGAACCAACACATGGTAAGCCTCATTTGCAAAAAACCGCGAGAATGAAAGCGCACCTGAATTCGTTCTTATGGACAATCTTAAGAATTAGATCTGAATACGTCACAAAGCTTAGAGTAGGTCGGTCTACGGTTGTCTTCTCAGGTAAGCAGCGTCCCATTCCCCACTTATGTAACTTGATTGTAGACGAAGGTGGCAGCAATACTCGTCGTATCAGCCAGCCGCAACAACAGCCACCAGCAGCCACGTCTGGAAGTCATATGTTACGACAAAAGAGTTCAATTTTCTGTTTCTTCGCGAAGGTGTACGCGTACGTACCGCTTAAATTTTCCCCTTGATCGAACCGCGATCGCGAAGTACCACCAGCGGCAGCATTTTACTTTCCTTGAAAGCTCTCGCGTGTATCGGTTGGGGCTTTATCACCTTGTGATGCAAGTGGTGATCTTGCTGAAAATCGTCACGGGGCCCCCTTCTCATGATTGGCAGCACGATACAATTACCTCACACGTTTTTTCACGGGGTTCTATTAACTGTTTATTGTGTGCCTTATGGAGAAGTCTTAAATGTGTGCCCGCCTTGATCCGTCGTCGGCATATATCTTTTAATTGACTTTTTTAAGAACACGTCAGGTGAGTACGAAGGCGCGAGCGGGGAGAGTATCTGTCTTCGTGGTTTGTTTGTTTATAAGATCACATACGCGATCACATTGTATGATTGCAAAAGGCGTGTTCATGCATACACCAAAATATGTGTGTGGGTACGCGAAGCTTAATGAACGCGAAAGAGTTGTGTAAAATAAAAATAAAAAAGAAAAAAAAAACATCTATAGGCGATTTTATTTGCATAATAGTTTTTAAAGTTCAGTCGCGCTAAATAACTTGTCGGGTTAACACGCGAGACCAGGACCGTGATTCGTGCGCGCTTCTTCCGTCGTTGTCGTATCGAATCTGAGAAATTGTCATCAGCGACATTCGTCTCAGTGCAACTCCTTAAGTGCATCTACATTAAAAATCTTTCGCCGAGTCACGTCTCGATCGTTGTTTGAAGAGTTTCTTCTTCGTTAGTTGCTGTTGGCGAATCAATTTCTTTATTACTTTTTTTTTCTTAACTATTTGATTTATTAAGTCATTGACTTCAACATCGAGTTCGTCGCCTAAATCTTTCGTTTTTGTGCTAAAGAATTCGTTGTGTCATTTTTCACCATTGTGATGAGATTGAAGTTTTCGTATTTAAATGTGTTTCAGTCGTGCATTTCTGGCGAGTGCAATTATATGGCTGGAAATTAGCTAAAAATAATAATAATGATGCTACTTAACTCAGTGCATTCGCTTTGAAAAAGAATCTGTAATTTCTTTCATTAGAACCCCATATCTGTCGACTATCGCGTGAAAGATTGTTGGAGAAATACGAATATTTCGCAAATATAAATATACAAAATAAAATAGATAAAGCTAAAAAATGGCTTTAGCGAATTTTACACTTCCCTTTCCGGGAATAACTACACAGAACTGGGCAGCGACTATAAGTCCACTCCAGCCTCATCATGCTACTGCTGTGAATAATTTGTTATATGGCCCAGCAGGACATCAAGAATCTGATGAACCACCTGCTGGTGTTCCACCTGATGATTTCTACAAAAATGACCCATATTCTAGGCCTCAACAGGCTTCGCCATATAGACCTAAAACAAATAATAATTATTTACCACCACCGCCACCCTCACATTCAGGGTCTAAATCAAACAGTCCTAATCAACAACAACAGCCATCACAACAATCATTTAATCAGCCAGGTGCTACATATTTACCTCCACAAACGACAAGGACTTATGGGGAAGGAAGTTATGGACAGAGTTCCAGTAGGACAAATGGGCAGCAAGCTCCGCAATTTTTCAATGGTTACAACACTCAGACAAGAACATTTAATCCACAAGAAACTGATAGTCAACAAAAGACAAATTTTCCTGGTAATCAAAATGCTCAGGACGATGGTGCTCAAGGGTATCCTGTGAGACCGCCAGGATTTACAAGAGTTCAAGCTGGAAAAGGCTCCAGAACACAAGTGCATGCTGTTTTAGATTATGATGCTGAGGAAGGTGATGAAGCTGACTATTATGATGAAGAAGATAGTGGCACTCCAGTTAAAGGGGGTAGGTATAATTTAGTTATGACGAAGAAGTATTTTTGTTAAATCATAGGAATTAATAGAAGAATTTTATGCGAAAAAGATGATATTAGACAAATAATAAAAATATGTTAGTCTATATTTTAAGTTGACCGAAAGTTTGTTTAACAGTAAAAATCCCATAAAAACCTATCCAACAATTTTTGCATGATTAGATAATATAATAAGAAGTAATCAATAGAAATCAAGTCTATGATATTTTGAAAAGTTGTTAGTAAAATTGCTTACAACAAACAACTTCACATAATTTATAATCGCTGATCATTACCCCGGCAATGTGAAATTTCCTCAAACAAAATGCTTGAAAAAAAAAAAACTTCAAAGTAGCAATTAATCGCAAAATGGCATAAATCAGAGCAGATTTGTGGCAAAAAAGCGGCAAAGGTGAAAACATCGGTATCTCGAGTTTCACAAAATGGCAAGGTCTATCATCTTCTAACAAGGTCAAAAAACTTCGCTTACATTTCTTATGCGTATATAAAACACTTCATGGAAATGAATTCACAACGAAGAGAACTATACAATCTGTCGTTCGCATCGTTCACATCTTTTTGGACCGGTCAGCAAACGGGGTAAACTAAAAAGTTCGTCGTCTTATCGTCCATTTGTTTCTTGAAACAAATTTGTCACCACGATATTCGAAGTGGTGCTCATCACACAAAGCAAGAATGTGTTCGCACCTTGAACTAATTTAAACCACATAAAATATAGAGAATAAAAACGAAATTCACCTCGAAAACTGAGACTCAGCTAATAAGATAGTTTTTATTTGGCGATGTTTTGTTTTAATTTTAATTTTGTATTTATCTTTCGTGGGCCTGCAGGTAAAACAGAAACAAACCTTTTGCTTCCAAAAGACAGACTATGTCCACCGGCTTTCTTAATAAAAGTTACATCTTATTGCGATTAAACAGTTGCCCTCCTCTCAGCTCAGGACTATTCATCATTGATTCAAATGCGGCCAGCAAAAAATGAAAGGTCTTGATCGCCTTGAGTGATGTCTCTCCGCCCAGTTAAAAAGCAAGTTGAAGAAGCCACATCACTTTTTTTTTTTTTTAACTTAAAAAATGTTCGAGTCGTGCAAAGCAGAAGATTTCCCAAAAACGTTGATTTAAGACAAAAATATGACAAAGTTTTGTTTTGTTTTTTTCTTTTTCGTCGGAATCGCTCTAAAAATTGTAGTCTTGTAAAAAATCCTCACCATTGCCATCAATACTGAACAGACCTTAGCACTTACTGATGCAACGCTCCTGTGAAATTACAAAAAATTTATTTGGGCGCTTACTTTCATTTTCACACGATGTCAGATTTTCGACAATAGACACACCGCGGTGCCGCATCGGTGACGAGTAGGTCTACCTTAATCTGGTTTTCCGTATCGACCAGCGGGACCGGTGGAACCTGATGATTTCCACTTAATAAAAATAAGTCATTAATTTTAATCATATTTAGGATGTTATTATGTAAATACTAAAGTGGCTCGGAACTGCACATTTTTTATAAAATTTAAAAATTAAATTCCATATCTAGGTACTCAAATTTCATGTAATACCTACTCGCTTCAAATTTTTATTTTTAAAAAAATGTATCCTGATTTGTGTGATTTAAATCTTTTGTTTAATATTTAAGTTTTAATTTTTCATAACTCAAACGATTCTTAAATTAAAATTCTAAACGAGTTCTTTATTTTCAAGTTGCATATTTTATTTGGCGAGTAAGATGGTTCGGAATTTTTATTGGTGCCTGTTTGTCTAGTCGGTGTTTTCATTTGATGAGAATTCTCATTCGAAAATGTTAATGTTTTTCTTAATATGGAGCAAAATTGGAAATCTATGCTACTGGAATTAATTAAACTCTTTAAATCATCAAGTTATATTTTTCTTTCCATTCGTTAACAATTAAAAAAAAAATGTGTATTTTTAATTTCTCTTTGAATGTTATTTGGTGACAAATTTTAAAGGAAATAAATTGAAGAAATCGTTTCTTTCCTTAAACAGTCAAAATATTTTGTAAAGTAGGAGATTCAGAAGAGACAGTAAATTTTAAATTTTGTTTTGCAGTTTGACCAGTCCGAATATTTAAAATAATAGTGAACTAAGAAGCTCCAACTGGCTGACGTCGACGTTAAGCTTTGCATATTTCTACAATCGCCAGTTGTAGCTATCTAGATTATAAAAAAGCATTCATTGAGTTAGCCAAATTTGGCCTTGTCCCCCTATTCTCAGAGAGTACATATAATGACGTCAATGGCAACCAAATTGATGCTTGTTTCTATGTATTCCAGTTTATTACTTGTTGAATGTTTGTTAATGAACGCATGCTATAAAAAGGTGTGTTGACATGTTTTAGTGTGTGGATACTAAATTATTATTTTTAAAAAATAAAATTGTATCGATATGAAAACAATAATGTATTAGAATTATGTAAATTACAAAAGCTTGCAGAGCATAAACGTATATTCATATTCTGAATTAATTGGAGCAGACTTGGCTTGCTTCTTTCTATTTATGAAAATTATTTGAGAATTTGAATAACACTCCTATCTAAATTTATTTGGATTCTTAGAAAACAATTGTTTAATGGCTAGAATAGCTTTTTGAAAAGATTTTAGGCACAGGACAGTAGACATTCAGATGACATTGCAACTTATTAAAGGATACAAGTTCATATTTATTCTCTTTTAATTGATAGCAATTAGAACAATAACCTTTAATTAATCTAGATTACTTAAACAATTCTACCTATTGTTCTTTGGTTTGTTAAGAATGCAAATCGATTGACTCAATAGAAAAGTCCCCTATAGAAATCAACCGTCTGGGCAAAGTTCAAGATATTCTCGCGATTACGTTTGCGATCGTATGGATTTCCCAGTTAATCAATCATACCACCCTGCTCTCTATCATAAAACACCTCAGGCTAGCTCAACTACGCATGACAAGACAATGCTGTTTTACACGCATGTAAACGAAGGCAGGTAGGAAACACTGATTATAAGACGATGACGCATTGGTTGCAACTTGGATCGCGCAAGATCTTAATTACAGCGAATAAAATTCCAATCGATCGACTCCACTTAATCAAAATGAGTTATATATCAACATCTATGATTTATCTCTGAAATTGTAACTCTTGCTAGCGGTTGTAGAATTATGAGATGCTCGTAAATTTTGATGAATTTTTCGCCCTTCGTCAGAGTTTTAATTACTCACCTACACGGCGTGCGGCCAGGTAACACGTGAGATTGATTAAAACGCGACAGAAACACAAAATATTACTCAGAAATCGCCGGCCGCCGCCACCGCAACCAACACTGCAATTGATAAATAATTCAATAGTGAATTGATAATTACGCCGTGATTTACACGACTTATGATCGCTTTCTAAAGTCTCCAGAGATCGCTCGCAAATCTTAAAGGTCTGAGTTGCACTTGACGCTCGCGGATTTGACTGACGTACCGGGTATTTTGCGGATTGCTGCTGTGGCTCAAGTAGCTTAAATGCACACCTAAGTGGGCTCCATTTCCGGATGGCAAAGATCTTGGGTGGATGCTGCGATGCTATGCTCGGAAGAAGTATTTACTTGTGCTAATTTTGTGCAGGAGGATGGCTTTCAATCTGTCCGCCTATTTAGTTCAGGTGATAAATAGCAACGAACGCCGCGTGATGTTATGTCAGAGTGATTTGAGTCACCATCGGTGGTTGGGATATACATCCGATCTTACCAAAAACGGATCTTTCCGGAGAACGGGGGTTTAATTAATTTTCTTGAATCCGTAATTAATCGCTGAATCAAACCGGGTTGGGAAAATTATTAAATTGATACTCTGGGGTTCACGGTATTTGTGAATATTGTTTTTTTTTTTCGTTTTTAATCGAATAGAAATAGAAAGCGTACAAACTAAGGACAATTAGGGAATTCCCTAGAATGCAGTCTTTCTGAATTTTATTTGTCCACTACTGAGTGCCTATATTTATAGTAATTCAAATACTAATTAAAATAAACCCCCCCACCCACAAATTCTTCAGGTAGCCAAAAAAGAGGGTAAAGTATAAAAAAAAACTTATGAGTTAGCCGAATCAGTTTATATGAAGCTTCATGATAATGCTTATTAATACATTTCGTGACTGTCTAATTTACATAAATCAATGCGAATACTTCTAGTTCAACTGATGGAATTGAACAAAAAACAAACAAATTTGTTAAATGAGTGCTTATAGCCATTCACGGGACGCCGCCACTAAAAATAGCTATGCCCATAGTATTTTGAGGCTTCTGCTTCTAGAGTGACTAACGTGGGCTTTAATACGCTGCTAGAAATGGGCTGCTTGCTTTCTTCATAGGATATTTTTAAAGAGATGATTAAGAGTATGTAATTTTTTCATGTAGTTCTATATAGGTGCACTTCAATTAAAAAATCAGAACAAATTAAAAAATGATAAGAAAAACAAGAGCGAATAGCAGAAATTAAAAAGAAAAATAACAAAAATAAATAATTATAATATAACGAAACAGTACCATTTAAAGAAGAGAATAGGGTAATTTTTTTGATATAAGTATCATTAATCTTCTATTGTAATAGTAGCTAAAAGTTAAGCTGTATGATCATTCGAAGAAATTCAATACAACTTTCAGTAAGTAAAGAATAAAAAATCATATAAGAATTCGTTTTCGTCTAAATAAAAATAAAATTAAAATTCCCAACAAAATTAAGAGGGAAATCAGAAAAACTTAGGATTACAAAAAATTTAAATAATTAGATTAAACCATTGTTCTAGTCGTTCCGTTTTTAGAAAAAATATACACCATACACCATTCTTCTTCAAACCGAACGATTATTAATCCTTACTACATTGATATTAAAAATGCATCCTTATTAAGCAAATTGGTTTGGGTGAAAAATTAATATTCACTAAATTATACAATATTTTAAAAAAAAAATCAACAAATATTCATGAAAAAAACGACAGAACTTTTTCGAGCGATACATTATCAGTCTAGGATGACATTTGAATTCTTATTCTATAATAAAAAATATTTAATATATTCTGCAAAATGTCGAATATAATAAATACAAATATGAATTGTACCGATCCAAGATCGTTTTTGATTTTTATCAAAAGGAGAAATTTATAATCTTTTCAAATTCAACTAATAAAATTGTGTACATAATTAGGAACGATAATATCTTTAGACGAGGTCAATGTCGTACAATTTTGACTGAAATGGCTGTTGAAACAATACAAAAAAATTTTAATTTTATTCTAGATTCCTTTTTAAAAATAATATTCTAAATACCTTATTATCTAGAAGGTCTATTTAGTATTTTAATTTTCCTAATAGTTTGATTTAGATACAAAATGCATAAGATTAAAATGAAATAATCTAACAATTTTTTTAATACCGCAAGTATGATACAATAAAGTCTATTTATAGAGTATTAGCACCGCCTCCTTATCAACAGTAGATTGATGTGAGGTCATAATGCATATATCAAACTCCTGTTAAAGTCTACCCACTCGATATTTCTGATATTCTATATCTTCTAAAACAGCGATCTATATTTAAATGACATCTCGTAAATTTACACTCATAATATCGAAACCATAAAATCCATCATATCATTCAAATAATTTTATCGTGCCGCTTTCATATTTCACGCAATCTTAATTCATTCCGATTATGCTAAATCAGTAATATTAAACAATATTTCTCCTTTCACCAGGTGGTAAGTCAATGCCAACAGTGACGCCCATCCAAGGACCGATATTTTTAAAAAACGGAACAGTTCCAGTTGTGCCATTGTTCTCATACCCGACGATAAATAATGGGACTTTCGTTCAGATACCGGTAAGTTAAATATTAAGCCATATTTTTTTTTAATGTACAGAAATTCAATTAGCCTATACTTTATGAATTTTTCTGTATGTAGCTGCACTTAATGTCCTATCTTCGGCCATAAATACAGATTGACCTCTAGGTCAGGTCTCATTGTGTGTTGGTATTTAATAATCGATTAACATGCGAATAAATTGCAAGTGAAAATTTGTATCCGGAGGGCGCGGTAATCGCACGAATGCATCTTACGCGGATAATGACTAATTGCAAGTTGAAAAAGTGTTATTATCCGAAAATAAAATTCATAAATAAAACATAAATAAATAAAAATCACAGCTCCTTCCGCGTTTTGGGATGAAGTGAACAATAAAAAATTAATTTTAATTTATAATTTTCCAATAAAAAAAATCTTTTGGTCGGTCCGATAAGGCTCACAGTGGTGCGACGCAGTGTTATATAACGACGACCAGGCCACGTAATCTTATGCCAAATGATTTCCTTAGATCGTCGATCGCAGTTGGATCGAGCGTAGACCTTTTTAAGTCGCGGCTAAAGGCAGGCCAATATTTCTAGAAATAAATTAAAAGAAGTGTGTCATTGTCAATGTTTACGTGTCTCACCTGCGACTAGCCGAAACGAAAGAGTTAAGCGCGAAACTTGATGTCGGCCACGCCACTGTTGTACACGACAGTATAGGCTTGACGATACTCTTCTTATCAGCCGTCTCATGTCGCGCGTTTTGTCGCAAATTATTATTTTGCATGTTCTTCAACAATCTTGCGACGGAGACGAAGACACCATCTCAACCGTGGGCAAATTGAAGAAGCGCACGTGATTTATTTGGCGTCTGCATTTTCAGACACTTTGGACAGATTCCTTATTTCTTGTTATTTTATTTTATTTTTTTGTGGATTTATTACCGCCACCGGGATTATGATCGATGTCCAAATTCGAATTTATCCAAAGGTGTTGAATTTTTGAACGAAATTTATTGCGTCCGTTTGAGTGGATGTCTTGTGTGCTGGTTTGCTAAGACATTCCAATCACAGGTTCGCGTGCGCGAATCACTTCCGGTGTGAAAGACACGACTGTAGGTGTTTTGCATGGGATGTATTTTTTCGAAAGTCCCCATTAAAGGCTTACTAGATTTTTCGATTTTAATTGACCCAATAGCTTTTTGTTTCTCTTCAAAAAGTTTTAATAGCTCAGTTTACAACGCTTTGAGTATTTTCAAAGGATGGGACAAAAATTATGCAAGTTTCTTTTATCACTCTAAAAATAATGTGTTTGGGAAAATCCTGGTTTTTGTATTAAATTTCATCTAGATGATTTCGTGATTACGTAAACCACAAAATACCTCTGGGAGCAGGGAGGAGTTTTACTAGTATTAAACTTAATAGACCTATTCAACGTTTTTGTACAATTTTGTGTGATCCTATCGGAATGATTTTTATGCTATTTTTAGTTTTGTAACGTTTATGATGTCTTACTTGTGGAAATATTTCTTTTAATACATTAAAAGGACGGATTATAAAAGTATCAATGTAGATTTTGAAATTTTTCGTGGGTGATTTATTCTAGACGTGATTTCACAGATTTTTATGTTGGATTTCTGAAATTGGCAAATTTTTACGAAACAAGTTTTTAACTGGTTTTCTTTAAGTAGATTTAAATGGAGCTACCTCCCAGGGTGTAGTTTGATTGATTGATGTCAGAGGAATATTTTGTTCTTTTTAGAATTGAATATTGAATTGATGTTAATAAATTAAAGTTGGACTTTGAATGATAAGAAATTTGTAAACGTAGTTTTTATATTAATTTGATTTTTACTAAGGTTATATTTTATATTATAATTTTGGGGAACTGCATATCAATCTGACTTTTTTATGTTTATTATTCTAGATTAAGACCTTGTTGGGAACCTATGTATCATTTTATAATCACTGCATTGACTTGTGTGTAAAAAAAGAATATACTTGCTTTATAAGGATTAAGACATATCTATAAAAACTACCAGACTATGAATTTAAATTTAAAATAAATATAAACAATTACAATTATAATAATCTGAGTCACAGAATCAACGAAATTCCCTTACCTCTTTCAAGGTGAAATTTGCCGATCGTTGCTCGAATCGAAATACTAAAAATTATTTCAAGATGATTCAATCTTGTACTAATCCTGATCATATAAACTCATCATGAATTGCACCTTTCCTGTGAAATGTCATGAATTTTTTTTTTTAACGATAACAAAGTCGAGTCGACGTCCTTCACAACTTTTACGAATGGCCGTATAAGAAATTTTTATGAACGTGTCATCAGCGACAAAAACCTTATTGAGCCACAGGTGTGTCCTTCGTCGACCGACGAAAATTTTAGATTTTATGGTCTCAGAAGTAGCACCAGCAGCATCAACTTGAATTTGTTGCAATTAAACGTTGTCGAACTTGATTCAGCCTAAAAAGAAGGCAATTTCTCGTGTGAAGAAATAAGAAAATCGCAAAACAAGCGCGACTTTCCCGTCCTTCACTGAACACTCAATTAGTCACGATTCCAATTGCTCTGTAAGCTCTGCTGCAAGCTGAATTTATAAAAGTAAAAAAATAAGAAAAAAAAAAATAGAAAAAAAAATAAAAATAAAAACTTCAACAGGTGAGAGAAGAAAAACAAATTGTATGAGCCCACAAATCACTTTTAACTACACGCTTTTATGCATAATCAGAGTTTTTATCTTGTGAGTTTTTATGTTTTGATCATAACAACTTTTCAGACAATTCAGTTTTTTCCGGAATATATTTCTTCTCAATTTTAGATATTTGAGAAGAGTTAAGTTTTTTATATACTTGATAATTGTACATTCATAAATTAGGCACAGAAAAATTTAAAATATTCGATTGGTTAAATTAAATTTTCATTTCCCAGGTATGAATGAGGCTCCTAGGGTACACTAACAAAGTTATGGGTATGCATAAAAAAAAAAACTGCAACAAAATGATGACTAAGGTCATCTCCAGGTGAAATATATTTCACGTTACCACCGCCGCCGAATCACCCTTTCATGCAAAAGGTGTGTCTCGGTAGATTCTGGTACTTGTGGAATTTTTCTTTCACGGAAACCGAAGGCAGACATGCATGTCCATGGCTGTTCGGTGACCGCGTGCGGTGAAAACGCAAAAATATTGGCGGGTCGTCGAATGTGTTCACCGTAATGTGGAAATTGATTAAGTTACTCCGGTCACTTTTCACTGTCGTTTTACATTCATGTTTTGGTTACAGACGCGTATTACCCCCTGCTGCTGGATATCGTTATATTATAGCCCTTGTCCGCGACGGATTCGATTCGCGACCGGGAAGTAATAAAAGTGAAAAATTCCAGGAGAAAAATTACAGACGATGGGCCCGCCAGTGATCTTCGGACTTAATCAGACATTATATTTTGGTTTTCCCCTCGATTTGTAATATCATTTAAAATTCACCTCATTTTTTCATGGCATGCAAAAGAAAGAGGAGGATGTGGTCGCAGTCGGCAGCGACACGGCAGCAGCACGATTTAATTTAAATTAAAGGCGATTACCTTCGTTGATAACGCACGGTGCATCGTGCTCCAAGAAGGGTGATGACAGGACGCGGAAGGTAGCGATGAGTCAATATGTTCATATGTTGGCAATTATTCAAGAAAAAGTGAAAAATTGGGTTCATTACAAGCCGGTGGTCAAGCAATTTCGAAAGCATTTTAATAATTTCGTAAGTAAAACGTCAATTGCATTCGTTTCGTCGATTTAACGTCTACGAGAAAAAAATTCACTTCACTTTTTCGTTCAGTCGAGTTTAATTTTTGGGAATTAATTTTAATTTCCTTTGTTTTAAGAAGCAATATACGATCTAATTAATTTGATATTTCAGAAAAATTCCAGTCTGTCGTTTGTTTTTCTTGTTTTTTTTTAATATGCTTGTTGAGGAAAAATTCAAAATTTGTTTTCTAATTGATTCTAATACTTTAAATTCACTGAAATAATTTCTTTTAAAGCAATAAATATTTACATTTACTCATATTTTATAGGTAACATAAAGTTTATGATTCTTTTTAATAATAAGAAAAAAAATTAGCTCGTTAACGCTTCGTTAACGTGGTTACATTACAAACGAGTCTTACACTTAATGTCGCTATGAGTAAAAATTTTATTACCGTTTTAACGATTTAATTTTAACTACATAAAATAGTCCTGGAAATTGTGCTGTAAATACAAATGATGCAGGTATTTAATTTAGTTGGCATTTATCTATATACATCTTTTTTTTATATTAATTCAAAGTATATTCGTGATATTTGGCGTCATTGTGTCCACACACCCCTGTTTAATATCCCGCGAGTAAAGCCCTCAAGTCATACTACTTGAATGTAATGAGTTTAAGTGTCCAGCATAAAACCAATCCCAACAAAGGAGTGTGTCGCCAATTTAAATATTCATCACTTCAATTACGCAGAGCATATCCACGTCTATGAATTATGTACGACTTCAGCGAATATCGCGAATGAATGAAACATAAAACCACGTGCAAGGTCATAGCATTTAACTCAATACGAATTCGAGCAATTTCTATTGAGATGTCCAACGAGCCAATTAACTTGGATGACTCTACCTTGGACTTATCCAGGTGCTATGGTAGTTTAACGCTTTAGAGAGAAAAAATAAGTAAAGTGTTCAAGTGATTTTCTGAGAACCAAATAAGTCTTCCCCAACGATCTATGATCTTCTCACGATATAGAAGATCGTTAAGATCGTTAGGATCAGAATTTATTAATAGCATGTATGAAGCATCATTTAGATAAACCAAATTCTTCAGCGGCATCGTTAAGGAATAATGAGCTAATAAAAGATACTCTTCATGAATAAAGCTTAATTGCAAACTCTTGTCGGTAAGTACAGGAATTCGACCAAGAGTTCGAACAAATAAGGAATTGCAAAAATAAGCGCCGAGCTCTCCCTGTATGGTTAATTCTATTTTCATAAATATTTATAAATGTCGGATGTCTGTCCGGCGTCAAAATGACATCAAGAACTGCTTCACGCACTTTACACGCATTACATCGTTTTCTGTCTGTTCTGACTGCAAATTTTCCAGAATGTAGAAAAAGTCATGTACACATGTCAGACGTTTTGATTTTCAATGCACATTGTATTATACCTGTAAGGTATTAAAATTAAGATCTCACTGCAAAAACCGCCAAAAAACTTTCACTAGCCAATCTTAAGATATACGAAAACCTGACTGAAAGACATCTTACTCATGCTAAGACGTTTCGACGTGGAATTCGCTTAGGTGTTGCAGTTTAACAAGCAAAAAACAAGACAACGAGCCGAGGGCCTTCGCATCCACCCACATACCTGTGATCAGGCAGAGGAAGACGCAGGTGACAGGATCATTAACTTCTGTAAGCGCCTGCCAAGAAACACGATTGCTTCCTCTTCATAAATTCTTCTCGGGAAGGAGACGATAAAGTAATCTTTGCGGGACATTCAAGAAAATGTGCAATCTTAAATAAGCTTCGATCTATCATCTAAAAAACGCAATCTCTTACAGCTCGAAGGCTACTTTACTTGTCTTAAATCTCAAAATTACGCAGAGTGTGAGAAGTTTTGCCGACAATGAGATCGCGCGATATGCAAAGACTGCGTGTCCGCGGCTTAATGCTAATTCAATGCACATCTTAAGCTCTCTAGCAGTTTATCTTCTTCACATCGCCAAGATGCAAATGAAGCAGCACGTTTGCTCGACTTAGTAGCATTTTCAGATTTGGCGTTCGGCCAATGTATATATATATGTGATTTGATTTGCGATCACCGAAGACGTTAACTGGCGGTCTATCATAGTTCCAAGGTCGTTCTGGATTAATTCCAAGAAATGCAAATGAGTATGCGATCGGACCGCGCGATGGGAATTGGTTTTCTCCGATTTGCAAACTCATCAAAAAGGCCTTGTTATGAATACTTTACGGCCAACTTAATTAGCCGGCCACATTTTTCGCCGGACTGCAATTAACATGTATCAATAGCAATTAACTATGCTGATTAGCATTTACCTGGGCTTAGGGATATCTGGCCGATTTATGTGGCAGTTTCTGTTTTATTTTCCATATAGCAATTAGAAATACCAGCGATAATTTAGCACAGCAATCACACCTGTCTTTAGATAAAACCACTGTGGCTTACGCCTCTGTTACTTATGTTAAGTGGCAGGAACTATTCATAAAATTCCAATGAAGTTTATTCTTATAATAATATAAAAATATAATAACACTTTTTTTTAAGCTAAGCAAATATCTTTAAATTCATTTTTAATCTTGCATTAGGAATGATAAGGGTGCATTTTACTTTGTGCCTAATATCTTACGTTTAAGTAATTATGTAATGACAATAAAGTGAGAGGATTCACAAATCGGAACGAATACCTTAATGTAAATACAGCGTATCTAAAACGACATCTTGAATGTTAAAATCCATTCTAATTTTTCTGATAAACATCACTTGTGATCATTATAAAATAATTTACTAGGTACATCGCGTAAAGTACAAATTAAACACGACTTTGCCATTTCCGATAAAGAGTCCTCAAAAAAAGCGATATTAAACGTTCTTCGGACCTTTACTGAAGATGATTTTTATCTCGACAGATATCCCGCGAGCTGGCATTTCGTGATTCGTTGGGCGCCTTTTACCCGCCTGATCCCATAACACATTACCAAAGGATTACCAAATTGAGCGAGATGATATCTCGTCATCGCCGGTGATGCGAATTAGTTTGATCCCACACGCATCACGCATTTAAGATAAAAACTTCAAAATTTTCTGGAAATGCTCCTTTCGAAGACGACTTAATAAATGTCGCGAATGGAGAAGGTGAAGAGCCGTGCGGCGGCAATTTTTCATTGAAAATATTTTGCATTCGTCGCCGCCACCGCATTGCCAAAAAGGCAAAGAATAAGAAGATAAATTAATTGCAAGGCATATCTCAAGGAATATGGTTCAGTCACGACGAAAGGTATTCAGAGATTCAGGTAAACGTGTTTTCGCCATTAGTGTGGAAGTACTTGAGAAATCATAAAATCATAACAGACCACGTCCGCGGCTTGCGCCCGTTCAAGTCGCTAAAAACTGCTCAACCGTCCTTAGCTGGCGTTTAAGTCATTGACAAGAGTTCACTTACTTATTAAATGTCGTGTATGTGTTTCGGTGGCGGGCAGGTGAAATAAGAAAAACACGTCATATCTGGCGAGCGAGCAGTGCACATGAAGAAGAAATCAGAGCGCGCTCGAAGGCGTCCTCAGCTTGAGTGCAATTACTATGCGAACCCATGCAAAATCAGGAGATGAAAGCGCCTTTTAATTTGATTTTGTCTGCCGCAGTTCTTGCATATCAAGTGGGCCTAGTCTTAAGACTGTCTCCCCTCTGCCACAAACGTGGCACATATTCGTGGCACTTACCGTCCGGAAGGTACCTACCTAAATCTTAACCACGAGGTTTCTTGATGGGTCCTCAGAAATAAAAAGAAAAAAAAAAAGGTAAAATGAGGCAACAGTCGTGACGGTGGCCGGGATTTTTTGACTTTTCCTTAAAATTTGTATTGTCTTCGTGAAGTGAAAATAAGCATATGGAGTTGCATGCCAAATTTTATCGTATGGGGACGGCACATCGCGAATTCGTCGCATATCAGAAATTCAATGACGATGATAATTTGCGTTGGTGCTATAAATCAAAAATAAAAGATAATTCGTTCCCGGTCAGGTGACTATTTTGATTACCGGTAGCCTCTACGTGATACTTTTTGTTAATATGCTACCGATTTGGTAATAATTCGCCCATCAGTGCCATTCTTACCACGGGTATAGGTAGGCTGCGCCAAGTTCAAACAATTTTGGGATAGGTTTTTCTTTTGTTTAAGATAAATTAGCATACTCTTCGTGGGATAATGCCTACTTTTTTGTGGAACTGTATTTTTAATTTTTATTTAATCATTTTCAATCAAATGGAACATAAAAAAATCATTGAATTGTGAGTGTAACTCACGCACTGTGAATTCTGTACAATAAAAACATAAAAATAAATATAATCAAATGAAATAATAATGAGGCGGTTTTTTTGTTATTTTATAAAACAGATAATAATGGAAAAAAAAAATATAGTAAAATAAATGTTGTAGGAGCAAATATAATAAGAAATACTTCGAAAGTTGACTATAAAATAAAACCAAGTCCATAATTTCTATACTGGTTTATGTCATGCTATGTTTAGCTCAGAGGATCGTTAAATTTTACCTTATTACTAAATTTTATAATGACTTATCTCTACCGTGAAACTTCTAGAACCACAAGCATCGCTGTAATTAATTATTATCGTCATAGTATAACGGTACTTATTCAACATCATTGTAAAATAACAATCATATTAGCTAAGAATAAAAAGAAAATTATTCCCTTTTTCTAAGATACTTGCCATAATTAATCTTGTTAATTTCTATAAGTGCTATAAGAGTAAGAAATAACTACGGTCTCCTTGCGAAATTCAGTTATAAACAAAGCACGCCACGTAGCTCGCATGACAAGAGGAATATATTGGCGGCATACCTTAGAAAATCATTAGAATTCCCGTCTGAAAATGTACCTGCCGGCTGACAAATGGCTCTCTTGTCGCTGATAGTTACGATCACTTCCTATCCATTTGACTTTATGTGTGGACATTAACAACATTTCAATTACACTATTTTCTTCTCTTCTTTTTTACAGATATGGTGGACAGCTCTGTCGGTAGCTTTAGGTTTAGATATTCGAGGAGATATAATCCGCGGAGTGCCATGCGTCAAACGCTACCACCAACTCTTTTGCCCGACCGCCGGTAATAGCTATCCAATGTAAGTGATTTATTAGTCTATTTGCATTAGGTGCCCAAATTGGTTTATGATAGTGTTTAATAAGATGATAATTAAATTTACTACTTACTTAAATATTTACTCGGTCACTTTTTATTTTTCAATAAATTTTAATGCGATATTTTCAAAATTGTTTTTTTTTCTCCAAGTGGTGTACTAAACTCATAATTTTATTTAAAGGAAAGAGTAAGACCAAAAGAAGAAACTTATGTTCAAAAATAAAAACTTTCTTAGATTTTTTTGAAAATATCCTTTCGAAATTTTCATTTTTAAAAAATAATCCAAATAGATAACACGTATTCATATTTTTACGATATAAAGTTTAAAAAAGTTTCGAAAATTTCAAGAAGGAAAATTTTTAATAAAAAATAAAAAAAAAAAAATAAATGAAAAGTGTAAAACTGCGTTAACAACAGGAAGTAAACAAGAATTGTTTCACCGTAAAAGTTGTTTTACGCAAACATTCCATTGGCATTCTTCTACAGTTAATTATCGGTTTCGGATAAAAGTTTTAACAAAAAGATTTATAAAAAGAAAATCGCAAGGTCATCCGCCGGTTTATGTATCAGCTGACAAACCCAGAACCACCTGCTCACATGCTATTTCACGAGCTTCACCTGTCCGGGGTCCCGGCTTCTACACTGAGGTTAAGAAACTCAAAGACGATGATGAACGATAGTAAAAGGTGAATGAGTGTGTTCCATAGTCGTCGTCTTTATCGACGTCGCCGTATATGGATGTGATCGACGTTATAGATTATCTGGCATTAAACTCTATCGCAAATCACCTGGTCGACTAGAGAAGACTCTGTTTGATAAGAATAGACCACGCAAGACGTTAGACCAGTCCCGGCTAGAGTAGATCTAAAGCTTGTATAAGTTGTTTTCTCTTTATTTTTGTTTCTTTGATGGAATATTGCCAAAATGTTGCGATCAGTAGTAGTAGTAGTGGTTCCAACAACTCGTTTGTCAATACTAAGAAAAAGTATAAGACGGTGTTTCGCAAAGAACTTCATCTTCACGAAGCAAGAACTGCTTTGGTACCTCTTCATACGGTCTGAAGACGAGGACTGGTTCGATTCTTTTTGCTTTTTCAGATTATTTAATTGCTATAAGTGGAAACGGTGACAGTAATTGGGTTAAGTAATATCATTGAGAGTTGCACCGATTCACGCGCCTTCTTGGCCGATATAATCTTCAAGACAAGTGAAAGTAAATTTGGAAATGTAACCCAGTTTTTTATGCAATCTGAAACCGTAGTTTAATTTGATACACTGTGGAAAAAGGAAAATATAAATTGGATTTATATTTCTTAAGATTCAAAAAATAAAATAAAAAATAAATTTATAGTGCATAGTAAAATACTTGCATTTATTCGTAAACAATTTTATAAACAACTTTATTAATTCAGAAATGACAAATTTTCTATGTCCGTACAAGTCTGAATACTCAGTGTAACGAAAACGGTTAAAAGACCAGGTATCTAGTTCTAGTAATTGATCTCTTAATGCGGGTGTTTTTTACTGTCCAATTGCAATTATTGCTCATTCGGATCAAGTTTATCGAAATTAATTACTCCTGTACCAATCTGGAGGTGGTTCGGTTGTCATAGAACTTTTCAGGTAATTTCGCTTCTCCGGTCGCTACCTGGATTACTCTACTAGATAAGGCGCAATTCCAATGTGTCTATTTAATTAAGTGAGTTAGTTGGCTTATTACTCGATCGTAGAATATCTTGCAAATGGTGACGATGAAGAAATTATCATTGGTATATACATCGACTAATTGGTCATTTTATTTTTAATCTTTCTTTTAACTGTTTTTTTTGTTTTATTATATTAGATGTTAAAATTCCATGCCTTAATGATTTCTTACAACAATTATTGCAATTTGTAATCGTCGAAAAAATTATCCATAATAATGCCACCGAGTTCCAGAATTGTCACATTTCTATCTTTGGTCATTTATAAGTGACAACTATTATCTTAATCAATTTTGAAAGTTAATTTATGGGAATATATTCAAAAACCTCTAATTAGCTCCACCCAGTATTCGAAGAAATAGAATTACACTAATTGGTATTATTAATGATTAATGGAAACCATTGGCTATTAAAATAAGTGTCGGAAACTGCCTACTACTGCTACGATCATGATTATGCTCGTTATATAGTGCGACAAAGTAAGTAGGCATTCAGAAGGTCATCTGCTGGCATCTGCTTTAAACCTTTTTCAAAAACACCTGGAAATGGAAAAGTAGCATTATTTTGAAAATTCTTTTCAAATTTAGGCAGTTAATAGTCAAAACAGGATTTAACCAGGTGAAAAGTACATTTTTTCAAAGGTTTGCTACAAAACTTTATGAAAAATTTAGTAAGAAAAATGTTTTCAATAAAGAATAAATTTACATGGGCATTTGTAAGCCCGGGAGAACGCCATAGAGAAGTATATTTAGACAGGTAGCATTTCTGTGATCGATATTAAGCGGATTAGATAAATCAGAATGTTGTATGTCTAGTTCAATAAAAATTTATCTTTGTCCAGTCAAGTTAATTCTCGATTGAATTGAAGTGACACGCAACTGGTTTTTCGGCACGAGCTATTTGCATTTTTGTAGTTCTTTAGAATAGACGTGCGTATTTTTTTATTATAATTCGTAATAGAAAGAAAAATCTGCTAATATATTAGCATTTACGATCATAAACCTCATATCTATAGAAATATGAATACATGTATATATCATATCTTTTCTATGCCACTCAAGAAGTATTATATTCATGTTATCACGTTTGTATAGGGCTTATTTTAATGATTTTTTTCTCTTTTTATAATTCTAGTGACAAGATAGAGCGATTTATAGACGATAATAAAGCATTAATGCGACGGATGTACGGAGATTTTGAGATGAATTCAGACTATGGGCCAACGCAACAAAATCGAAAACGACGGAGGAGTATAGATGAGCCGGATTTGCTAGATTTGTCGGGTATTCCTAGCATGTATCCGACACCAGGTGATGATATTGAAGACGTTCATGATTCTGAGGTGGGAGAGACGTATTTTGGCAAAATTAGGAAGAAAAGACAGAATACAAATTTTCCAAACAATAGAAGGAATCAGAATTCTGGTCCAAAAGGGCCAGCAAATAGACTGCCGACAAATGAGAATAGCACAGGAAGGTAAACGAATTTTATAAGTAATAAAAAAAATAATAGTTCCGAAAATTTAACAGTTTTTATTTTAATTATTTCATATATTTAAATTTTGTATTATTTTTACTCCCGTGAACCCACGTAAAATTCGACAAACTAATTTCACGTGAAGAGCAGTTTTTTTTTTCAATTTTGTATGGAACTATTCGAAATAATTTTTGAAAAATCCATAATGGTTTTTTTTTTTGTTTTTAATAGAGTGGATGCATGTGAGTCGAAAATTGAAATAACGACTCCATACTGGGCTGCAAATTCGGCAGGTAAAATCCGAGCCATTGTCAATACCCAGCACTTTGAACAGGCAATCCATCAAGAGTTGTGCACGTAAGTATATAAAAATTTTTGAAGATGGTAGGGTTGATTTTCATAAATTATTTGTAAGCTATTCTCTTTGCTTAAGCTTACTAATTATGGCTTCTATGGTATGTCTTTAAGCAGTAAAGTTCAAACCAGTCGATGTGGAAACGATTGTGGCTGCGAACAGAAGTATAAGTGGCACCGACTCTTGGCCTACGACCCCGACAACGACTGTAAAGGCATCTTCATGGACTGGTTCCTGTTTCCTTCGTGCTGTGTCTGCAGATGTTCACCTTAGTAGATGACAACAAAAGACACGAGGAAACCCCCTTGGCCTCACGTGCTGCAACTGCTGCTCCGACAGTGTCCTATGTTCTCCTAGTTCTTCACTTTTAGTGTAACGCCCCCTTAGGTCTTAGTTCATTTCTATGAGTCATCTGAACAAAATTATGTTTATTAAGCATACCACTATTATTTTATCATTTTGCCCCGCTATGTCGGTTATTGTATGTATTTGTACATAAGTGTTACTCTGTAAGTCTTTTATTTCTTGATTCCTTTGCTTAATACTCATGTTGTGTTTCTCGTAAATTTCCCTTGACGTTTTCTTCAAGTTTTAAAAGTTAAATAAAGAAAAAATTATTTATATTAGAAGTTAATGAAAAGAAATTGTTCGAATTAGAAATAGCGTTTAAATTTTCTCCCCATTTGAATTGTTTTATAAATTAGTGAAAAAAAAAAAATAGGAAAAATTTTAAATAAAAATTTCTAAAAACGTTGAAAGTTTGTTTTAATTTCTCTAGTTTTCAGGTAGTAATATTACAACTTAAAAAGTTTTTGAACTATGGGGAAAGGTACAATAAAAATCATTAGTGAGGAAGAATTAACCTGATTGTTAGGAAATAAAAATATCTGGAAAATAAAAAATTGAATTTACGTTGATATAGAAAGGATCAATGCAGAAAAACCAGGAGTAGTAGTTCCTTATAATCGTCCTGGAACAGATTCACAGCAATCAGTCCTGTAATGTAGTGCAATGCAATTTCTGCTACACTTTTTATTTAAATTCAGCGGATTTTGCTGTACTTTTTTGCATTTAAAAACAAAAACATTCTTAAAAATGAAAAGAGTATTAATTTTTAAAAATTTTCAATGGCAAAAATAAAAATACATATTTTTAAACTCTAAGAGTTCTTGTTGATTTAGGGCTCTAGAAGTAAATCCAAAATCTTCCCTGAAATATCGTGAACTATTTCAAAAAAATCCTGTCAAACTTTCTTAAACTATTTTGATAGTTAACAACAAGGAAATGCGTAAATAAGCAGGCATATACACTTTCACAGTATAAAGAGGATGTAAGTCCCATGGTTATAATCAAAGCTTCGTAACTAGGAGTTAGTATCTCTATTAACGCGCTTGAAGCGACTGTAACTTTCCGTCTCGTGGACTCGGTTCATGCCATGACTTCTGAAAAGCTCGATTTTATTTTCAGATATGCTGCGGTTAATTAATCGGCTAGCAGGTCTAGCTTTGGGATAAAGTTTACTAGAACAGTGACTTATGTAACAACATATCATGTGCATTTTATAATGTTGCGTTTTCACTGGAGTTTCTTATGTTTATATGGACATTTAAAAAAAGAAATAAAAGTTCCTATTATTACTATTATTAATATTACATTTTTTAATTTGGATTTTTTGCTTAAATGTAAACGTTTAATTATGTTCTTGGGTATGTTTTGTCATTCGATTTAATAAGTTTAAAAAGTAGTTTCCGTTAATCTAGTTTATATCTAGTTTATATTATAAAGTTTTTTCCGTTAATCTAGTTTATATAAAATACCTGGACTTGAAATTGTATGCTAAAAAATAAGCTTTGCAGACAACAAATATTCAAAGAATTTTACAAATGGTACGAAGTTGTAATGGAATATATTTAAATTGGTTTGCTACAGAATAAGATTTCTAACCAATAACCATATCATCTTTTCTAGCAAAACAAAAAATTCCATGTTGTAAAGAAAGTTCAATTTGAGACTATTCCGCTGAGTCGACTGTCTACTGTCCCAAGCAAAATTGCATTGCCCTTGTAATTGAAAATTTTTTTTGATAAAATCTTTTGGAAAGCGAAATACTCATCAAAATCAAGAAAACAATTTGTTCGACATACAGAAAATGGTTACATAAGTAAAATAAACATCCAGAGCCAGTTCCATTTGTAATTATTGGGGTGCAAGAGTGAAATCCCTCTACAAGGACAGGACCAAGCAAAATGTAGTAGCTATCCTTTACCCGGGAAGATTACAAAAACGAAAGCAGAGGAAAGGAATCAAATGGCTTTCGCTATCGTCCACAATCCAAACTCTAAAGGAGTATCTACGAAGCAATTGCAAACGTTCACGTGCAGAAAGTCAGGTTGCTTTTGCTTTCTCCACAAAGCCCCAGCCAGAAAGAACGAGATGATCTTGTCGAGAAATTGGCCCAAGGCTGTGGTGGCGGAGTACTAGGACTCTTGGCTGAAACTCCCCATCATCTAGAATCTGGCTCCGGGCATTCTGAGCACACTGGCTTCTTGGGGTGAGTTATGAAAATGCTTTTAGCTTTTGGATTTTGAAATAGTTTCTAGATTCGGACACGGTGGTTTTATCACTTAAAAAGGGTTCTAGAGGGATCAGGACAATTTCCATAAATTTCTGGGGATAATATTGCATAATCGTGCACGGCACCTTCCTGGGGGTGAATTTTCATCATTCATCGCATCCATATCTGGAGGTGAATCCATTAAAAAGCAATCAATAAAACTGCGCGAAGTTAATTCTGAAGAGTGAAAATTACAGGCAGAAATTTCATCCATCTACGAATGATACCCACCACCTGGTCGTGGATATAAAAAAAATTCAAGTGGTGTGCCTTGCGTGGGTAAGGTACCTCCATCATTGCTCGAAAGGGTTCGTTAACATTTATGCAAGTTGTTACCTTTCCTGGGATTTTTTTTTAATCCTAATAGTGGGTGTGTGCGTGTACTACAGTAGCGATTCAGAACCAGGTTGTTCTTCGACGCCAGGAAGGTTGTGTGATATGAAAAAGCGACGTGGAAGGGAGAAATTTCACACATAAAACGTACATCAGACCATCACACGACAAAGACACTTAGACACAATAAGGACACATTAAAAATGTTTTTCTTGGCGCGCGCTTTTTCCTATTTTTCCAACTGAATCAACAACAAAACACTTTTTTTGCAGCCCTTTATCCCAACGAATTATGTTCCTTCCATCGAAGAGGGATGGGAGAGCTTTTTTATTTTTATTAGAGTGGTTTGAGACGCGTCTCCGGTTTTACGTCTCGAAAACGACTCTAGATTGGAGCTACCTGAGGTGCAATTCATTCATCTGTTCCACTGCGACCAGGATGCTACAAATTCCCAGGGAAAGTGGCTGGAATTGCACACTTTCCTTGAATTTATGGCACCTAACCGGGAGGAATGGGCTTATAAGGTTATCGGAAGAGATGAGAGTACCTATTAAGTGAGGCGCTTATTTCGCCTCAAACCTAAGAACAGGTATTACCGCTCATCAAGCAAATGGAAAACGCATTAGGGGGCTTTTCATGTTTCCTAATGCCGAAGAATCAAAGCATAGCCCCTGTTAAAAAATATACAAGGATAAAATGTAATAAGGTCCTCCTTTCCTGGCAAAGTGGCTAGAATTTATTAAAGGGTTGTGTAAATTTAGAAGGGTCAGGAAAAATGAATTTAGATAATTATTTAAATAGTTTTGGCTGGTATTTTCTTCAGTTAGTTATATTAGTTTTTTTAAATCTACTATAAGTTCTCTCAAAACTTTAATATTCTTTCATTAACACACAAAATAGCCGGCAACATAATTTAACATCCTCGCCATATGCGTCTTATACATTCTTGACCTAGAGAAAATCACGAATACGCATATCATCCACTCCCCTAGAGAAAGTCGAGTAATTGGGAGGGTTGACAAAATAGAAGAAGGTAAGCAAGTGAAATGTGCCAGAAAATGCAGTTCACCCTCAAAGTCGGTATGGGACTGAAATTGTTGTGTCATCGTAGGAATTACACTTTGTCGGCGTGAAATTTCGGGGGATTGTTTGAATCCTCAAACTCTAGACTCCCGGACCCATATGCCATCGTGCGCTAACAAGCAACGAATCCCTCCGATGGAGTCTGGTCTACCATCCATACCCCATCCTAACCAGGGATGGCTTTTGGAATGGGTGCTTGAAAGTCCCGAGACCCGCCGTTCCTGGGACTTGGGATTAATTTCAAAAATTGCTTAAGTCTGATTGATGTGCCCGTTTGTGGTACGGGTTCGCTCCCGGCTGCGGCGTCACTCATCACAAAGCCGAACGTGCCCAAGTTTTGATTTCATTCGGCCTGGAAACAGAAAAATTTTTCAATTAGACACCACGATTGCGCCGCCCGCGATTTACTGGGAGTTCGGGGGCGATGCTCCCGTTCCTGCTCCCTTTGTTACCTCATACCACACAGTTTTCCACCCTTTTCCGCGGATTTATCCTTTGACTTCAAAGCGTATGACAAGTGAATGGGCGGCACGTGCTTTTAAGGATATTTTTTATTATATCCCCATAGTCGCGGTTCATTATCAAGCTAGAGAAGAAGTCAAAGCCCACCGCGAAGGTGGAGGATGTAAACAAAGAGGTGAGAGACCCATGCTTGTTTTTCAATTTGGCCCTTCATGGGAAACGTGTTTTTTAATTTAACGGCGGTGCATAATTGAGCCAACATGTGCTTCCGAATCGCCTACGAGCTAATAAATTTGATAACCTCTACATGAATATTTTCGTCCAGGGGCTGCCGTAGGAAACATAAAAGTACCCCAATGCACATGCAGACTAAAGACTAAAATTTAATTCATTATTGTTTCGGAAAACAATCGACTGGTAATTTTATATTTATTAAAAATTAAACAGATTTGGATAACTTGAATAAACTTAAAGTAATGTACATAAGCTTTAAATGTTCAAAATGATATTCATAGAAAAGACTTGAAAGCAAAACTATATTTTTATTTTTATTTGATCTGCACCAAACATTACTAATATTAAGAATTCTCAAAAAAATATTTTTAATTCGGTACAGTCCCCGGAAGACCCAGAAAAAAATGTTTTTAATCCCTCTAAGATTCTTATTTGATAATCCAGTTTTTATGTGCTGAAGAAGGTCGCGTTTAACACACCAATTACATGAAATTTTCCAATCCAATTAAACCATAAAACTCTATCAATGTACCGCCCGTATGCCCTGGACAATCATTCCTAATCCTTTTTATCGCGCTACTGTGAATTTGTTTCAATTACTCGAAATTTCTTCTTTTTTTTTTCGGCTTGTACACACACTTTAAAAATCAACAAAGAAAAGCAAAGAAGGGCCACGCGACCCAACAGCGCTCATCAAAATAAATTCGACAACGAATCCGACAGTTGGACAATGGGGTCCCAACGGGAGGTCATCATATATTTGGGATTCTGATTGCCAACATCTTTCGAACTGCCTGTTAGCAAATTGCTTACAAATGGGCTAAGAGGGCTCGCGGTGAGCCAACAACAAATTCGAGGTATCTTTAATGGAAATTTGCACGCAAAAAATCAATCGCGAAGTTATTGTATTTGAGACCCATTGATACGCTGACCGTATACGAAGATAAAGTGGCTTACTAGTTGATATAGGGGTCGAGGTGCAATTATCTTTTAATTTACTAATTCCTTTTCGATGAATATATTTGTAGGCATAGCTCAGGTGTGACTAAAGATTACTCCTGTCTCACCTGAGTTTAAGAAGCTTAAATTGCTTTCAAGATATGTTTAAAATGTTTGAACAAATGTTTATTGAGTTTAAAACTTTTAATAACTCAAATCCTTTTTTCTTCTTTTGTATATAAACCATAAAATAAATAGAATCCCTCGAACATGTACTCCCTGTGCATAATCATGTAAAGGTAAACATTACAAAAACCAATCTACACACATCAAAGGATTAAAAACGAATAGAGAAAATAGACATTCTGTTCGTAACGCAAAGACATAATTGAAATAAGGTGCAACCAGTTATTACCTTTGCAACGTGTGAGGTGATCCCAGGTATCAGGTACCATCCTGAAAATGTGGAAGCCTTGCATTTACAATTTCACAGTAGCTACACTAGATAAAAGCTGGAACTATTATTTCTCTAGGATATCCGATGCAATTACCGTCTAGGAAGCCTAGCGCTGACATCTACTTTATCGTCTTTGCAGGCTCTAGGAAAGCCGGGAGCTCGTTTCCTCTTCATATCTGCATCGCTTTTCCTGCTACTGCTCCCGGAGAATCCCAATTAAGAGAGTGCAGCAATGCTCGCCCATCATTTCCTTGGGTTCCCGACATAGTCAGCAACACCGGGTGCAGTAGTAGTAGAAATTAAAAGTGCAATTAATTGTCGCTGTACCGTGAATCGCGAATGGGCGAGTATGAGATTGAGCTGCGATAGCCACTAAACACTGACCGTTCACGGTTTGCGGCTCCTTCAGATGGTAATTGGAACAGACCAAATTGGCGACATCAATATGCACAATCGGTAACGAGTCGCGGATTTTACCAATTATCCCAGAGAAGATAACCGTCTTTCCGTTCAAGGGAAACATTTAATTGGTCGCAATTGACTTTGTCGATGATTCGTTATTTTTAGCTTATTCTAAATGACTGCGGTCGTCTCGGAGACTTACATTTCATCTGGCGAATGCCGCCAAAAAAGTGAAAGATTTTATTTCAATATAAGAGAAAGTACTATAAAAATTTGATTTAAATTTTATTAGATTTATTAAAGTGAAAATTTTACTGGTCGTGAGAATGTTTTTAGTATTTACAACTTCTGTACACTTAATACGCCTGGATTAATATCCAGTAATTTGCATAAATACTACTAGCATTAGAAAACTTAAAATGAAATTAAAAAAAAAAAATCTCGAATGTGTCTTTAAATTAGGATCATAAATCATTGGGTCACTAAAACGGATTAAATTAATTTAAAAGTGTGTCAAAATGGTTCATTAAAAGCGCACCGGCCGTGCTGACTCGTCTGATCACATTAAACCGACGAGGGCATGGCATAATCCCCCAGGAATTAATCAAACGTTTTTCCGCGCATTAATCAAATAATTCCACGAGATATCCTCGGAATAGCCTAAAACACTAGCGCTAATGAGGTTCAGGCACGCATTCAGAGACCGCGAGATGCAGCATAGTGTGCTCAAATTACGTCGCAGAGTGTCGCGGACCGACGGCGACCAGCATGCAGATTGGCGATTGCTAAAACAAGCTTATTCCACATTTAGACATCTAATTACACCTCCAAATCGTTCCGACAAAATGGTATAAAATGGTATACGTTTAATGACTTGTTGGGCAATTGGCGGCTTATCGCCTGCTCATTAGCGGCTCGCGTTGCTAGACTCAATTAAGTCCGCGACTACTAATCCAAACGAACATTGACGGTATTATAGGCTAGAAATATTAAAAAAACACTTTACGAGTATATGCGGCTAAGTATGTAATGTAAGTTAAGTTGCTGTGCTGCACGACACGGCTGGAAAGGAAAAAAAATAGCCCGTAGACATGGTACCTGCATATAATACCTGCAACTTACATGCCCTTGAAACAGAAGCAAAAAATAAATTTTTTACCTAGGTGAAATAACAAGGCAAATGCACGGTAATCGCGTTAAGTCTAGAAGCTACTTGGGACTGCCCTTTTATGTTATCTGATGCCTACCTACCTGCATTAATTAGCTTTCTGTACGACGGCATTTATCTTAAAATTGAAATCGTGTAAGATAAATCGAATCGCACGGAAGGCGAATAAACCGGAGCACGCCCTGGAAAGACGTGAAAAAATTCCTTGAGAATAGATTGTAAAAAGTTCGAAACGCTAATATTCTAGTACTAGCCGCAAATTCCAAACAAATCATAGCGCATGAGCTAATGACTTAGGAAGAAGGCCACATTTTGATATCATGAGAATCTACTGAAAGAATCACTGAGAGTTATCTTAATAGACTCGCAATGTAAGATAATCAAGCGCGTACCTGCGCAGTGCATCCTCGGGCTGTTGTACATCGTCGTCGTTATTAGAAGAAGAGTTATGACGACTATGAAGGCTCGTGTGGCGCGCGATTACATACGGTGTTTCAAATAAGGTGAATAAATTGCAAATTTCGCATGCAATGCCATCCTCCAGGTTTTCCCAGTTATAAGAGTAAAATGCCAATCGAATAGGTACAAGATTCCATACATTCTAACACTACCAGCGACGAACTGTGTTCAGGTGCTCGACGACGGCGAGTTTAAATCTTTTACCAGTTCATTACTTTATGCAGCATCGGTGTACCATCGAGATAAGGTCTAATGGGGGATCATAGATTCTTTTTGAAAGGTACGTAAATAGAAACAGAAATGTAAATACGAAAATTGAAATGTTGTCTGTCGAATTATTGATGAGGATGAATTATTTTACGACAACTGCATTAAAGAGGCTTTTCTATAATATCAAGATACACTATAAAAATCTAAAACTGAATTTGAGATCGTAGCTGGAGTGGATTTTCGTGAATTGTTAAAAATTCGAGTAAAATTCGCATTTGTCGCATATTTGAAATTCAATTTTGAGCGTTACAATCGCTTGCGCCAAAAAAGGGTTAGTGTTTTAAGAAGCTCTCTGCGTCCACTTTCATTCAACGTTAAAAAACTAAAATGTCAAATTTTCGAAAAAGAAATTACTAGGGATTTTAAGCCTATGGATTGAAATTTCGAACTTTTGCGCCTTCTGCGGATCTCAGAAAACAGCAACAATTGCGTAATTGATTAAATATATCCAAATTAAAGCCAAAAAATTTATAACAACTTTCACTTTTAAGAAAAAAAAACACCTATCGGTTCTGTTTTTGATTTTTGATTAATTTAAGGGCTCTTTTTCAAAGACTAATAAATTAATATATGTCTTTTTCCGGTGTCTGTACTTTAAAAAATTTTAGGTAATCTCTTAAAGATTAAAACCATTAATTTCCCTCCTTGAAATTGTTTCCCTTACATTTCTCACCTTTTTTTACACCCATTATTACAAAAGGCAATATTACAGTGGTGCTTCTAAAAATACTTTGTCTGAACGACACCCAAAATCAAAGCTGTAATTAAACCCATATCATGAAAGAGTCTCATTTCAAAGGAAAACCCTCCTTGAGGGGAAAATCAAGGAATGTGTCGCGGATGGTTTCCACCAACTCCGTGAAAGACGTAGGCGGCCTCTTTTAATTGATTTGCAGTACTAATGAGCAATTGACGCTTAATTTTGGACAGATGATTTATTGTACAGGGGTGTTAAAGTGTACACGAAATTTTTCTTTGAAAATCTCCGACGAATTCCTACGGAAGTGAAATGGGTTCAGTTTATGTTCTAGGGGGTGATTTAATTCTACGTAAAATGCTAAAAAATTATTAAATACAATTCCGTGCAGTCGGAAGAGTCGTTTAATAGCAGCTATTAAAATCTTGTGTTAAGCACCGCGGGCGTGGTATACAGGATCTTATTAAAGATATGTACGAATGAGTGCCTGTAAGTCATCAGGATTGTGAGGGAGCAAAACCCTTTCCCATATGAAAAGCCGCAAACTTGCAAGAGTCTGGAGAGATTTGGTGGCATTCGGGGGCTGCATATTCCCTTTCATGTGAGTTGTATTTGCCCCCAGGCGAGCTCTTTGTGGCAGTCGCATTATGTGGAACTCCACAATAGGCTGAAACTATTCAAAAGTAGTCCATCAGTGTGCGGACACTAGGTCTGTAAGCGAGCTGAAAGTTTCATAAGTCGTACAGTAACTTCTTTGATACAATCCGACTTAAGCTTCCCGTCTTTCCGACGATTTTTAGTTTGGAAATCTCTCCTTTGGGGCAACCGGGGAAAATTTTATGAAACGAACGAAGAAATGTGAGATTTTAAAGTTTGCTCTCGGTTTGCCTCCCTCAGGCCTTTCTTTCTTCTTCAGTTCTTCAGTCTTCCTTAGTCGTCGTCTCGCCAGAAGTTGGTGAACTTTTGATTTAATAAATGTGAGCGAAAACAAATATGTCAGCGACATGTGGACTCGAACGAAAGGACATTCGGGAGAACTCCTGGGAAAACTTCAATATTTTCTACAGTATACCGCTTTTGAACAGAATGCAGTTAAAATATTTCTGTCAAATGTTTGACTCTATACTACCTTGTGTGAGTTTTAAGAAGAAACCCTGAAAATGTAGTCTTCACGTTAATGGATTTGCCTGGCAAGCATGGCATGTTTACAAAATCCTGCTGGGATTTTAGAAGAAGCTTAAATATCTGCTTTTTCTGTTATTGAGAGAGAATTTTCTGTTTCTAATCTCCTTTGGAAAAAGTTTGATGAATTATTTAAGAAAATTTTATCAAGGTAAAGTGGAATACGGAAGTTTTTGTCAGAAACAGAAACGTACAGAAAAAACAAAGTTTATTAACTCAGCAAACATATCAATTTGATATCTAAATATCAAATGGGTTTACTTACGCAGGCTAAAAAAAAACAAATGTGGTCAGAATATAAATGAAAGGCACCAAAGAGTTGTGTCGCAAATATTAAACAAAAGAAAACCAATTCTTTTCTGGGAATTCGTTGATACAACAAAATACCGTCGAAGAATGTCTTCTATCATACCTGAAAAAAAAAGACAAAGCCCAAAAAATTCCCACCCGGACGACATCAGCCCGTAGATACATGTAAAAAAATTTCAAGCACTCAACTCGCCAAATTCAATTTTCATTCGATTCAGGTGAGTACCACGAACGGTGGTCCTCCTGAGTCGGTTTGCAAACAATGCCAACATATGCCAACATATGTGTCGCGCGTTTTTTGATGTGCACACGTGCACTCCGGGAACCTTTTAAAGATTGGTGGAGCCGCCAAAGAACCGGCGAAGATAGCGAAAAGAGAAATCGCGACAAACGTCTTGGACACCGTCTATACACTATCAGCACCACCTCCGCAATCTACCGTTTGGTATAGATGATGGTAGTAACTAGCTATCAGGAGGTGATTCAAATGCTGGTAGCATATCCCAGATTCCATCCTCTTACTCACGGTGATTTAGTTCCTCCCGAAGAATGGCAGGGGGTCTGACTATAGTTATAGTGCGATTTGTACCGAGGGCCCCTTAGACGTTCTTCTTGTGGTGACTAAGGAACTAGCCTCAGACAAGACTTAAGACGCTGTACGGAAGACGAGAAGTGGTCATGACGACTATTTCTTTTTTCCTTTAGGTCTACAATTTGTGATCAAATAGAGCACAGAAGAGGGCGGCAAGTACCCAGGGCATATTTGCACGTGAAGTAGCGGATGGGCTCCCAGTGTAAGGAGTCTCAAATCTCGTTCTTTATTGGCGCCAGTAAGAAGAGGTTAGTTTGGGCATTTCTTTAAGGATCTCCTGGTTTTGTTCTTGCTTGTGTTATGTCGAAGGCGACGACGACGGAGCGCCTGCCGCCGTGCCACCGCTGCGGCTGCACAGAAGTCTTTCTGGCAGAAATCCAAATTGATGTTTATTTTGGTTTGCAGAATAAATTGCTAACAGACAGATAGGTTGTAGCGCCTTATCGGCGTGTCCCTTTTTGCCGGAAAATTATTACCTTTAGCTGGTTTTATACTTGAGTGGCGTCAAGGATAGTAAGAAACGGGATTAAGTAGCACCAATCCGATCTAATGATAAGCGAAAATATATTGGGTCAAGAATCCCGCCCCTATAAAGTTTCACGGACAATCCAGAAGCTGTTGGCGTAGGCTGTTGAAAATGGATTGTTATGGAGAGTAATCCGAACGGATTTTCAGTTTAATAAAATTCTTATAGAGCATTATAGACGAACAAGAAGAAAGGTTAAAAGCATATTCTGAACCTTGAAAGAGTTCAATTTTCCACCCCAAAATTTAATCTCTTTACAAGGGGCTAATTATCACCCCTTCATCAATAACAATTTTTTATGAACAAGGGAACTAAAAAAAAATAAAATTTCCACCTTGTTCTGCACTCAATTTTAACCCTCATGGTAAAGGGTTATCATCAACAAGGTGTAATGAGGCGCGTAACTCGCACAATGAGTGTTCAGTTCCCTATGCAACGATTAAAATACTTGGCACCAGGTCATGGCATATTCTGTTGGTCAAATTGAACTGAAAATGGATCAACAAACAAACTCTCGGTGAATAAGTTAATTCCTGAACTGCCAGAAAAGAGCGACAAAAAAATAGGGGATAACGACTCGCAATCGTTTGGTACAAGTTTTGCCGCCATGCTCGACACCAGACAGATAAATAAGTGAATTAAATCAATTCCACGCCATTTGTTGGAAATGTGATTTTATTACCGCCGACAGGGTATACCCAATAATCGGGTTCGTTCGAGGTCCGTGAGCTGGTCGGCAGCCACCAATCGATCCTGATCGATCCCGGAGCGCGGCTGCATCCGCAAGTTCATGGCCCTTTTAAGCTGGGCAAAGCAACCGACGACATTTTATTTGATTCATTCCAGAAGCGTCGATGGCGTGACTTTTACAAGCTGATGTGATAAAATTTTACGACTTTAGCTGGACATGTCCTGGCCACTGGAGTGCCACTCTAATAGGGCCACTATTGGAATATTGTGCGGGATTCCTGGCATATTCCGGCCGGTCGTCAATCGCCGCGGCCCCCCTGTCGACGATTTTATTGCACAATTTAATGAGCGCCGTGACCGTGCACAACCCGGAAAAACACCCACCACAGGAATCGAGAACCCTTTTCCTGTGGGATTCCCGATCCGGACTTTGCCCATTAAATAATGACGACTGGCAACCTTAAAATTAATTTTAGCGCTTCTCTGTCCGACGGGTTCTTTATTACTTTGTTACTTGAACTTTCTTTGAACCCTCTTCCCAGTTCCTTCTCCACCACGGGAATTTTTCTCTTTTTGAGGGGACTAGGAGGCTAAAGTTTCTTCTCCTTTACGGAACTCTCGTTTTATACGTCTTCTTTGGAAAACTTTCCTGCTCGTTCGCATTTCTTAAGACAGAATGATTTCCAGACACGTAAACTATTTACTCATCTAGTTTAAAGTCGACTAACTTCTCAAAATAATTTTCCCCTTATACTCTGGACTAACGAAAGAAAAATAGTAATTTAAGTTCATCTAAAGATCGGGATAAATGTGATTACAGCAACGAATGTGTTTAATTAAAACTAAGGAATTGTAAATTATAATTACCTATTTATTGTACAAATGAAAAAAAATTCATTTGATTCATTTATCAAAACCAAAGAATTTAAATACCACCAATGTTAGAACTGGTTCTTGCCATAATTATTAAGAAAATTGAATGCTTCAAATTATTCTATTAGAAAAACAGAATTGCGTGTACTATTCAACGGATTTTGTGCGTCAAGCATGGAATAACTCATGAAGTCATAATACCTTGTCACCTGTTAATTAAGGTAACATTCGCATTCATTTGAGACAATTCTAACTATATCATGCCTGCGACCACGAGAATGCCAAGATTTAGCAATGTGGAGCTCGGCACCGTGTCAGACAATCTTTTAATTAAAGCCCGACTACTTTTTAAGAAGTATACAAGGTATGCGGCTCCGGTATATTTAGACAAGCGAAGGAGCAAAGCCCACTGCCATCATTCCGTCGTCTGGAGGTCTACTAATTTGTTTCCTCACCTTTTCCATCTTGGCCGAAATTCCTTGCGGCATGCTTAGTTAATTTGCTTACCTTCTAACCTGGATGGAGCTCTTTAGTTGTAGAGAACGCTATTCTTGTCGCAGGTAACTGCGTTCCTTATTCGATATAATGAAATTTTCATTCTGACTGCACACCTTCTGATTGTATGCAGTCAAGACCACTTCTTCGTCTTAGAGCCCGCGCACCGTCTTTTTAATGGTAATTTGCTGTTCGTGCCTGTTGCTCTGTTCGGGCTGTTGTGGAAGGTTCAACAAAATGAGGGCCGCAAGGGAAACACATTCATATAAATCGGCGTTCTGTTACGTTAAGATCTTGATAGGTGAGAATTCTGTCAAGAATGACGAAGATGAAGTTAATCGTTGCAATTTAGGTTCGTTATGAGACCTATCAGTTGTGATTATCGAGTTATACTTTGGTAATCTTAGTTTGGGTGGAGCAAAAAAATTTTTTTTCTTAAATTAAAAAAAAAGCTATTTTGCAAAGGTGTTTTAGCATTTGACTAATACCGTAAGATATGTGAAGGTATTATAATTTTGGTTTTCTGATGGTAACATGCCTCGGGGATTATTTTCGAAATTCTTGAAGGAGACGTTAGCAACCGACAAATTGGATATCCGTGACTGACACAATAATTTTGTTTTTGATAAAATCTTATTTATCTCAAATTATGGAGTATTATATATAAAATGAAATATTTTAATGAGGAGGGCGTTTCAGAGTCCTTAATAAAGTTGTTTTTATTATTATTATTGAGGATTAAGCATATAAGAAAAATATAAAATTAGTGCTATATTTCTTCGTTTTCAAGATTCCACAAATTGTGACATTAAATCAAAACAAAAATTCCGATCATTCAAAATATACTGACGTTAAAAGCATTTATTTAATTATTTTAGTGAAATAATTCTAGAAGTTAAAATTGTGTCCTAAATATATTTAAAATTTTATAAATTAAGTGAATTTTTATACAAAGGCAAATTGTTCCAAACCAGACTCCTTGTGTCTTAAAATTAATTTACATTTTTATATAAAAACGACAATTGTAACATCTTCTTTATGTTCTACAAATAAAAGATCATACATGTGCAGTGGTACAGAAATGTCTTTTCCGGGGTATTCTATAAAAATCCACTGTTCGAAAGTGTTAGGTTTTGTCAAAAAAAGCCATCCCTAGAAATCACCAACGTCATTAAAATTAATCATCAGCAGAAAGCTCAATTTATTTAACATAATCAAAGCCATTTTGCTAGACCCATGAATGAAACTCAAAAATTTACCTGGTTGTATGTAACCATTTCTTTTCATATACCTGGCAGTTGTCAGCTGTTTTGAGAGAGAGATGTTTTTTTTCATTATTATGAAAAATGGAATAGAGGAAATAGAGTTTTCACACGCACCGAACCAAATTCCCACTTAAGGGAGCGGCCAGAGATGAATTTTCCTCACTTACAGGAATTAACATGAAGTGCACTGAGATGCAAATGAATACCCTGCATTCTGGATGCAATACTAAGTGTGCAGACTCTATTTGAGGAAAGCGGTGAAGGGAATATATGAAAAAAATGGAAAATTACATCAAAAATTATATATCTCCAGTACGCGTCCCTGTCGCCAGCCCGCACCCGGTAATCCTAAGCACCTTTAATATTCATCCATGCATCCCGTGCCCAGATAAACTCCCGGTTCCGTGCTCCAAGGTAGTAGGATAGGTTGTATAGATAGGCGCCATTGGAATAGTGTATGCCAGGCAAATTCATACCTATGTGTCGTTATAGGATGTGTCGGGGGGTCTCCTGAACACATGATGGAACATTGAAGGGGACGCTGCTGTGTTAAAAATAAAATCGTGAATATAAAAGAATCCGACAAGGCTCACGGCCTCAGAGAAAGTCAGGGATGCATTTTGGAGTCAACAAGCCATAGCATATACATTTATCCATCCACTTGTCCCTTGTTCCCGGCAACAGCGGAACACAACACAACAACAGTGGCTGTGGCGGCCGTTGTAGATGCATCCTTGTAGCCCTATCCTATCTCTCTTATCGTACTTGTTCCTCATGTACAAATTCAGGGATTCAGGGATATGCTAGCTCTTAAAGTGATGACAGGCGAGCGCGTGTTCCCGCAGGTTGTGTCCCAACAGCTAAATTAAAATTATGGGATGAGCCCGGACTAGCAAATAAACTCGGCATGTTCTAGAGGAAGTAATAACATTGGAGAGCTGCTTGTCGACCCTCGTCTATCACCCGAAAAAAAAAGGGAGATAGAAAAAATTGTAGAGCTTGAAATCACTGCGCTTTATTCGAAAGGAACCTTTCTACCGGCAGTAGTAGAGGAAAACTGCTGGTGACTGCAAAAATACAAATGACTGCGGTGTCACCGCTTTTGGTCTGCTTGGTAATAGTTTTATGTGCTCCAAAAACTAGAGTTTATGAGTGCAGTCCATTTCATCTAGTTCTTTTATCTTTTTTACTTTACTCGTAGGATTGGATTTTATTGCTTTTTAAATGTAAGTTTACATTCTCTGGTCCGTAAAGATTAATTGTATGTCTACACAGGCCAGGAGTAATTTGTTTTTGAGAGTGAGCTCGACAGTCAAGAAATTGCTAGACGTTTCTTTTTATTACTTACTATTGTATCATATTTCTACATAATTAATTTAAATAAGAGACTCAGATATAGACAAGATAGAAATTAAGAAGTAGAAGAACACAACTTGTTCACTATTCTACAGGTCCTATGTTCAATGCTGATCTTGGGCCTAGTTCTACGCTTTACCCAGACGGAAACAATACTAAGAACAATAAATAAAATAATGAAAGAAATAAGTAATATATTAATAATATACTGTCGTAGGAAGCTTAAGATATAAACAATATTGACCTGCATGCAGAAATTCATTTTGACGAATTGTTCGAAAAAATATATGAGAAAACTGGCGCCTTATGGTGTGATCAATTTATCACTTTTTCAGGCAATTGCTGCTGGAGACCTCGACAAAGTCTTAAGAATCATGTAAAATGTCAATTTGCAGCAATTAACATTAATTACAGGAAAACACTGAGGGTTTTGCCCCCGGCACAAGCGACTACATTCATCACACAACGTCAGTCCACTTGTGCTCTCATATTTTGCATGTTCACGTCGCACCCAGCCTCGGTCGAAGTGCATCTTTACCGGGAGGGGCCCTAAGCTAAGGCCGCGTCTCAATGTACCTCATGTTAATGTAAATGCTCTAGAGCACCACCGTCACAGCACATGTATGCAAACCTTTAAAATGACTTTATTAAAAAATGCAAAAGCAATTAACGTTGATTGAATTTGAAATTTATGGTAGAGACTCACGGACCGTTCAAGTTCCACAAAGAGAAGAAGTCTGGCCCTTCATCGTCGTACAATTCGATGGTCGCCGTTTAATTAAATTTTAATTTAATTTTTAACAAAAATTTCATTGACATGATCAAAAAGTACAAGATTAATATCTTTCTTTAAAATTTTGGCGGTCGCTTAATGTAAAAAAACGAAAAGAAAAAAATATAGGGTGTCATGCTCAACTTGAGATGCTACCTGTCCATAGTCGGTGCGTGTTCAACAAGCAAAGTAAGCAAGTACAAGACGAACTTTACGTTTATCACGGAACGATTTAAAAGGTATACAGTAAAAACCCTTTGTTTTAGAGTACCTTACTTTTCTGGGTACCTTAGTTACGCGGCTGAGATTTATTTTTTGAATTTTTGCTCCCCGAACAAGCCCATTGTTCACTGGTATCCAATGCTTTCTCGAAATGGACTCGAATATTTAATGAGATCGTCGGACCATCCGTGGACTTGGCTACAGACTATCCAACATTGTTCCTTTTTCCCAGGGATGAAACATGACCAACATTATTCTACACCCACAGGAACAAGTATGTAATTAATATTAGTAACAATGAAAAAATTAATTAAGTTGTATGAAAATGAAGGTCTTTTGTTTAAAAATGAGAAAAGTGAATGGATGTACAATTTTTTTTTTGTCAAATTTATTTGACTGTACTTTTAGGAATTTTTAAGATTACAATAATCAATATTTGAGGGTAGAATATATTTTTAAAAAATCTATTAAAAAATCGTCGAGTGTTGTAGATGACAATTTATAAACATTTTTATTTGAAAGGCTATTGATTCAAATTCGATATAAATACCTTTGTCTGATCTCCAGATTAACGATCTAAGTAAGATGTTCCTAACTCTTAGAGAGAAGATCGAAAGAATACATGCAAATAGTTCTAAATTATCGCTAGCTTCTCCTCCTCTTTTGGGAGCCGAGAAGATGTTACAGTCCCTTGAATAAGCGTTTACACCGAAAAGTGGTAAATGGCTATTTCTTTCTGTTCGTTTATTTTAAAACCATTACAGTTACTCATTATGATTGTTAATTAAAATTAATAACTTCTTTTTACCGTTTAATTTTATATTGCTTGTAAAATCACTACACGCTTTAAGAGTTAAGTAAAGAAGATCCCCATATTAATTCTTTTTTTTTAAACTTACCTCGCAGACCCATCAAAAATTAAATTGCCAACAATTATACCCGCCAGGTATGGTAGCGTTTATTATTATTTTCGAAAACAACGAAGTGTGAACGGTGTCTACGACGTGACGCCGTGCCGTGCCCACAGTGTATCTCGGATAGTTCAGCCAGATGCATTTCGGTCACGCATAATGCACCGAGCAAATTACTGAGAAACATCCGGCAATTACCCCGGATCATGTGGCTGATGTTGTCTGCACGATTTTCAAGATCTTTGATGTACTCTAGGATTTTTCTTTTTCAATTCTGTCGTAAAATTTTTGAGTCGATTTACAATGGTGCGGGAGTAGCGGGCAGATGCAGTCGGGGCTGTCTGTCCTGATGCCTTTTCATCGAAGAATGTACGTTTTTAAAAAGCAATTAAAACGTTCCCACACCGTCGCAGGGTATGTCTTCAGGCGATTCTTCTCCTTTTTACTGCTGATCAACGCCCGTGTGCAAGAAAAAGGATAAGGAGCAATTATAAAACGGAATTCCTCCCTGTGACCATTCGCATAAGAAGCCATAACATAGCCATCATCAGGATAAGTCTGGCAGATGGCTAAGATGATGACCACAATTTTCCTTACCCGCTGTCTTGTTTTTATTCCCAACTACTTTGAAGGAAGAAGAAGAAGGAATACTTTCCCGCGGTAACAAGGTCCAGATGGTCTGTTATAGAGAAAGTACCCGTAAAACTAAGAGGTGCTTATCTTGCTAAATAAAAGGAAAACTAGTGGTGCACTGATAAGGGTGCAATTGGCCAAGAGTCGATGGGGGTTGTATCGGACTTCCTTGGTCATCAATTGCGTAATGAAAGCTTATCAAGACGTGTACCCTTATTACGTGCTGTAAAGTCCTTACCTCACAGAGCTGGATAGCAAAACCATCAATTATACGTCAATGACAGGGTGTTGCCTTATAGCAGTCTGGACAAAGGGTGCTCAGGGTAATCATATGTCGTTAATTGACAAAGGCCCAGATAAACCTGATAACTCGGCTACCATCAATTACGTGGCCGTATGAGGGTGTCCGGAAAAATTTAAGGAATTAAAAATGTTCTATGTTGCCTTTAGTCAACTTTTTTTAAGGGGCAGTCTATTTGAGATCACTAGTGCTTATATTTTTCCCTATTTTGTACAATAATTGAAGCTAGAAAACAAGAAACAAGACGTGGTGGTTAAAGGCTAAAATGAAATGTGAGTTATACTTGTATACTGAGGAGCCCATATAAAAATACTTTTTGCTCAGCTAATTTTAGAAAATATAGATTGCTATTTTGCCTCTAAGTACTTTCTTAAAATATAAAAATAGATATATGCGTCCAGTATAGAAGTTTTATATCATTTTACAAATTGAAAGTTGTCCGCTGTTAAAGCACACTCGATTTTATTATAGTCGTTTATTTGTATGATCACAAGAGCATGCAATGATCGAAAATAGGAAAAAAACAATATTTCACAATCTATGCACAAATCTATTTTCTTGCAGTTCTATTTTTCAAAATTCTCCATAAATGTCCATTTTGCCATTTAAGAGAATCAATTACGGAACAAAACGTGCCCCGCGAATAGGTTAAAGCACTTAACCTGCCTTCAGGTGATTTGATTGATTTTCCTTCCTTTCAATTTTTAATCGACTAATTAGAGAGTTATTTCGAATGTATTCAAAATGAATATTCTATAAAAAAAAATGACAGGTGTGGACCACACCATTGCATACACTAATCCCCTTAACGTCTCTAATTACTCTAAAATCCAATGTCGAGCTGAACAGTGACAAAAACACAAAAGGTCCTAATTAGACAAAGTTCAAATCCAACTAAGGCCGCAATTACTCAGGCCTAAAGGCTCGAGAGCGGAAATATCATTCAAAGGCAGCCGGCCCATACAATCGACGATCGCCTTAAGGAAACTTCCATGCATGGTAATAAGAAACTGGCCGCGATTACTTCGGACAACACATGACCAACTGCTGCGTAACTAATCTACCGATAAATTATCGAAGTCTTTTGGTCTAATTCGACGCAGTCACAGCAGTCATGTGACACTGTCGGGGACACGGGCTGATTTGTTCAAGTAGCAATTAACTGGTCCCCATGGCTAAGACGTCTGGTAGGAAAGAAACCTACATATATCCATATCCATAAGAAGTACTATTGACGCTGCATTACGCCCTCGCGTGCACTCTTGAAAAAGTGAAGAAATCTACTTAAGTGCAACGGCGCGGCGGCAGGGCTATGATTTTCATTAATCGTCAGATTGATCACATAAATGCAGAGCGAGAATTAGTGCCTCGTTAGCGGCTGCTATTAGTTTAAAGACCACTGCACTGTACCGTGCATCGTCGCGTCAGCATTTTAAACATTCCCTGAAAGGGTTATGATGGTTCTAGAAGAGGGCTATAAAATAGTAATCCTAATTAGCGCATTTCCTTGAACGTTAACTAGCATGAACGAAGGCAGACAAATTCCTAAACAGTACACACTATAAAAAAGATTTTATTCGTTATGATGATTTACGAAAATATTAATTAGAGTTGAAATTAGAGCTTGCAATACTTTCTTAAGGTCTTGAACCTAATTAGAGACATGTATCTTAAACCGCAAGAGGTCTTGCAGTTGCCCTGGTTACTTATCATAAAAAAAAAATCAATTCTAGTAGTTTCTCTAATGTAATAGGGAATAGCCACTTGGCAAATATATTCCCTGTTGGCTTGCTCCAGGATACCTAAGGATTGAAGGACAAGGACAACTCATTACGATCTCGTATGGATTGTAATAAAACTGGGATTGCAGCGACATTACACACGCTGTTTTCTAATATGGGAAACATTGAGGAAACCTGCCATAGGGGCTGCAAACGCTCAAACCCTCAACGTAAACATCTCGATATAGTATTCTGCTGATGCCAGAGAATGGCAGTGACTTTGACTCAACAGGAGGGACTTCTCTCGTTTAAAGGAATAAAAATCCCATCCACTTACTCGAGATACACTCGGGAAACCCTGGGATACCCGACGTGGGAGTCCAAAGAAGGGTAAGGGTGTATCAGTGTATAAGCAGCAGCAAAAGAATCACTTTAAAGCTCAAAAGGGTTGGGCGCTACTAGCTTTATTGAACCACTTTTTTTTTTCCATCCTCGTCCTGTTGATGTTGTTGTCCTTCGAAGGAGCGAGTCTAATTAGGAAAGTGGGCGGTGAACTAAGACGATGACGATAAAGGGTGCCCTTTTGTTATGCGTCCTTTGATACATGACAGTTATAAGCTGCTATTTATTTGCAAATATACCCCTTCTATGCATCGACGGTGGGGTAAAGTCATGTTAGAAAATGATTATAAAAAAGTAGTAATAGAAAATAAGGACAGGAATGAAAATAAATAAAAATCTACTGAAGGAAGAGGGTGCAAAGCCCTACATCAGCTGGATCGATCACTAATTACTTTGTTTCATTGTTTGCAAAGAGAATGAGGAATAAATTTCCTGAGCACCCATGACTGTGTGTTTTTATAAAGGTTTCTCTAAGGTGGCTATGCAAGGTGGAAGCTTATTGCTCCCTTGATGGCCAGACAAATAAACATTATTTAATCTAGAAAAAAAAAGAAAAGACTATGAATGAAGAGGTGGCGGTCGATAGGTGTGCTTAAGTAAAATTAATCTTGTGTTAATTATAGCAAATTAAGATTTTAGAGTCGCTCCCTATTTTAAAAACAGGAATACACCTCTCTATGGTAAAGACAAAGTGTAAATTTTTTTTTCTAGGAAAACAGAAGACTGTTCGATTCGATTTCAGATTGGATATGGGTTGTTTTGTTCATTAAAAAGCACTATAGGAAATGATACCCATGCAAATCCACTGCAATTGCATGTAAAGTAAAAATAGAAATTTCCCAAAATCTTTTTTATTCTATCAAGAGTCAATGCTCTAAAACAATTTGAAGGACTTTACAATCATCAAATATTCACGAGTTATATGGAAAACATGGCCATGAGCGTATCTCGTAAATCACTATGGAAATCAACCTCGTTCTATTCGGGCAAGTGCCCTTTAGTTTAAACGTTCTTCCATCAGTAAGAACGCCGGAAATTCAGAGTTGCCAAAAACCTGAACAAAAGTTTCTCCTAAATATAATCATGATCAGAAATTCAAATCTCCAGTCGTTTTGGGGGATATAGCATTTTTATTGTCTCTTCCCTCTCCTATGTCGTTTGTATGAGTGTTGTTCTGCGAACGTCCTCCAAAAAGGAGAGTTCCCAGACGTCGCCAAATAATTCTCGAGTTCTGATGATGGATTATGATTACTCATGATGCTGCGCCCGCAGTGTTCATGACCTTTTAAGATGTCCACAAAATGCGTTCTACTATTGTCTCGTAAGAGGTTCATTCATACGGAAAAAGACGATGAATTTTTTTTTCTTTTGAATCGAAAAGAAAATACGACGACGCGTCGCAATAAACGCTTCCTCATTTGACTATTGAATTGACTGAGATTAGAAAGTGTTTTGACAACATCATCATCAACATTACCAGGCGATTGCATGGGCACACCACCGTTCCGCACGGGTTCCGTACGGATCTGGTGCTGGTGCAATAATTGCGTACCATAAATTAAATTTTCCATTTGCAGAGATGACATTCATGGCAGCCACTTTAGTTTGGTGTTACTTACGACTCACCTGCTCAGCATTTGCATTGAGGTTCAATCAAAGGTGCTCGGGAATGCTCATTGTGCCGACAATCTGCTGGGATCTGGAACCCCGTCTTGGGGGCATTGATTAAAAGTCGGACGGTCGTCGCCGTGTTGTGCGATTTAATCGGGTCCTGGTCCTATCCGTACACCGGACTGGCGGGGCCACGACCCACTGCGCACGGCCACTCGAAATATCGATACGCAACTATTAACAAGTTGTAATGGCAATTTATTTCAATCCGGGCTGACAGTATGAAATGTTGTATTGGCCAATAAGTACGAGCCTTTGGTAAACAAGAAGTCGCCCGAGAGGACGGAAGAGAGTCGGTTGCGTTCACGTTCATTATAAACGGACCTAGTTCGGCTAGAGGAGGACTTGGTGGAGTCTGGCGGCCTGCCTCCGTTCGACAACAGCGATGTGGTTTTGTGGCCAAGCTTGTCGCCAGATTGGATATTGTCGGAGCACGGATTTGTTGGGGCTCAAATGACAACTTCTAGAAAAAAATTTATTTAAGCGAACCAAATTGATTGCATTTATCATTCTAACGAGGTTCACTTTGCATTGCAACATTATCGCAACATTATGGGGATATAAGGGGAGGACACTGAAATGTTTGTTGTATTGCCGTAATTGAAGACGCTTGATTGGTTGATTTCAGGTGAGAGATAGACTTATTCGGTACTGGTCGATGAAGTGCTAAGTCACGATTCTCCTTCCTCGAGAACACCGTACTGCATAAAAGCTAATCTCATGTTATGTAGAATAATGATATGCAAAATCTATGGAATTGTTACAATACAACACAATTAAACACTCTTTTGTGCAACATAGTTCTCGCTATATTATAATTGGAGAATAAATAATACTGTTTTCATCGATTTCTACATTAATTTCAGCCTATTTTTTTTAACTAACCTAGAAGTTGCACATTTACAAAATAAGTTACAATTAAACAAGCTGCATCTTAATCTTTACTCAGACTCAGACGGTAGAGTTCAGTTTAGGAACTAGATATCAGATGATTTATGTTTTTTCCAGTTTTTAAAAATATCTGTAGGATATAATTTAAAATACTAGAACTTAATAGACAAGTTTAATTTCTAGAACGCTCAGATTTACCTACCACACTCTCCTATAATTCTGCTATTCATTTGTTCAACTGGAGAAGAAAAAACTTTGTCGTCATTACTAGCAAATATGCAGGTATAGAATTTTAAAAGCACATTAGCTTAATGACGCTAATTAACTTAAAATACAATACCTCTGTATTAAAGCAACATGATAATTAATTGCATACCATATGCCCTGTAGACACGCGTATTATTTTTCACCGTTTCATTCTCATAAATTGAACAAAACAAAACGAAAAAATCGCATACCACTTATCTCACCTTTCCTCAGAAAATATAATTTTCCGTTTTTAATCATAATGCACCCATTCGCCCTCACGTTCTCCCGATACATGAATGCACTTAAAAGCGATGACATCGCAACATCTGTTGGAATTTTCTCGTCCAGGTGCACGAAGGGTTGTGCAAGGCGATACTCTTCGGTAGGTGGAGTCCCTGAAGTGTACCTAAATTCGACAAAAACATCTTCTTACCAATAAAGGGAAAAAATATATAATTTCTCATAAGTAGCATCCAAAGAGTGCGTCATAGACCTTAAAATAAGCGGCGATAAAAACAGTCCTAAAAAAGGAAAGGTACTGAAAAAAAGGAAATTTTCTGAAATCTGTTTTCCATTATCCCCTGAGCCAGTGAATGAAAGCCTTGCTAGCAATTGGAGGTTTCAATTTATAAAAAACTTCCTTTCTGTCGTCGCTGATCGTTGACGACAACGTACGAAGAAAAGTGATCCAATGGGGAAAAGAAAGAAAAATAATACACCTCTTAAGAATAAAATAAGTAGTCCTACTCCGGGTGTAAAGGCGGTAAACACAAGAACCATATAAAAACTTGTCACCGATTACCTCAAGTGCTGAGGCTTGTTAATGATGATCAATAGAAGGAGGTAGAGGTGTCACTGCATTAGCATTCGAAAGACGTTAACTATCTGCGGGATCTCGTTCGCCAGCACGACCATATGACAAGAAGACAACAAGACGAGATAAGTGTCTTCGAGATAAAGAGCCGACAAGAACTGGGTGCCACGTGTGCGATGTCAACAGACTCCTCCGGGTCGTCCGGGATGTGGGACCAAGAGCCTGGAGCTAATACTCTGGGCCTGTGCCCTATGTCGGTCTATTCTCCTCCATTTCGAACATGTCTGATGCAACAACTTGGACTCGTTGTGCGCAGGCATAAATACGAGTCGATTGCTATCTCGTCTGCAGGCTCTGATGGTATCCGCGATGGTAGATTTCACAGGTCGTTAGGTCTTTAGTCAGCCAACAAATTTTCCGAAACCGCTTTTACTTTCTGGCATAAGAATGTACATTTGAGCTTACGTAATTAGGTACTTACTTGAGAACTGGATTTGCTTTTAATTTTTTTGGTATAATTAATTTTATGATTTTCTAGAGTTAACTTCTAATTTATTAGAGAGGCTAGCAAATCAGAAATAAAAATGTTAACGCTTTAGATGTGTACACATACAACTTTTTATTTGAGAGGCACATTTTAGACTTTTTTCTATAATTTTATTTATTAAAAGAGTGTCTATATTTTTTCTTTTATCTAGTTTTTAAAGGAGACACCGTTAAGGTCTTGCTGGTTAAGAATTTGAAGTTTTAAATAAAGCAGTAAATGTTATAACTTTTGGAGTGTGACAATTTTATCTTCACAGTTACCGCTATAAGAAAAGCATTGAAGCAATAGCTACTCAGTATGGTCCATGGCCATCTGCAGAATTTAAGAAGCATCACCCTAGTGGTATGTTCCATAGCTCCAGTTCGCACACCGTCATCCATCACTTCCCCTGAATTCATCTCGGTCCTAGAGTTCATTTAACGCAGATACTTCTTATCAGCTGGCCAGCACTTTCTCATCTTCCATCTTCGCCCAGCATCCGAGCCGAGATCTCTGGACCCCGTCATCGCCTGCCCCGTTGTCTGTGCAGCTCATGCTCACATGAGCGCGTGAGATGATGAACGATGGGTGCATTTCACACATGCTGCGGCCGCTCCGGCTCTGGATTCTCGTTCTCCGGAGTCCACGGGGAATGCTTCACGCCGCGACCGGGGCCCCAAACGAGGCTGCCAAGGCGGCCAGCGAAGGCTCTGGCATCAGTTCACGTTCGCCTTTCGGCTTGGCATGTGAGGGAAGAGAAGAAGTTCACATCTGCTTTCGAAGGAGCTCGTCGTCACGTTCGCGTGCTACTATAGAATCAGTTTCGCGGTTCTTGTGGTGCTGGTGGTACCGGCCGGGGTGCTGTTGCGGCCGATGATAGAGTCCGCGGATTCGCCGCGGCCATTATTTCGTAATATATTTTCCGCGTGGACAGCACGCCGATGGTGGACCTTTCTGTGCTTGGGCACTTCGCGGTCATCGGCAACAACCGATTTTTGATTTGTTGAGACATTTCCATTTGAGCGCACTCAACTGTGTACGCGCCGGTCGCACTGAGGACCGCGGACCAGTGCCGCGAACCGCAACTTAAAATCAGTTCACGTCCGCGGAATCGCGGAATCTTTCGCGGGCAACTTTGCTTTTGTGTTTTGATTTACGGGCGAGTCGCGCGCGCATCACATATCAAAGTGAATTATGTGCGCACTGTGATTTTCGCGTGTTCTTCTTTGTGTCCAACTTTTGTGCAACTCGCGGCTAATTTTGATTGATTGCCGACTTAATGGTGATTTTGTCTTCATTATCGCCGCCGTTTCATTCACCAGCTACGTTTGTTGTCGTCGCCGGCGGGCAGGGCGGTTTTAATTATTCTCGAAGATTATGAAATTGAACTGATTTTAAAAAAGAGAATCTATTGAATTTTTTATTTTGGATTAATCCACAAATTAAACTTAAGGTAAGTTCTGCGGGTGTAACACAATAGTGTCTTCATTGATTCATCGAAATGATTTGTTATGACCTATTAATTTATTGTGCCCAAGCGATAGTCTAACCTGAAGCAAACACAGTACACAAATCGTTTTATTTTCTATTTTATCTTATGATCATATTAATCCCAATTTGTAAAAAAAGTGTATTTCTCCAAATTTTACTGAAATTCTTTTTGCACTTTGTAGTTACATTAATAAATGAATTAAAAATTGCACATCCTTTGTTTGGATTTATTTTGTCTGCATAGTTTATTACTTGAGAAGTCACTAAGTTTAAGATGAAATAAAACTTTTTTCTCTGTGTAATAAAAACCTTTTCTTGTATATAAGAAAAAATAATCTAATTAAAATGGCCAAAAACAAAAGGTATTCTTTCAAGGTTTTCAAAACAGACGTTTTTAAATTTATGGTTTAAATTTCCTTAATACTGGAAAATGAGAACACGATTAAATAATTCCAAAATGATCTCTTTATTTAAAATGTTAAAAAATTGTATTTTAAGTTTTTAAAGCTTTGTCAAATGGTATTTCAGGTAATTACAAAATGACGCCATAATTATGAGTTGGAATAAAATTAATACATATGATTAAATAAAATTCTGAGAGCTTGGTTTACTAATAAAGTTAATTTATTTATAACAAAATGTTTTTTATTAATGTTGTAATTAAAGACAAAGTTGTCTGGGGACTGTAAAAAAATTTATTTAGTTTGGTTTTCTTTTCGTTTTTTTTTTAAATATTGATTTCCAAAAGATCGAATATAATCTTGCAAAATCGATTAATCCATTTATACTTTAGAGAATGATATCCGGATATATTTAAAAATATTTTGGAATATAATACATTTCTTTGACGTGCCGCAGTTCGATAAAAATAAAATAATACAAAGATTTAAAAAGGTAAATTCATTTGCTTATTTTTGTCATTTTAATCATTCATACAAAAAGGAATATACGTCATTAGCATACTGATTTTAATGCATTATTAGAAATCACAATCTTTCTTTTGTCTTGCGGAAAGTGTTTGAAGATACCCACCTTTTTCCATATTGCATGAAAAATTTAAATTTTTATTGCATGAATTCGTGGAATTCAAGAAAATGTCTATGGTAAAAGCTAACCTTATTCAGAGAATTTAGAGAATTTATGTGCGAATTTTTTCGAACGCTATTATGCCTACTCGAAGTCGATATCTTGAAATGTAGGCCAAAGTATAAATCTATGTCTGAATCATCAAATTCGGCTGTTTTTTTTTAATAGAGTTTCGGTCAGCGATTTCCTAAATGAAGAAAAAAATAGAATGAAAGAATCTCGCTCGTATGATTCGGAACCGATCACTTGACCTATGGCCTAGAACCTACAAAATTTTAATTGATTTTTATAGACCTCTCGAACAGGCAATCACTGAAAAATTGCTTTGTAATTGTCGAAACACAACAAATGTGAATATTTCCGTACATGATTCTAATCACCAACTGGGATATCGTGAAAATTGTTTTTTAAATGCTTCAGCTTTGTTGGCGCGTCAACGTCTATAGACACCAACCTGAAGACATTCCGATCCGTGGTGTTTCCTCGCATTAGGCGACCGCACCAAGCACCCAAGCCCATCTTTCTTTCTGACAAAACAAGTGAAGATGGGAAAAAATTTGGACAAGTTGCCATAACTCACATTTCCTGACAACATCCAGCGCGGCACGTCAATAAAACCAGCGATAGATGCCACTTTCGTCCGCGAGCCACCAAAAATAAAAATAGTGTTCGCAGAGCCGGGCCCGGATTAATGTTCGGATAACGATGGCATTTTTTCAGCGGCAATAACTCAGCCCAGCATGTTCGGAATTTTAAAGTGTGCCAGTTTGGCGGGGTCCACCAGCCCGAACTTGGAGTCTTAGAGGTGTCTTGTGGTCTTGTCTTGTCTAGTTCTTGAAGGCGAAGAGACCAAGAAATCGGTGCCGGTGTCTCCATGTCGCCAGCAGTCGCATGATTCACTTGGGAGCTATGCCCCTATCGGGAACCAGCCATCGGCAGTCGTTTCCCGTTCCGTAGTTTCCCTTTCTACAAAACACAAGAAGCAGTCCTTGCGATGAACTTGCCCTTAACCTGCTCCCAGCTAGGGTTACCGGTTTTAAAATACCCATTGGCAGAAGAATTTACTCCTTTAAGAGTGTGATAATCCAGGTAATTTTAATCCAAGAGATATTAAATCTTATCACAACTGCTGGGCCTTGCCGTTATCCAAAATATTTAACTTATTTTTAGCTATTGTATAGTAGAGATTTATCACAATACGATGCATAATTATCACACTAATTCTAAAGAATATGATAGCTCCAATATTTCAGTATAATACTACTAAAACGTATAGGTCAGTTTTAGAGGAACGTCGAACATAAATTTTCCAAACTAGCCTGTTCGATAACGTACAACAAATTGTTTATTGAGAAATTATAGGAATAAGCCTGTAATAAAAATGAAATATGTGTCCCCTAAACACCTCTTTTAATGCAGTCTCCGAACTATGCAAATCAATTGGTTTCCGATTACTTACTTTTTAAAAAGGGAAAGGGCTATAACGACCATTTATAAAAGGCCAATAAATTAACCAGTGAAATTCACACTTTAAAGCTATAAGTACTCCCGAAACAGTTCATAATTTAAGTGCTAGCAGCTAAAACGTGCAGGGGGCGATCGGTCGCTTGAATTCTAATCCTTGTGGAGCTGGGCATAAATAAATCAAGACGCGCGGAAGACAAATAAATCAGCCTGAGGAACTCCTCCGGCAACAAGTCCCCGGGAATACGGGAAATCGGGAATTCTAATTTTATTTGGCCGCTAAAAAGCTTTCGGGACTCGGAACTCGGGACTAATGGAAAAAAATGCATTTTCATCTTCTCGAGCGGATCCGTGGCCCGACTGATGTGCCCCATGTGATCCTCGGAGTACTATGCCGGTGCTCCTTGGTGTTTGGAGCACTTCATCAAGGTGCCGGTCTCATTTCATATTCACTTTGCATATATTCAGTACTGCGTCTGTCTGTCCGTTCGTTGCTCCAAGCCTCCTGCCTTCGGATCGTTTTTTACCTGAGACGGCGACGTTGTCTGAAAGAGTTCTGCCCGCTTGGATTGAAGCAGCAAAGGTCTTATCGTGCGCTAATGCGGAGCCTAATTGATTGGATTAATTTATATGTACCTGGCCCGATTTGATAAGCAGATTGGCAGAGCACATAAAGTTCCGCGCCTCCTATCATCCGTGTCTTTGAACAGGGTATCGGGAGCAGGGTTACCATTGGAATTTGATCAGAGGAAAAATGCTCGCTTTTTCTTAGGTGTGCTTTTAATTTACTAGCTAAGGAGATGATTTGCATTTTCTAGGTGAAAAAATGAGGAAAAATATTTCTTTTCTGCTTTTCTTAAAAATCATCAATTAGCGTAATTGTTCTCTTTTAAATTTTTAAATGGATGCTGCAGTCGAAGGATTAGATAAACTTTAATGAAATACATCTTTAAAATAATTTTTTGTACATTGTTAAGACATTTGAAAATTCCATGACAAACAAATTCTTGCATGTATTTCATTATTCAGAATTTAAGGAAATATTTTCCCTTACATTTCCGAAGTTTTTCCTTAATCATTCCCCCATTTTTTTTAAATTTTCGATCTGAAAGCCACTTTTCTTAAAAATTTCAAAATTATATTTTCTGGAATTTTGTATAATGTAATTTTCAAGGTATTCTCCATTCCTCTAGCTGACACTCGGCGTGCGAGCCTCACTCTCACCTGATCGCATTTTTATACTCATTTTCTTTCAAATAAAAATTTTTATGATAAATATTAGGAATTATTTCTTTCGAATTAAATTTACTACATTCTTTTTCAAGTATTTAATTTAATTAATACGAAAGTTATTAGGCTGAATTAAATTATATAGCCTCGATGTCTATTAATCTATTTATATTAAAGTTCTGTTCAAAGGCTGGATTTAATTAATTTCCATGCCTAGAAATTAACTAGGGCTTACATAAGAGCCACTCAAAGCTGCCTAATAATCCACAAAATTGTGGTAATCTAAATTTTCGTGGAATTACTAATTCGCCAATATACGACAAGGTAAATTCATTCTCGCAAACTTCATGAATATTGAACTCGACGCAGGATTTTAGGAAGCAATAAAAATAATTTCGGTCGCGGAGATTCGCAGCCGTGCCATGCCGGTAACTCTGTCTTAATGAAATATACCGGCATATCAATTTAATCCCATATTTGAGATTTTAAGGTTGTGCGAAATCCGACCGAAAAAGAGGAGGCAAGAGCGCCGTCGTTGCCGTTCTTGGCAGCACGTCGAAATAAAAGAACCTTCGCCGGCACGGTGGAACAAAACCAGACAAACAGACAGACAGGCCGGACGGGCGGCGGTACAGCAGTACCGCATCAATTTCAGAATTGTCCGACCGACTTCAAAACCACCGCCGCCAGCCAACCTGTGCCCGCGCGGGATCGGTCCGGGGGGAATCATTTGATCCGACCGAGTGGATTATGACAGTTTGTTTGACTTTTGGGGAGTGCTTCCAAGAGGGAAGGGAGCAGAGTTCGCTTATAGGCCTATTACGACTATCCCGGTTAGAAAACGAGGCATAGGAAATATTCCTAGACTGGTATGCCGGGTCCAGGACTAGCGGCGATTCAAAATCTCCTGCAAATATCAAACATGCTGGGCTCTATGAATTGGCCCCATGGCCGGGACACGAGAAGCAGTACGCTCCTGATTCGTTCCTGATTCGCTTATGAAAAATTTATACCCCGACAACCCCATATGTGATATTTTCCCCCTTTTGTTATTTGCCCACAACCGACTGGATGGTAACCCTTGCTCTCGCACGATTCTCCCGGAAAAGTTTACCTGTTTACCTTTTGTGCCCCTACTTTGCATGTCAATCAAAATATTGAATATCACGATTGACACCCGGACGGACGGGTTTATTTAATGCTTTGACCTTTTTATTGCTTTATAAAATCCCCGGCATCCTTTTCCTATTCCTGTCGTTTTCGGGAGTGGGAAATTTTATTAATTTCCGAATTTCGTTACTCTGTAACTGGAACTGACCCTTGTTAAATATAGTTCTAGAGCTGCTATATTTGATAATTCCTAATTAAATGTTCAAAACTGGGCGTTGTGTAAACTTGATTCGCTTAATCAATTTTATACTTGGTCTAGAATTTTGAACACATTGTTTCTTATTTGGCAATGAACTTCATTTTAAGTCTCAAAATCGATACACATTTTAATTTTATTCTTAATAATCCCACGAACTTTTAGATTTCCTTCTAGTTTAGAAAATATTCTTATTCTTTGGAGGTACATGTCCCAAAATTCGTTTAGAAAAACGATTTTATATAATTTTTTATTTCTGTGTATTTTTGAGGTCTGAATGTGATCATAAAGTTGTTAAAGCTAGTAAGAAATTCAGTTAACAACTTTAAGTGGTGGCTGTAAATTGGCACTGGTTAAATCTAGGCGTTTTTACTCCGCACGCGTCGCCGGGGAACACATCGGGTAAGCAAGCCCGGCACCAGCAACTGAGATCCTCTTGAAAAAATCATAAAAACCAATGTGATCTGGGAGGCCCGCGATGAAGTGCTCCAAAATTGGTTGTCTGAAAAATTCAGTTGAATGGAACGAGTTGTTTACTCTCACGGGCGCCAGTCCCCCACCCGGAATAAGCGGACGGAAATAAAAAAAAATACTGGGGAGTATGCCGAGTACGAGTGGTGCTACTGCGGATGTAAAGCCCATATGTCACTGCTATTAACTTTTCAGGCCCGGTAGGGAAGTCGTGAACAAGCGATTGATTCAGGGTGCCCCATCTTCTTCAAAAAAAAAAAAACAAACAGAAAAAAGGAAAATTTCGCAAACCGAATCGGTCGAATCGGGTGAATCGGGTGAACCGGGCGACCGGGCAGGGAACAATACGCAAAGATTAATCCATTGTCACAACGCGAGAAAGAAGGCAATGGTTCCCGCAGAAGGTGCTCAAAATTCGGGAACTCTGCTAAACTTTCTAAACCCCTAAAACCCACACCAGCATCGTCCTCGCCCCCGCAATGCTGCAGATTGTGCATGCGAAATTAATCGTAAAATTGTTTTTCGGTTGCTTTGAGTCAAAATTGAAATGTTTGATGCAGGCTAACAAGGGCGGGTTAGGGTTGGGTACAGGGGGTCGAAATCGTGGGTATACAATGGTATTTACTTTTTGGGGGTTGAACGGTGAGGTACGAAAGACACACGCCTTAAGATTGATATGTCAACCCCTATTTTATAGACTGTGGACACACATTGTACCGACTTAGTGATGTGTGACAATTTTTAAGATAAATCCACCCCGTCTTCGTCGGTGTGGCATTGGAATAGAACGTGGTGGTTGGAGATTAAGGGTACACTGGATTTTGACATCGTTTGAAAAATTGAAGTTCGCAATGAGGGCGAACTGTAGTAGAAGTCGACAAGGAAACGGAGGCGGGAAGAATATGGGTAAAGTCATTCTTCGACTAATTTGACGCCAATTTGGCTAATGAGGGTTGTTTTGAGTACGAAGGGAATAAAGGTCTATTGTGTCTTGAGGAGGCCTCCGGAAAAAGCGTTTTTTGTTAGAAAGCACATAGAAAAAAACCTATACTTATATGAGCTTGTTGCTATCTCGATTACTCTGTGAGCACTATTCCCATTTTTTTTTGTTGACAAAAAGAAAAATTAAAAGGAGATTTTCTAAGAATTTTCTCGTTAAGAGGACTTAAGACCTTGTTTATGTTCCCGAAGACAATTTTCGACACAAATTTTATTATCTGAAACATTTTATGCTTCTTATAGTCTACCATATTTGACGAGTGGATATCTCACCGCAATACAACCGCAGCTGCGATAACTATAAAATTCAGTCTTCCAAAAATAACCACAGCCCAAGACAGTCAAGACCTCTGATGAGCCTTTTAATGTTTCTAGTTTTCCCAAAGTGAAACAGTTTAGAACTGAGTTAAGTGTTCAATTAACAGATGCACTTTGGATACACCAATCAATCTTGACGAAACTGCATGCCACAAATTCTAGTATTCAAGTGCTTTTAGGAATTTCCCTTATCGGCCCTTATACAAGATTCATCTTATGTTTTATGTAACCAAAGTGCATTTATAACGCCCCTTGGGGGGATCAGGCTATTTTCCAGCAATAAATCACTTTAGAACGAATGGTATCTTGCCGCCTTTCACCCTAAATTACTTAAAGACCGTTTCTTCGGCTTTCACGATATCGCTGAGTTCAGAAGGGATCTGGGAAATAAAAATACCTTAAACAATGGTTGGATACAATTCCATACATTTTATAGGCCTTGTCGGAATTAAGGACGGATAACTATTTTATATCCTTTTAGTTTTAAGCAGGTCGGGACTAGAATGAAATCTAGTAGGGCATTATTATTCGTGTTGTCTCAATTATAGGGACGAGTGTGAATCCTGGAGATAAGGGCCTTAGAAATTGTTAGCGACCCTAAGTCCTTACTTTAATAACCTAGTGACTAAGATAGCAAGTACCTTAGTAAAAGGCGAATTTCTACTTGAGCTGATTTAGATGTTGTTTCTCTACGAAATTTGTAAATTTCTATTTGTAGTGGGATTCGTAAATTTTGCATTGTAGTGGGTGTTGGGATAAGAACGAAGGAGCAATTTCCAATTATATCAGGATAATGTGGTGTATGTTACTTGTCCAGTTAATAAAGGATATCTCAATAAAGCGATAATGTGCTGTTAATTTAAATAAAAGGAAGTGTATGCTTCTGTATTTTAATTATAGATAAAATGGTATGCATACTAAGAGATAGGGATCTTACAAACTGATCTGATGAAGCCCATGCTTCTGGAATGGTCGACCAGAATTATAAAAGGTAGATTGTTTAGACGTTTATATTTATAAAAACATGTTATTCTTTTTCTTGGGATTATTAACAGCAAATTATCTGCAGGCTCAAGGAAGTACTATTATATAATTGCAAGTTCACAATACGCTGAACCCTCTTCTAAAGTCTCCAAGAGCCGCTGAGAGCAACACCTTGTTATATGGTCCTTTAAATCGACCAGGAAATTGTGCATACACGCTACGGCGACATCAATAAAAATCAAAAGGTTTTTCCATTAATCGCTGGATGAAAACACTCTTCCATAAAAAAGAAAAGAAACTTTCTCAGACGACCCTTACCGCCTCACCTGATGTATTGTTTTCAATCGAACTCTTTCAAGGTTCACGCAGGTGTTTTAGCCAGGAAGTCTGCAAAAGTCCTTTCGTTGTAAAATTTCAATAGACGTTGCTTGGGAGCGTTTGTGTGCAATATCCCACTTCTGACACTTTTTTTTTACCTTACTTTAAACGAAAGTGTTGGAGTTAAGAAGGGAAAAAAAATTCATTTTGCAAATATGTCGAATGCAATTCTCATAATTTCTCGTCTTCATCACGGTAGAAAATTAAAATTGCAATGGATCTCGAGGATCATCAACTAATGCGCTCTGCATTCCGCAGTCCAGGGAATGAGGTTCCCTCGACTGGGTAGGGAAGAAAACAAAACCTCATCCCCAGACAATTATTCATCGCCCCATTAGACTAATTTTGTTTTGCGCGCTCCTAATTACACAATGTGGCGCTATGCAGAGCCGGGAGTCATCGCTGGATCCGGGACGTTCCTGTCCTTATCTAAAAGGAATCACCCAAAATGCAGGAGAATTTTCCACTTTGTTCGGGCTAGACAAAAGATCCACTGGAAGCGTCAAATTAACCCGAATGAAGTCGGGAGCCGGAGGGGAGCTATTCGTTCCCCGGTCTCTCAGTCCCAATTCCCGACTCCCGGACTATGTGAAAGCCATGCCCAAGAAAATTATTTCCAACACATCATTAGCGTCGAATAAACGATTTATCTTTGTTTTGCTCAGAGTTAACTGGGATTAGGACAGTGTGGTGGTAGTGATGGTCTGATACAGATCTTCACAGCATCCCAGACTGATTGCTCTTAAATCCTCCATTGGGAGATGTGGGGAAAGAAGACGATTTTCGTAAATAATGATGAGCTAAAGGAGAAAGGCGACTAATTTGACGCGACAACCGATGGCAATAGTGCAATAGTTCAATGCTGTAGGAAAGCCTTCTAAGGTGAACAATTTGTTTATCATGCAGTAATTATTTTCAAAAAAAGTTTTCTAATTATAATGATGTATCCAATAATACCACAACAGTATAATATAAATACAAAATTAATATTGATTCATTTTTCGATACACATGCGTTGTATCAGTCCGTCTTAACTAACGAGCAAGTTTGTCTTAAGAAAGCCTTCAGAGGAAACCGTCTAGAATTCGGCTGCACAATTGCGCCAGAATTTTCATAAACTTCTCGGAGTGTCGGATGGTATGAAAGTGGATACCTACTTTGATATCGCTGCTTACAATTTCTCACATTTATCCCGCGGTTGTTGATTTTGTCACGTTCCTCGGGCACAAAAATAACCCTTTCATATCATGCCACATGATGTGGCTTCTCGACAACGATGACGAGGCTCGATCCGGCCTCAAACGTCCGGGACCCCCATTCCAATTAGAGAGATTGAATTATTTAGAACACCTTAAGTCTCCTGAACCATTACGATATATTACAAGCCGGAGTCAAGAGCGGTGATAAAAAGCCTCAACTCCTATAATCTGTAAACAAATCAATAAAATGAGAAGATATCCCGGTTATCCCGGTACCCCGTCTGTAACTACCACAGAAAAGAGGCTATAATGCTCGAGCTAGTCGACAATTTCTGTTCCATCTCTCTGGGTCCCGTGTCGTGTCTGGTTTGGAGCGATTCTCGTCGTCATCCATCGTCAGGTTGGATTGTCTGCAAAAGCGGCCGCCGTCGCCGTCATCCCGTCGGGACGCAGTCAGCGCACCTTATAATAGAACTACAGAGGGAATGACGTGCTTCTATGCGTGCACGGATGCCATATATCACGTGAATAAAAATAATAATCAAAGGCAGATCTTTCTTCAAGGTAGTACGTGTGGCAGGCAGCCCATTACTGTTCTGGTTCCAACATTTCTCCAGCATCCTCGTCTCCAACGTGTGGAGATGTATTTGAGGAAATCTGTTTTGCATCTGCACTTAACACCGTCATCTCCCCGTGTCCTTGCGCCTCTTGCCGCCTTAGGCGAATGGCGACGACGACGGTCTTCCAAGGTACCAAGAATCCCTTAAAGAGGTGTGCTCCTCCTCTTGGTCCCTTGTCTTATGAAGTGCTAGACATTTGCAAAATAATTTATGCTTCTACTGAGAAGCATCTGTGCTCTGGATGATGTTGACGGTCTCCCAGTATCCCGGTTGCAAAATCGCATTTCGACACAGTGAAGATGTTTAGTCCGGGAATAAAGGCAATTGTCGAGAAGGTCTTCAACAAGCCCAGGATGTTGTACTCTGCTATGGAGTTGGAAGAATGCAATGAAATAGTCCCAGGTATAAAGCATAATGAAGTGATTATACTTTCCTGGCGCCCGACGGAGTATTTCGTTCTATGTATTGCAGGGACGAGTCATGTATCCTATTCAAACACTTCTTGCTTTAAGTTGCACTCCTTGGTTTGTATGTGTTTATTACTATACGATCCTGAAGGAGAGTCTTTTTCATCGCTTAATCACCAGGTGATATGAGATTCTTAAATGAATCTATAGAACTGCATCGTCATGGGTTACACGAGAAACAAGGAAATGTAAGGTATGAGGACACTCTTTATTTATAATCTGTCAGCATTGATTTCTGTGTAAAAGATGTTCTACTTGCTAAAATGCCTTCGGCATCATCTTAAAATGAAGTCTTGTAACAATTTCTAGCTTCTAAGAAATTTTGTTTGCTTTTAAGATTATGTGTACTAGAAAAGGTCAGAGTTGAATATTTCATGTTAAGACACATGAAGGTGTTTGAAAGTTTTTTAAAAAAATAGATTTAAAACTTCAAAAGCTTCAATTTTCTTTTAGAAAATATTTCGAAAATAAAGAAAATGTATTTGTTTAACACAAAAGGAAGGGAAAATTTATAAATTTGAACACCGAAATTTAAATTTAGTAAACTTAATAATTACGGTAATTGCAATTAACGAAGTTTATAATGATTTTGAAAATTAATTAAATGCAATCAATATAATCTCACCATTCAGAATTAAATTTAACGATCGTTTCGTGATTTTATTTTCGAAAATATAAAAATAGACATTTTATGACTCTAAGATTTGAATTTTATGTAAAATTAGTATTAAACAGCTTCGATAACGTCTTAATTATAAAAAACGTATCAAAAAGTAGTTTTAAATAAGAAGATAAAACCAGAAAAATTATTTTGAATTAGAAAAGGGTGTAAAATTTTTTATTCAAATTCCATAATAATTAGTGAAATTTATACAGAGTTTAAATTTTTTTTTTCAGCTTAATTAGCCAAAATCCCAAGCTAATTCCAAAGGGAATGACATAATTTTCAGACAAACAGACACTTTAAATGCTATACTTTGTCTAAATAAATCAAAATGCACAAAAAATCAAATATTCATCAACCAGAAAGTGTCACCCTAACATTTGTCGAAAAACACGGCTCCGAGTTTATGATCAATAAAACTCGTGTACCGTAAAGAATTCTTAGACCTAATTAGCCGGAATTTATCGCGGGTTCAGCCCTAAAAAGAATAACCTGTCTCCGTTCCGAGGAGTAGGAGGAGATGGATATACACTGCCGGGAATAGTGTTCGGGACACTCGAAAACCTCGATAATTAGTACCTCTGTGACCAGTTGTAACACTGTAATGGGTTGTAGGCCAGTAGAACACTCCATGGAAGCCGGCAATTAATTAACCAAGCCGAGCGGAGGTTTTATGAGCGATGGGGAACTCAAAACAGTCCCAGCCTTAGCATATTTTTTTCCGTGTATGTTTTACCCGACAAAGTCTATATTTTTCATGGCCGACATAGACTGGCTAACAAATGTTTACTTAGATAATTAGACGATTTGATGTACTGTCGCTCATATTTCTGTCGAGCAAACAGAAGGTGCTTCAAATGCAGATTTCGACTGATTGTCTATTGTTCTGACAGAAAGCATATAACACTACAGATGAGGTATGGGCAAATATATCCAAAGATGGTTCGGAATTCTAAAATATTCCAAACATTTGGCAATTTCACAGTCATTCAAATTATTACGTTCAACATCTCATAAATATTTCTTAAGGAATTCATTACAACATCTCTTCTTCCCCTTAGGGGTAATTATTTGAAAAAAAAACTAGTTTCTTGCTGAAAGCAGAGTGTAAAAACAAATGCTTGCACCCAAATCTCCCCCTTGGCTGCACCTGGCCAAATGCCATTACCATCACCTCTGGGAAAAATTGAAAGGTCTCAAGACGATGAAATTTGCATTGCAGCGTTTCGGATGTCTGCTAGGTGTCAATTTGCATTTTTTAAGGAGGGTCATAATTATGTTTAAGTGCAGGGAGGGATTAGCAATTACCGTATAGAATTTCAGATTCTACTTTCTCCAAACACTTGAGATACTTTCACAGTATCATGCAATGTCGACGGTAATTTGTATATTGCCTGCTTTGATGCAATTAAACGTTTATGATCCTAAGGTCTTACACCAGAAATTTTGTGATGTTATGATGATGGGACTTTGATTTTTTGACGAAATAACTCGATCAAAATTGGCTTTGATCATGCAAAAATCGAAAAGGGATATACCAAAAATATACTTAAAAATTGTCGTACATTTAAATTAAATCAAAATCCTCTATAATCCTACAATTAAATTTATTCGCTCGTATTTTAAATTAGATCGTTCTCTAATTATATCACTTAAGTTTTAATTCAAATTTACGACTCAATTTTATAGATATTTCTAAGAGATATTCATAATTCATAACTGTACTATCAAAATTTATTCAGAAATTCATGAGAATCTCTGGGGCTGCCTTAAAAATTAAAGGTAACAAAATGAAGTCAGCCTTCATATAGTTTTATTCAACTTTATGACAGTGGCATCCAAATGAAATGAAACCATACCATTTGCATAAATACGTGCCCGACCTATCCAGAGGCCGTAAAAATAGTTGATACCTTTTAAAAACAGAGGTCCGTATAGTCTAACAAGCTACTTAAAAGCAGCAGCACACGGTTTGAAGTCAATTTTATGAAAATATGTTATTTCCACTCTAATAACTTGCCACTGTGGCGTAGTTCCCGCGGGAGAATTCAGAAGTATCTTGCTCCATTCCCAGCCATCACCAATTCAACTGTTGACTGTCCTCAGGGGCAATAAAGTGCTTCCTCAAAATCCCATAAAAACCGCACTTCGCACCGCCGCATAGGATGCCAGTGTTTTCGGAGTTCATCTAAATTCTCGGTAGATTGCAGCGCTCACTTAAAAAATCATTAAGTTAAATAGTTCAGCTGTTGACAAGATCGGCTCCAGAATTTTTCTAAGCAGTTTTCCCCTAGTGGGATCGGGGTCTGGAAAAACGCCTGGGGCTCAGATAAATGTGGTGCAAGATAGAGATTTTGAAAAAACAAATGGATCCATGGGATTAGAGGACTGTAGATCACTCTATAAATGCCTTCAGCGACGGCAGTATGCAATAATTTTTTAGACAACTCGTTTTAAAAGCTAAATTGAGTGAAAAATTGAGTCGAAAATTTCCAGTACAATAAAATATTTCATTTTTATAATTATTGCTGATATTATGACTATTTTTATCATATTTTTATTTTTATTTTGGTTTTTTCAACTTCAAATAAAGCTATAAAAATTCAGTGGAATTTTTAATGCTCCCGGACGGATCTTAGGCGCCTATTTTTTTATAATTTCCACGATAATCAAATGTTTAGATAATTTTAATCCAACAGCAGACTCATATATCTTCAATCAAAAATTATTTCCGGGGAAAAAGAAATTAATAAAGCCTACTCCTGTTAGACTGCTTAGAGACCAGACAGTGGGTTGTAACTAAACGAGAGCAACGCAATATTTAATTATGAACAATTTTATGCTAATTCCATATCAAGGGCTGTGGGAGGAGAACGATGTATTCTTTCCCGGCACCTCATAGGAATCAACTGAACCGGAAACATTTCTTTGGTTTGTAACATGGCCCATTCCATTGGATATCGTATATCAGATCAAGCCCACTTTCTTCTCACCTTTAAAAGAAAAATCCCAGAAAATTTTCTTTGGCTGCATGCTGCGGGTGCACCTTTGCACACACATTGCCAACTTTCAGCACCTTCCGATCCAATTCTCTTTTCTAATCGAAGTTTACGATAAGAAGTTCCAGACCACGGCGGGTGGCTGCCATAAGAAAGTTGAAGGCCCATTCCGCGCATCTGCCCGTGGAACTTTTTTTTATATTTTAGCGATGGACAAGATGAGACTACGGGAGCCATGGATAAAATCGAAAAGTTCATAAATCAGCTCGGTACTGGAGCTCTGGTATGTTGCAATCTCGCATTTCATCGATATGCAACCGATATCCATCGGGCATGTGTTCAACGTATCTTCTATACGGGATTCGATCTGTTTTCGATACTGCAGCATCCGACAGTATGGGCCCTGCAGACGAGGCGCGGATTTACCGCCCCTGATTGCCTGATCACATCGAAAGGCTTTAATTAAACTGCGCAAAGGGAAAAGAAGTAAAATTGGAAAAAGGAAGGTTTCTGTTTACAACTAGATAAATAAATCCTGAGCCGTGACGTTGTGCTGGGGTCTGGGAGTCCTAAAATAAAGACCATGTCGGGAATCATTACTGCTTTAGAGCGCGTTCCGCGGTAGCGGATTCTATAGCCGCCGGTAGATCTCTGGATCTATCGGGAACTCTTAGGGGATTACTTTGGATCCAGACTTCTGTGCGATGGCATTCATGGGGGAGATCAAACGCCTCGAATTCTTGTTAGTTTACTCTAATTGACTCCTGCGGGCTATACACGTGTGGAAGTTTACACGCCTTGAGGTGTGCTTTTCCATCAGGCGCGATATATCACTCTCTTCTGATTGACGCCGCTGGCATGGGCGATGAAAGTTTTTGAAGGGTTGTTTCTTGTTTTGTCTTCTTTTTTTTTTTTTTTGGTATTCCGAAAGATTCTAAAGACTGCGATTAGAAATTGTTTGTACATTAAAGCATTAAAGGAGGAGGAGTCCATCAAAGAAGTGAGAGATATTCGACGGTTTCGAATTTAGAAGAGGTCTATGAAATCTTTAACTGTTTTTCAAAGTAAACAAAACTTTGATTTAAGAAAACGTTGAAAGAAAACATCATTAGGCGACTCAAAGACGTGAGTCCGGGGTATGACGAGTATTTCTGTCAAAGATATAATTTAAAATAAATTAAATGAAAAATCGAAAAACGTTTACTATAAAATAATTAAGTTTTACTGGAAAAGTTAATTAATTTCACTGCTTTAAAATTAATTAAGTTCACATGATGTTTATACTCGTCAAACATGTTTGGAGGTTTAAATTTCTTACGCTATTAATTACTGTTATCATCATAGTTTCTCTAAAAACTGCATACGACAGCTAAATTTAAAAAATACAAGATATGCTAGAAAAAGTGGCAGGCAATGTATCTTGACCCAAATTAACCATGTTGACTCCCTTAGAGCGACAGATAAAAAAAAAAACTATTCCGCCGGCGGTTATTAGTATTAATCACAAAAATATTAAGTGTCATGTCTTAAGTCTTAGCGGCGAGCTGCTACTAAAGTTGCGAGACTGGCGCACTTTCTAGATTCATTCAATCACGCGCCACAGAATTAATAAAGCCCATAAATCGCCGTTTCCATTAATAAGCAACGGAGCCACCCAAGGCAGAAAACGTTCGCATCTTAAGATGGAAAATATCCAGCGGCTGTTTCTTAAGACAGTGGAATTAATAGCGCCAAGACAAGAGGCCGGTTCCGAGAAATTCCCAGTTAATCATTTCAGCTGATAGCGGGGCGCAACCCATTCAGCACTTTCCTATTGAATGGACGATTTCTTATTTATTAGTTATTTTAAAATTGTCGTCCCAGCTGGCGACACAACGGGAGATATAGCGGGCAAAGTGGCAATCTTAAGATTACTTCTAAGACGTTAACCAAAACAGATCAACGCTAGCATCAATCAGCTGCGTCATAGTGCGATCTGTGAAGCTAAAACGAGTCCCACATGGACCACACCAATGATCAAGAATAGAAGCAGCTGGTTTGTTCTGGGAAGATTTCTTAAAGGAGGAAGAAGGGGTGGTGATCGAGACGTAGTCGTCTCACAAGTGCAGTCAACTTGTTCTTGAACCAGGCAGGGAGTTTATTACTTAGCAAGACTAATTCCCTAGGACATGTCAACTGTTTCTTCTTCGGTTGGCTAGCGGGATCACTTTCTCAAGACGCCGTATCGAATGATAATGGCTCTTCTCCGGAAGGGAAAGTGAAAATAGACGACGATCGCAAGTCGACTCGGACGTAAATCTAATTTTAGACAAGCGTATCTGCAGACCCGATGTTGCGGGAATAAATGCCTCAGGGATGCGGTAATTATTTAACGCCGAATAAATTATTTCGCAGTATAGTCATTATTTTTCTCAAGACTGTGTCGTCTTTGGTAGACTCTGTGCCGAACACTAGTCTGGCTTAAAGGAGGACGACAGACGTTGCACATACTTGACGGATTTTACGATTATGTGAAACGTCTCGTATTAGGGATTATTTATGAAATGGCAACTTTTGTAATTACAAAATATCGTATTTAATTCTGGCAGCGTTATGATGATTTAAACTGATTTTATGCTTTTAAAATTTATCCTCAGTGTCTAAACGCAGGATATGTATGTAATTTATTCTATTTTAAAATTGGTTAATTTCATTTATTGATAGAACTTTTTTTTGTTCGGGTCAAAAGACGTAAAGAATAGACATAAATAAATAAAGTTATTTCGTTTCGACTAATCAAATTTATTCTACATTTTACACACATACTATCGACTTTTAACACACTATGCTGTCGGATCGTGATGATACCTACCCCAGTTTAATTTTCATAAATATTTGTATAATAAAATCTCTGTTGCATTTTTATTATATGTGCAGATTTTAAATGAAACGTTTTTATATCTTGTAATAAAGGCAACAAAATTAATTCCAATGTAACATCTCAATCATAAATTTTCTAGTTTTTCTTTCCTAGTTCTCCACATAGATTAGGTTCAATTCGGGAAATGATAATAAATCAAGTTGCATAGACTAGTTTTTACGAGGTGATAGTCCCCGTAGCGTTTACTCTTCGTCTTTGCGATAACCCATGTGATGTGACAACAATAAAAGTCAATTGGCTATAAATAAATTTTACTTCGGGAAAGACTTTACATTTCTTATCGGACAATTCTTCTTTTTCATTTTATTTCTTGAGTCAATAAAATTAGTTTCATTGCTGCATACATCCGCTGTACTTTTGAGAACATAGAAACTTTTTTATTATCTCGAAATGCAGTCCCACTATCAAGTTCAAATTTTTTGGCATGGACTCAACATCGGATCCAAAATAAACATTTAAGTTTAAAAAAAAATCTTTTAATTGTATTTAATGTAATAAAATGTATTTTCAAAAAAAATATAATAAATTTTACCAAAAGCGGTGGGTGGACCACGTTGGTTGCTGCGGGTCCAAGATGTTACGGATGTTGAGCTCATAACTTTTTGATCACAGCAGGTGCATTGACCCGTGCTTATTTATAATAATCTTAAGCATGGCATCTAGATCCAATGAAATATGGAGATTTTTAATCCGGTATATTATCCAGGGCATAGAAGTGACGAAATTGATAATGGGCCTATAAACACCTTCCATGTTTTTTGATAAATATCACCAGATGGTTAATCCGCAAAGAAAGGGCTAGATCTCAATGTATGTTGATGACCATAGTTCCTCACCCCCACGAACGCAATGATGAATTCATCTTTCATCTCGCGTCATGGCCAACACCAAAATGACCTCGGTCTCACGGATCGCCTTAGCAGCATCGGTCTTTCTTAAAGACTAATTAAAGTAAACGCTTCTGGTCTTGAGTGACGACAGCATCGATGAAAAGAAGTTCACACACGCCAATACCCGAAAATCTTCTTTTGCAGCTGGCCCGGTCTGGTGCACTCATCAATCTCAAGATCCCAAGACGTCTTATTGGCCTCCTTGGCCGGTTGCCGTCGTCAGCCGCCTGGCGCATATCTTAAGTCTCTGTTCTGGACCAGTTAAATTTATGAGCGAGTTTTTTTCCCGGATTGTAAGCGAGCCGGGAACATAATCCTGGACAACTTTTTCCTGACTCAAAACTTACTTTACGGGTGTCATTGATTCCGAAAGACGTAGACGACGCCGTCCGTTCTGGCATGTTACTAATTTGCTTGCTAATGACTCTGTGGTCCCAGTCCGGACTCCGCCGGGAATATTTGGCCAAGAATGGGCAATTTGAGGCGATACAAGCGGCGATAATGTCCGCGGATGATGGTAATCGCTACATGCCGGCCAGAAGAGGGATTTTCTGATTGAAATCAATTTTTATGCATCCCAGGAATGCAGTGCTGGTGCATTTTTAATGACGACGAGTTGTTTTTTTTTTTCTGTTTTCCGGGAACAAGTGATGCTTGATTGCAGACAGATTGTGATACGGGAAAGTGATTTGTGATGAGGGTGATGGAATCTGATCTTCTATGTCATAGAAACCGTTAAAAATCGGGAATTATACACACCCATAGATAAATGATGAGTAATGAGATTTATTAACATGAGAAATACCAGCGATGAAAGTAGATAAAAAGTTATAATAATCACGTTAAACGTTGATGACAGGTCAATTATTTTGATTATCATTGAATCGTAAATCTGATTTTATAAAATATAAACAAAATCAGTGAAAAAATATGGGTAATAATGAAACAACAAAAAATAATAATAAAATTACCAATGTCATAGATAAATACACCAAAATATCATTAAATGTTCCCATAAAACCCTTCTTTCATAAATGACCATCTGGAGGTGGCAAAATCCGTAATAGTTACGAGCTCCCATCGAACCCATTCAAACCATCTACGAACCAATCCTCCTAACTCCAGACCTTCGAAATGCTGACATTCTTGTAAAACATCGCCAAAAGGGCGAAAAGAACAAATTATACAAGAATTGCATATAGAAAACCATTAATCGTCTATTAGAGGGTCATTGTTGGGCTGCAGTCTCAGCAAAGGGCGGTTAGTTTTCCCTTTTTTAGCAGGTCCTAAGCTCCGACTATAAAAGCAGAAAAGAAACATATGAGAAGTAGTTATAAAGGAATATCTAATTCCATTCATCAAAGAAAAATGTGGCGATGACGGCCCCATTCACTTCTGACGACATAGGGCTCCTGTCGACTTAGGGCAAATAGACTCCCGGATATATTTCAAGTAATTGTGTTCTCGAAGCAGGAGGACTTTAAGGGGCGATTCATCCTCGTAAGTGGTGCTGTTTGCGATAACGATCAGAGAAAATCTATGCTTTATGATTATCCTCTCAGTTATAAGAATTCCTTTTCGTTCTTTCTTCCCTTTGCTACTTTACCAAAAGCTATAGAAACTAGAGGATTTGTTGCTATATGCGAACTTAGGTGGCCACTCAATATTTCATCAAGAGAATTTTTGAATAAGTAAATGATATGACTCAATACAAGGGCCATTGGTTCCGTATATCTTTTATGTAGTTTTGTATTTGTACCTCTCGAATACCTTACAAAATTGGACTATTGCCAGTAAATGGAATTCTTTTCCTACAGAAAAAATTTATCTAGCAGAATAGGACCTTTAGTAATATTCTAGTAAAATAAAAAAAAATATACGATTAATATTTTTATAACTAATCTTTTTTTTTTAAATTATTCTTCCAGGTCTTTCCCACAAAATATGGAGAAGAAATCGAATAGAGCGTTGTCGCGACGTCGACCTCCGAACTTGAACTTGAGGGGAAACTTAAGTTCCCGGCACGACATTCTGGAACAGCAGAGCTTTAACAGGTTCGTAAGCTACTGAATTTAGTGAGGTAAAATTCATCAGACTGGACGAAAGTGTCGACAGTTCCCTTAAGCTTTATCCCTTGTTCCCTACCATTAAGCTCGGATAGAGTAGGAGCTTTATTTTTCCCGGGGGATATACGAAATACAAGCTGGGCTTTCGGGATGTCGTTTTGAGATGTACTTTTCGGGTTTGTGCATTGTCTAGCACGCACTAGGTTTTTAGGGATAAAAGCTTAAAGTAGTACAATGAATCCAGAAAGTTCTATTTTCACTGGACTTTTAAAGAAAGATTTAAAATTTATGTTACACAAAAGTTCCCTTTTTTATAATGCATATTTGGTTTTTGGAAAAATTTTGCCGCTTTCAAGGCAAATATGATTACAAAAAGTATGAAAACAAAGTGAAATTGATTCCTTTTCTGATCTTAAAGTTTAAACACTTTTATTTAATTTATTAGTCCATTAAAAACGGCTGATAAACAAATCAAATATGAAACACAGAACTCAGTAGGTGTTTTTTCTGAAAAAAAAGAGTCGTTATGCGTTTTTAAGCTCTAACTTGAATATTTTTGATCCAATTCGCGATTGTTGTTGTTTTCTGAGGTCTGCAGAATGCGCCCTTTAATTTGATACCACATTTACGGGGGTTTGTAAAAGTTGAAATTTTGACCCCAAAAAATCATAGGCTAACCCCTTGGGATTTTTTCGAAAATTTGACGAAATTTGACATACCCTTTTTTCTATGCCAAATGAAAGTGGACGCGAAGAGCTGCTCGGAACACGAACCCTTTCTTGGCGCAAGCAATTCTAACGCCCGGAATTGGAATTCGAACATGCGAAAAATGCGAATTTTATCCCATTTTTTAGCAACTTTAATATTCTTTCGTTTTCTTTTATTATTTTCACTAACGTTATCATAATTTAGATTTGATAGTACAGTCTCCAATTTGCTGAATTTCTTACAAGAATAGCACGACAAAAATTGTGTTAAATTATTTTAAATCATTTTTATTTTTCAGAGAAAGTGAAGAGGCAACAATAATCCAAGCGAGTGGTCCAGTTTTCGTAAGTACACGTTAAATCTTGTCTAAATCCCTGTTTAAAGCTATTTTCTGAATTTCCTTGGAACTTTCGTAGAAGTCCAAACAGAACTGAAACACGGTGCAAGCCATAAACAAACTCGCGGTCTCCAAAACAATTCATGAGTCCGGAAATGCGCCCTTGTTTTATTATTACCACCAAATTGCGGCAATTTCCCTTCTCAATCAAAATTGTCGGAAAGGGCAGCTAAAAGAGACATTCCCGATTCCTCCCCCTGTTCCTGCTCCTCTTCCCGGTTGGACCGGTGTTCCGGAAGTGATTTACCATTTACTTAATGTCTGTAAACAGCATTCCATCATTTTTTTCGGGTTTCTGCTTTCATCTTGACGCCGCGCTCTTCTGCGGCCATATCATACCACATTTTTTGGTTAATTTTAAAACTTCCACGTCGCACGGATCCCAGAGATGAAAAGCGGGGCTGTAAAATTGTTTATGTGCTCGCGGTAGCGAGTACAATTTATTCTGTTTGTTGTTTCGACACTGTAGACGAACTTCAAAGTCGGCAAGTAGGATCTTGTGAAAAAGATCCACGTTCAACGTCCTATTGGGCAATTATTTTCTTATACGATTGTGTTTCCCTTTGCGGTTAATCGCACTTCTTTGATTTTAATCGAACACCATTTGGTTCGATTTAAACAGATAAAAGAACTGCAGACGATTGATCCGTGCCTATTTTAATTGAAATTAAAGGGCTCAAAATGAGCACATGCTGAAACAAAAGAATTCTAAAAAGATAAAAATACAACCTATAAACAAGGAATGATCAAAATCAGTGGATATTAAAAAGTTGTAAGTAAACATAAAATAAAAACAAATTCACAAATGAATTGATAAGATCTTTTTCGGTGGAAAAGAAATTAATTTAGATCGTCCTAAGTTAAACTAATTGTTTTGAATTCCTCCCATGGCATTTCTAAGGTCAATAAAAATAACAAAGGCCCTTTTCTGTTGCAGGCGTCGGTTCATCGGCCGCGCCACGCGAGCATTTCGGCCCTTCGCCGCGATATGAATCAGCCGCAACCGCAGCAGCAAGCACAGCACATTTCGTCCAGGTCAGCGTTCCGGGCGGTGCAGCAGAGCGGACCGTCGCACGAATTCTTGCAAATCCCGGAACGCGGAGATAATGGGAATTCCAACAGGAATCGGGCATGTGAAGGGCGGAGGAGCAGCTGGGACAGGGAGGGCCTTCATAACAATCAATCCATAGCCGTCCCGATTCCGCAGCCGTTTCGTCAACAGCAACAACAACAGCAACAGCACAGTATGCCGCCGACGGTGTTGGCCGGCCAGCCTACAGTAGCACACTATGGGCATCAGCAACAACACCAGAGCGCCGGCGGTGGGGGGAAACAAGCGCCGTCCACTTTGGGATACAATCGGATTCCATTGTCACAGCAGAATTTTAATCAAATTTCTAAAACGGCGACCAATTTGCTAAACGACATCTACGAGAAACACCTGTTGAGTCAGACGACATTCGAGAACGTCAACGTGTTGAGTTGTAGAAACTTAAGTGGTGTTCCCGTCGGGATGCCGGCAACAGCGGCGACAGGATCGGCGATGCCCGCTCCACCCTTTACTGAACCCATCGGCCACGTCATGTGTTCAGCGGCTGACGGGGATTTTAATTTAAATAATTTCCAACAAAAGCAGCAATCTATCAGGGGCCACCATCAACAGCAGCACCATGGCGGTGGCCAACACCATCACCCGCACAGAAGTCACCATCACCATCAACCGTTGGCAAATATTTCAAATCATCACATCCCGAGCCAAGCGGCCCAGCTGCCGCCCGTTCAGAGCTTCCAGACCCACCACCAGGCCCATCCAGTGGTAGTCGAGGACCCCAGCCAGCATGTCTACGAAACGGTGGATGGTCCACCACCATCGACTTCGCACGTCACCGCCGGTGCATCCGTGCCAAACAGGACGCAAAGAAGGCGCCCGCCCGGAAAAGTCCAAAGAAATGCCAGCAAAAATTTTGCGGTAGAAGGCAAACAGAGCACTCTCCCGAATCAGAAGAAACATGTGTCCGGTGGCGCCACCACCGACGAAAATTACTTTGAGATGGCACCCTGCGTCCAGCAGCAGAGTAATCAGCAACAACACTACCCTGCACCATCGCCGCCAGCCTACAATCACCAGCCTAGAACTAGGGCGGATGGCGAAAACGATAGCGGCTCCACTACGGTAAGTGGCGCCCACAAGAGCCACCCTGTGGTGTCTCACCCGGTCGCGCACCCACAATCTGTGCCTGCGTTTGCCTTGGAACGAATACCCGGAACAGGGGAGCCCAACAGCGATGGCACCCAGAACATCCGTGGAGCACCTATTGGGAGTGCAGCAGGACAGGGTGACCATGAAGGCTGCTCCTCTGAATCTGCAGTCGACCATTTCGCTGAATTTACCAACGGAACGAGCTCGACGCCGGCCGGCGGAGGCATTGCTAAGTTCCAGTACCGGAACAGCAAAATTGATTTAATGCTAGAGACGGCTCAGGCCATGGCCGCTGCCGCATATTATGCCAAGTGAGTACACACCTTTAAACTATTCCAGGGGTTAAACAGGGACATTCCTCATTTTTAGAGGCCCGGAACGGGGGCTCTCATTGCCTTGATCTCCTTCTGATGATGGCCGGGGTCGAACCCGGGACCATGTCACGGGAGATTCCACATGTAATAGAAATTGATTTATCGGCAGGAATTCTGGCGAAGACCCGAACAGTTTTAGGATGGAAATTTTCATTTTACCAGGCTGGAATATATGAAGGGAATTTACCTAGTGGCAGACTAGATTCCTTTAATGCTGAATCGGCGACATATTTGAAGATAAAATCCTTCGTTCCCTGTTCAGCAATTTTAATTAAAATTGAATAATCAGGACGATGGGAGTCCAAATCTGAAGTTAAACTATGGAAATAATTTCAAACGGAGGTAATCCTTTTAACCCCTTCATTTCGAAATTCATCTGGGGCAAGAGATATTTAAAATACACATTTAATTTATTTATAGAGATAAAATGACATAGCTACATTTTTCGCAACAAATGAATGAAATTAAGTTAAGAGTTTTAAAACGTATGATTATTGCGAATTTTGACTTACTTTTGTGAAAAATAAATTTTAGGATTCTATTCCGTATCAAATTATGAAATGCACCCTAAATTATTCTAGATGTTGCAAAAAGTCACATTTTAGGACTTATAAAGACGTTTTTCGAATTTAATGAGCCTATTCAGAACTTTGATAAAACTGAAAAACTATAATTTACCCTATTTTATCATAGAAACCTATGCTCTTTATTTTATAGGCCTTGTAAATACAAAGTAACAAAACACTGGTTCAAAAAATTCAATCCCTTCTTAGGTCTAAAGTAAAAATGCCGAAAAAATGGGCCAGTCTGACGAGGTGCTATCACTTTCATTTTGTCACAAATTCATCGGCTTATTCGTAAAAAGCATAATAAGGCGATGACAGCTATCACACCCAATCCCAGAGGGATTAAAGTGCCTTCCGTTCGGCTGCTCGGCATTAGACTGGAATTGAGAACGACGCGCGATGGTTTTCACCATCCACATCCATCAAGATGTCGCATTCGGGGGGGCACAAGTGGGATGGGGTATTCCATCACCATCTGTTGTCACGTACCGTGCACGTATATCCTTCGCGGAAGTGACAACTACCTTAAAGAAGACAGGGGTATCCTGACTTCCATATATCTCTAAATACGCGCTATACTGCCAGGGGCTTGTGGAGGTTTCAATTGCTTCAATTTCGTCACCCCATTTTAAGTACCGTGTTGTACCCTTGCAGTCAGCTTGGGATTGTAGTTTGGAAGATCTTTTCGAAATAGGAAAATCGGTAAATGGTCTGGAAAAGCTAGACAAGCCATCCTGAACGATTCGAGCCACCAAGTTTCTGTACCTATTTCAAGGAGGAATCGAATTGCACCGACTAAAAATAGTTGCCTAAATCCATAGCACCCTGTGTGTGCTTACGAATCGTGAAATTGTTTTATTATCCGATCCATCCAGTCGAAAAGTTGCACTATAATTTCTTATCCTTTGTCCAGTCTCAAGTTTATGACTACAGTGGTGCAAGAGATAAGAAAAGCTATTATTTTTTAAAGAAAAATTAATTTGCCTTTATTTGTTTGCTTAGAATTTCTTAAAACACTTTCGACAGAATATTAATATATTTTTTTTTTTTAAACCCATAAAAATGCGGGGGTCAATAAGATTTCACTCCGCGGCCTCGATGGCCTTAAGGGCACAGGATGCCCTTTGCTCCTTTTAATTTTTAATTTGTGTTCGCCGAATCCATTAAGAAAATTTCAGATTTATGACGCAGCAGATGTTCTGGGGTCCATTTATGAAAATATCTCTCATCGGGCGGACTGTGCCTGGAAGATTCTCTTGTCTTTTTGGCGGTCGTAAATTAATTTGAACTGAACCCATCCTCGACTTCGAGGCGACGACAGGCCAAACCCTTAGATAACAAGATGCTGTCCTGTTCGCGGGCCTCTCCCATCTTAAAAGCGAAGCAGAAACACTCCTGGACGCACTAAGTGTCTCAGGATGTCCCTGCAGTTTGTTATAAGTGGAACGTGTCTAATTGGTTTTTCGGGCACCATTTAGCAGGTGACAAATTACTACCGATACTCTTCCCTTGGGAAGGAAGGCATGAGTCAGGGATAGGGACGAGTTAGATGCCACACCGCTAAGAGGTCCAGAAGGAAGACAAACGCGAAAAATGTTGAGGTACTCCCCAATCGGAGGATGTACTACTAAAAGTCTGGAGGATGAATGATAGTGGTGTTTTTCGAGTTCAAGCTCCTGAGAACATATGGCGACGATTTGTAGTAGGCGACAACGTGACAAAGCTGGCATCAAGATATTCGAATGAGATTTTCCTTTTTTGATTTTCTTTCCTTCCTTAAAAGTTATGACCGCGGCGAGACTAATTGGAAAGTCGTTTTGTCGTCCGCAATGGCTGCGAGTTTGGGTCGTTTGCGACAAGTGATGACAGAATGCCCAAAAATAGATGAGTTATGATCACGATCGTAAAAATACTTTATTTCCGAAATATTTATGTTAGCAACCGAAATTGATTGTACAGCCACCACCATGTGGGTATGGCTTTGTCATTTGGTTTTGTTTTATTGATACTAAACCACCATTTGGGGAAAAATGGTAGACGGTCAAAAATATACAACAAAAATGTTTTTTTTTTTAGTTGGACTGTATGTATATTCGTATTACATACTATACAGTCTAAATTAATTAATCAACTAATGTCTGATTAACCGCTTATTTAAAAAAAACTAGGCCACACTAAACCAGACCTAATAGTCCAAATTAAGTATTGGTGAAATTACACCAATAGAATGACAAAAATGCTTTTTTTACAATAATGTAAATAGATAATTAAGTAGTTTAAGTACGTGAATTTCAATTAATTCTGTAGTATTTTTTCAAATCTCTATTCTAATTTTCCTAAGCCCAACCGCACTTTATTTTTTATCAAACTATTTTGTCAACAAAACAATTTCACCACAAAAAGAACCCTTTTCAAATCCGAAAGTTCAGACTCAATTTCTTCCACCAAATGAAGGCTATAATAAAAATGGGATATGCCCAATTATGAGTGAAAACCTTTTCGTAAAAAAAAAAGAATCCGGGCCAGACTAACAATCGGATCAATTTCTCTTCCGCATTTCACCATTGTGGCGGTACTTCCAGCGGAGCGCCCAAACTGATATGGATTATCCTCGACTTATCTGTTCCTGAATGTGAGTATACGAAACACAACGAAAAAGGGAAACAATTAAAAGGCATCAGATGACTCTCCTGACTCGTGAGTCCTGGAATCCCTGTACAGAGTAAAAATGTCGCAAAAGCAAAACCAGTGAATCCGAAAACCCACTGATCCCTTAATCCGTTTTTGGTATTCAATTGTTGACGAGAATCCTATCTCGGGGGGCACAGAGGATGCTATTGCTACTGCAAGGTACCGAAGGATATACCCACAGATGATTTTTTTCTCTCTGCGGTCCTTTTATTGTTGTACGGCTGCTCGGCAGAGAAAATGTGAAAATCTCGTCAAAATCCTCTGCGAGTGATGATGCCAACAACAAGGGCTCCAAAGCTTACAATAAAAACGAATTTCTCATTTACTTGGCGGGGCACCCGCGCGCACCCAAGCCCCGGGCATCAAATTTGTTTACCAGGGTTTAGGATCCGATGGTATTTGGGTCTCCCGTTTTTTCCTCCCTCGGTTTTGTATACGTCCCCTTTTTCTGAATGAACGATTGGAAGTCAATTAGTTGGGAGGAATTGAAAACATCAACAGCATTGGACCGGAATCGGAAGACAAAGTTTTGGTGAAAAGTTTTCGGTTTTACCAGAAAGAGAGAGACAGCTCTGAAACTCCCGCAGAAGTCAGCTCCCCGGACGGCTTAATTAAGGATCCCTCAAGTTCTGACAAAGTTTCCAGCAAAGTTGACTATTTGGTCATCACTTTAATTGGAAAGGTCAAGAACGGCATGGCAGCCGAATACTGCATTACATGCGTGGTCTTTAAATCCCATCTGTCCAGAGCCTTCGATCTAGTAACAAGATGAATTTGCTTGTTACTGCTGTTTGAAAGCAGAACAATTTTCTTAATTGGTTCTCAAATTACGATTGATTGCAACTATTTCTGTTCAGCTGAGTGTAACATCTTTCTACAGTGCTAGATCAATTATCTTCGGATTACTTCATTTGAACTTGATGAAGTTGCATAGTATGCTTTTGAGTAGGCTAGAAGTTCGTACAAGCAATTTGCTTAATAAATTAACGAAAGTCACGTATACTTGATAAAATTTAAAATGTACGTGACTACAGCTAAAATTTATTATATAAATCGATTTTTGGAAAACATTTCAATTTTACCTTAATTCTAGGGTGCTTTGAATAGATCACTTGCGAAATAGTATTATTATTCTGTTACATGAATCCTCCCTAAGGAGGTTAAGTTCTTATATGACTAATTCCTGGAAACGGCATTATATCATTTCTCAAAGTATTCCATGAAGAAAAAGAAAAGAAATACCTATCCTCAAAGTATATCCCAAAAATCTCTGTCTCTCGTCGCGCCCTATATTTCATAGATTCACGGATTTGACGATGAAAGCGGCGAAAAATACCATCAGAGATAGCATACTCCTCTTCGTATGAAGTTTGCCCCAGGGTGAGTGTGCTAGCGTGAAATTAAGGAGGAAATTTCATTTCTGCCAGTGGCAACGAGATCCTTGAGTGTGAAATAAATAAATTTCATGAAGTCATTTCACCAAAAAATCGAGTTTACGAGCCTCCCCAGACGAGAGATATACGAACGCACCGTCGAGTGGCTTGTTTCTTTGGTTTCTGAATATGTCAACTGCGACGAGGAGTCCTTATGATGGAGAGTCTCATTGCCACTTCAGCACGGTTAAGTTAATAACTAAACATTTTAACAAGATCCTCTTCCGTCCTCGGAACCGGGGAGTATTTTGGAGACGTGACAATGCTAAACCTCAAAGTAGTGTCTCTAGTATTGTAAAGTGTACTATACGCTCCATGACGAGAAAGGTTTTCAAAATTTCGTAGTTTCATATTATCAAGGAAATAACTAAAGGACTTCTGAAAACAGGCATAAATAAAAGTACTTACTTCCATATACAAGAACTGATAATTTCAGCCGTGTGAATAACCATGCAAGTAAAATTGGTGATGGAATCTGAAATTCTAGGCATGCATGGAACACGAAACGCAGTATTTGGGATCTCATATTCTCATGCAGCAATTTTAGAGTTTTATCTTTTGATTTAAGAACAAGTTTTATATTCGCCTGTGCCATCCCATGAAACAGAATCTTCGTGACTTTAGCTAACGAGCGTGTTCAAAAAAGTTAGAACCCTTACCTTGAAACGGTCTTAGTTCTTCCCCCATTAGCCTCAATTTGGATCCAACTTAAAATCCATTGATCTCTCCTTATCCCAAATTGCATGATAAGGAGAGCAAAAATTGGAAAGGGAATCCTCCTGCCAATTATGGAAGGAAATCAGCCCTGCCAGAACCACACTCCGCGTAAGTGTCGAAAATCGTTAAATTTTATTTGATGTCTGCTTATTGTTGCCCAACATCTCACGAAAGTGCATTTTTTGGCCAATGGGCATTTGGGCAACGACAGATGGCCAAAACGATTGGCGGTCCACACTCACCCCAAGGATTTCTTTCCCTTGTAGCACCCCCGGGAACATCGTCTATTTCCACTCTTTCGATTATTGCAGAATTGTTACATAAACTCTGCGTAGTCGTCATTGAAATAGCAGGAGGCATGTCCCGGGGGCCATTAAAAGTGTTTACCGTCGGAAATGAAGCCCGGCACACTTTTATGGCCCTCGAAAGTGTAAACGATCCCCGAGTATTCCCTGTTCCCGATTCCCGGATCCTGGGCCTCATTCACTCTCGATGCAGCACGGAAAAAATCACTTACCAAAGCAATTGATGCATCGAAGGACGGTACGGGCTTCGGTGGCGTGAGAGGGGCTTCATCAAAGAAGTTACGTGCCATAAACGTAAGTGGCGGACCGGCGTAAAAGTGCGTACGCTTCAGTGCCATCGACGCACTTACACAAAAGCCAGGACATCATAAATCATCTTCCCTGTTTTGTCCCCTCGGAGTAAAGAAAGAAAGAAAATCTTTTCTACTTTTGGTAGCACTTTAGTGTTGCTCTCCAGACTCCAGACATGTATCTTTGGGTCTAGGGGAGCGCCGCGTTGTGTCGTATGTGACTCTTCTGCTCCTCCGTTCAAAAAATGACATCGGAGGGTAGTACATGCCGTCTTAAGACGTACGAGCCTTAGTAGGGCCACTTCCTGCTAGGGGGATACTTTCTGGAGATTTGTTTGGTGCCCATAACTCATTCGCTCCGAACACTTGCTGCAAAAAATGTGTGACAACTTAATAAGTGGAACAGATTTCCCAGGTCCCATTTCTTCTGTTTTTTCCTCTTGGTGGCGTATTCCCGGGGTTTTTATCCCATACCCGCGGCACCCGGTACCCTAAAGAATTGGGTGGGAGAGTATTAAGCGTTCGGGCACGTGACAAATAGAAACATTTGTGCCGTCGACTTGTAACTCTTAAGACGTCGGCCGCGTGTGCATTATCCTTGTCGGGACGGCATAGGACAATTGTTGACTTATTTTGATTTTTTTTGTGTTCACTAATTCCCCGGGATGGTGACGCATCCTTATTTTCCCTTATTGTTTTCGACTGTCCCTGAATAGCCGAATTTTGTCTGTAGAAAACTGTTCCATTATTTACAATTGGGAAAATTTTGTCTTCTTATTTTCCTACGGCTGGTGGATTCTAGCGGTGGGAGTGACCAATGCATTCGGGACGGGGGCGGGACTCAATGAAAAGTGTTGAAGTTCTTCCCTCGGGAGAGATGAACAAATGCAGGGAGATAAGACTGAGCACGCTACGGTGCAGACAATTGAATTTCATGCTGCTTCTGTTCAATGTTTTTCTGAATGCATTGCTCCCACTAATCCCTCGGGACTTGCTCAATATTGGTCTGGGAGTTTTATTGGCGATACCGGGAACTGGTGCTTAAGTGATGTTAAATACAATTTCCATCCAATTTAAAGTACTTGGGTTGAAAATTATTTTCTCTACCTGTACGTAGATTACACTGAATATTGAATTTATAGACGTAATTTTAATTATAACAAATCTGTAAAAGACCTAGACGCGTCACGGAAGAGGGTTCCTACTTATTTGACTGGAAATAATGAGCTTAATTCAAGTATAAATTCATAAACACTTGACCGGCCAGTGCAGACTAACTTCAAAAATTGAATAGAAGATCAAAAATGCACAAAAACTATACTTCAGCTTTATGTACTTATAAATTATTTAACGTCCAAATCTACCACAAAGTCCAACTGAGAGTATCAAGCAGGCAAAATGTTATAACCTGTATTTTTTATTAACCTATAAAATCTCTTATAGAAGAAGATTACAAAGTCTGGGGCTCTAAAATCATGTGGATATTTTTTAACACACTTTTTAGATCGTAATGAATAAGCCGTTGATCCCTGAGGCTCAGGGACTAAATTTAAGATGACTACTGGATTTCCATCCCTAAAAAATCACACATATAGGACATACAACAGCACATAGACCACGTCTAAAAAATCAATTTTCTTTAAAATAGAGATCATAATGCTAAGCCGTAGATGGCATGTCCAAATCTCCGGACCACAAGAAGATAATCAAAGGACACAAATCAATCATCAGACAAATCACCAGAACCGGACTGGTTCGAGTGGCTTACTGACTTCGGAGGGTTATCACACACCCACTGACCCTCAAATTAGTCTAATTTCCCTCTTCGGAGCGTGCATAAAACATAATCACAAGGGACACCCTATAACCAACACCCCGTACCAGCCCCCTTGGCATATCGCCGAAGAACCCTCTTGTTGAAGACGGCGTCTATGATACCTCTTGAGAATCAGTCCCCGTCCTCGCTCTGGCCGGCATTCAATCAAGAGGTAAACACATCGGCCAACATTTCAATCAACTGTCACATGTATCTTTTTTTGGAAATCTTCCAGAACGGCACCCCAAGAAGTGCCGGGTCTGCAGACCTTTTTAGAAGGAGGCGATAGATACCCCCCACGGCCGGGTCGGGATGAAAGCGCCACCACCCGGGAAAACTTTCATTGAACTCCCGTCCCATTGTACTCGACGCTCACGTGCTTTTCACGGGAATATTCCCCCCCTGGAAGAATGGGAATTTGCTTGGAACCGGGTTCGGTTCCGGCTGGGGTAATGGTGGAAGTGTTCTCATCAGACCTTGTGGTAACAATGGGTGATGCGGAATGCAGGGAAATGTCCTGTCTCATGGATATTGAACTTGTGGGGAAAAATAGAAGTAGTAAAACAATTTGGGTTTGGGATCTTGAAAGAGATCTTACTTTTACAAAGAAGAAAGAAGAAATGTGGCAGGTTTTCTTATGCATGTGCTACTACAGGTGACAAAACTTCTTAGATCTTTTATATTTAAAAAAAAATTCCGTTATTACACTACCAACACCTCCACAGTAGTTTCATCCTTGAAGGGGAAAAGGTGAAACAGCTGGAGGAAGCTCCTCCTCATCACTGTTGACAGATCGACCACATGGCTTTTCCGACCCTGGGGTCGGCAATTTCTCAGGGGCACTAGTCCAGGGCATGGGTTTGGGTTCTCCTTGTACTGGAAAATGGTTTGTTTTGGTTTTTCTTGACGGGGTCTTTCCAGCCCAAACACGCACACCACCCCGGCGCGCCGAATCAGCCTTAGTGCAATTCCGGGATATATGCCCGTGTATTTTTAGCGTAGCCGAACCCGGGGACCGGAGTCGGTGTGAATGGACGTGGATGGATGATGGCATTTTCACGACAGTAAAGTGCTTCAGTCTCAAGTAAACGGTCGTGTCGTCAGCAGCTGGACTGTCGAGCTGTTCCCATCGGCAAAGTGGTTTTGTCTCGGGGTAAAGAAAGGTAGTGGTGGAACCTTAAGAAGATGGGCCTCTACCAAGGGTGCCTGGCACAAAACTAGCCCTAAGGTGTGTCTAGTGGCTCTTCATTAGTTCATAGTGGTCTGGCACTCACTTGGCCTTCGACAGGGCCTGTCTTAAGACCGCACAGCACAGTACACACCCATTTGTCGCGGCTCTGCCCTTCGCACCCCGTAGCCAGCCTATAGCATTTCCGTGAGTGCGCGGTTTAAGGGAGATCCCTTTTTTTTTTTTTTGGATGCTCCCTTCTCGCCGCAGCGAGTGCAGTTCCTTACCCTTGTAAGTTGATAGTGAGTCCCTCGCCTTAAGATTAATTGTTCCACCTGAGCGGTGGAGTTTCGTGTTGATTAAGTGATCTCTGATACGCCAGTGAGGTGAGTGAGGGACGGCGTTGTCGAGGTGAATTTTAAGTAGGCACCGAGCCACCCTTCGCCGAAGCGGTTCTAATTCCTCCTTTTATTCCTCCTATTGAATTAAAGACATATGGTGCGCGACGCGATAACATATTGTTCGGCTGATGGATTATGTTTATTCGCCGCCATTATTCCGCGGGGCCAGCGATCATCCGCTGCTGATCATTCACGCGTAATTATGAGATAATTGTGCGCTAAGAGAGCCCCCATCAAGTGCGAAAACGGGCTATTTATTTTTTTCTTTCTGGCTTCGCTTTATATGGCTTTTTTAAACAGCTCTTGAATGTGCTGTGGTGCGCGATAAAAGGGCACTTTTGTTTCCCATCTGATGAGACAATTTCTGTGTTTTAATTAAATATTAATGTGAGTAAATAAAACAAGAAAATTGGAGCATATTATGCGTATGGGTATCATAATCATGGCAGGAAATTAAAATGGCTTTTTCATGTTTATTATTTGTGAAAGAGCCAATTTTATGAAAATTAATAGTAAACTTCTTGTCATATTTACCAATTTATATTAAAATTAATTACTATTAAACACATTTTATTAATTAAAATTGAAATTTAATAAAGAGAGAGAGAAAATTTTCGGAATTAAGACTTAAAACCCGAATGTCTGGCATATTAAAATCAAAAAAAAAGATAAAAACAAGTAGAAAGAAGGCAATTCACACTTTTTAATTAACACAATTTTTAATTTATATCAAAAATCTATAATTTTTCTTTTTAAAATTTAAATTTCTTTTAGACAAACACGTCTAAATAAAGAGTTGCGATTCGCTTTTTTACTATCCTACTAATTTTTAAAATATTGGTTTACTCTTAATTTTAAAAAAAAATTATAATAATAGTTTTATAGTGTTACAGAATTAAAATTAAATTTTATAGGAGCACGTTGGAAAAGTATGAACGAAATTTTTCAAAGTACTCTGAGTTAAATTTTATATTTTATCTATTAAAAATTAGCTCTAAACCTTAACCTGTGTTAAAATTTAATTTAAATTATGAGATCACGCGGTTTTGAGGCAACAAAAAGCGTATTTCATTTGACATGATAACGAACACATTCAAAAACTGCCTATTGAAATAATAAAGACTTTTCAAAAATACATGTGTTCAAATAAACAGCAAAAAACAAAAAAAATAAAACAATCCCATATTATTTATTGAACTTGTTTAATGGTTAAACCTTTTTAAGAATCTTCTTTTATTACGTTTAAAACTGTCATTAAAGAAAATTTGAATTTATCCAAAATTAATCCCAACCAACGTTTTTAACATCTCCTTATTATAAAATTGCCACCAGAATTCAAAATAAGTTATTTCATTTTAATCGGCTGTGCATGGACACGTCCAGCGTTATTTAATATTTGTATTTCCCTATATGATGCTATTAAATGTGCTTTAAACAGAAATTCCCTTTATATTGATGATATGAATCAACAAAAGAGGCAATACTGGAGCTTAATGGTGCTTCCCATCAATTTCATTGAGGCTATAGTTAGCAGACTGTTCTATAGTCACTATGCAATAATCGGATGAAATCGAGCAACGCTCTTAAATTATCGCTTTCAGCTCGTGCATGAGACCATGGCCATTGGCATAGGCAGCATAAAAAAGGTCACTTCCGGAAGATTACACATCATAATTAGTGCACCTGGCATAGAGCCACTAATCCTATAAAATGTGAAATGAACTTGTTTTACACTACAGCAGAATAATGCAAAATAATCAGATTTGCTAGAAATTTATGATTTAAAAAGAAAAAAAAAATCATAATATATAGACAAATATATTTTTTATTTTTATGTTTTGTTAAAACCAGTGCCACATTCGGCATATTATGGCATTTCCATGGCGCTAGTCGGCATGAGGACGACGTGGGTCATGAAGTTATGACATTTAGCAACAATATAAATGCAATCATAATAAAATTAATAACTACGTGGCTCGACTATCGCCGATGGCTATTGCAATTCCCCGGTTTATTACACTCCCCGTAGTAATAGTGCCTACCTGCCGTCCGGTCGGGGGTCACTGTATGCAAATTGCGAATGCATACACGGATCCCAGGTACAAATGCAAACAATTCACACTGGGACTGCCGCGGACCATGCTGGCAAAAAAGACGGTCACGGGGCTTAAGTTTCATCAGACAGAGAGCGAGCGTACATTGCGCGGATTAAAATCGTTACACAAAAAAAAAAGAATCAACGTGCGTTTAATGTTTTATATATACAAAGCCGAAAGCGCGACCGGGCAGTTGCAATGAGTTTTAATGGCTTAATGTTCGCGTAATGCTCGTGTAATGGTAATTTAACACCTTCCTGCGGTAACAGACGTAAAATATGCAAATATTACAGAATAAGGGATAAGGGTGCACCCACCGGGTACAGAAAGTGGGATATCAGTTACGCGCTTAACCCTAATCGTAGTCTCAATAGTCATGACCTCACCTTTGCTGGGGGGGGGGGGGGGGGTCTATTAATAGCTACCCCCAACCGCCACCAATCCAGCACAAAGGCCAACAGTTTGGCGCAAAAAACGATGAGTAATCGACCCGGAAACGGAAACCCTTTTGTTCCTGCAAAAAAGCCGGGAAAACGGCAATCGAAATAATAACTAAAATCCCGAAAAAAAAAATATTTTTTCGTCAAATTAGATCCGTGGGGATCCCGTGGGTTTAGTAGTTTTACCTGCCCTCCTCCGTTTTCCTAAATCATACCCTTCAATGCTACTGGCAGTCTTCATTTTCCCAGTTTTTTTATTGCTCCGGGATGAACACCGGTAGCAAACTGGGCCAAGTAAATTCACGGGGACAAAAAAAACAAAAAAAAAAGAAAAACAACGTGCTCTTTTTTTGCGTGATCCCTTGATTGGGTTTTTGATTCAAGCCGACGGCATTTTGGGCCTATTAAGCGCAGGGCGGAAGTACACAGGGCAGGTACTCCGGGCACGCACCCTACGGGCAATCGTTTTATACCAACCGAAAAGAAAAGGGCATAGGGAGCCGCACTCTGCTTTATCAGTTTTCTGCAATCGGAGGTTACCTGAAAGGGCCGCATGATGGGGCTTTCAAAATAAAAAAAAAAAAATACAAATAAACGTAGAAGAAAAAAAAGCAAGAAATCTTTGCGACCCAGTTCTGAAAATCTTTCTATAGCTTTCCCTGAAACTGCTTTTCCGGGCAGATTATTATCTTTTGGGCCTTTTCGGAGGAGGCAAAAGGATATAAAGATTGTCAGATTGCGCCGAGTTATATGGCGTATATGGGACCATGGGTAAAACGATGAAATGCTAGAAATGGTAGAAATGGACGGTATTACATGATTCCATGATTCCATGATTCCCTTTCAGGTATTGACAGGAATATATGCTCCCCTTGGCATATCCTGGGGTTTTTTCTTCACGTTTGTGTGGTTTCCTGATAAGAACTTGTAAAATGTAGTTCATTTTGGTGTTAGAGTTTAAAAAAATAAAAATAAAAATCCCCGAGTAAAACCCGGCCTTCTGAAACTGGATAATCTTTTGAGTTGGGTACTGCGAAAAAAAAAAAAGCGAAATTGTAGAACTCCCTTTTGGGCCTTTATGGGATTTTATAATAAAACATGACATCTTAAGGGAGGAATTTTTATTCAAAAAGAATTTTTTGACCCTTTTCTCGTTTTGCGATTTTTTTTTTCAGAGCTTATAAACAGGGAACCAGATAATTCAAAATACTTTTAAGTATTAAAGACACACGAGTGATGCATTTACTTTTCGTACACTTTGTTTTTTTTTTTTTTTGTAATACCTTTGCAAAGTTCTTTTACATAACTTACTAACGTGGAATTTTCAAATTTAATTAAAAAACTATACAATCGAATTTTTTTAGGGATGAATTAGAAAATAAAAGACTAATTTTAGAGCTCTTGTTCGAGGAGGCCTATGTTTTTTACTATGTGTATGAATTGACAAATTAATGAAAGCATTGGGCAAATTGTAAACAAACATTTTCATTTTTCATCATTCACTATCGTCAACTAGAACCCGCCCGCTCGTTGCCACAGTCCAGACGTCACGATGACTTTTAAGTAAATTCCATTAAATTTCCGAATGTAGTTTCATAAAAACTCGCCGAAGTCCGTTGAAAAAACAAATACCCAAAGAGCAGGAACATCCCCCATCCAATTAGGGTCACAGTCGCACGGACCTTTTTTTTAAAGGGGAAAGTCAACAGAATCAATCATTACATTTAACATTTAACTAACCCCTTTTTGGCTGTGCAGTCCTAATAAGGTTGCCGGACCATTTTTTAAAAATTCATTGACCATTCATCAATCAGCCAACCGTATCTTATCGTTTAAACGAAAAAAAAATATATATATATACAACGAAAATGTGCCTTCTTTTTCCCATCGTCGCCACCACCCCCGCTCGGCACAGTAGGGTGCCGCATCGGGTCCCGGTGTAGCTAACAGAAGCCGAACTTTGTGATCGTAAAAAATGAGGACTATCGCAGAAAGGGTTAAATAATAATGTCCCAGCGTAAAACGAAAACATCAGCCGCCAGGGATCACAGTGGAAAAGTGTCAGTGAGTGAAAAATGAGAGAGTTGGAATTAAGTGAACATCAGTGAATAATACAAGAGTGTTAGAAAAAAAAAGGAAAAAAAAAACGAGGAGTTCTGCGGAAAAAGTCGCGCTTTTTCCTCAACTTCAAAATTGTTTTTGATTGAAACATCTCGCGGTATTTTCGCGGGAGCATGTTTTCGACGTGCGTTTTGTATGCTTGTCGTGACCACAAGATTTACCAGCCCCAAATCAAGAATCAAGGACAATATCATCAACATTAGTTAGATCTAAAAATATCGTCCATCAGAGGCTCGCCATTTCGACTGCTCTTAGTAAAATGACATCAAACTTGGGAAAAAGGTAAAATTCCAAATTTGGGTTAATCAAAGCCGCGACTAATGCGATTTGTGCCTTCAATTTCCTGGCAAATAAATCGAATTTTGTTGCCCTGATGCAATCCCTAGCCCGAAGGGTATAGAATGGGTATGGGTGGGTAAAGCTGGGTACAGTGCACTCAATATACCCACCCAAATAGACAATTTGTCCGACGTCGCTTATAATCAGAAATTAGTCCTTACCCTTGGTCTTCGAACAGCAGGACTCCAAAGAGAACAGTTGGCATCGGCCTCACAAAGAGATGGTCGTAGTATTCGGAAAATCTTCCGAAGACGACAACGATTTTCTTCCGCTTTTCTTCCGATGTCTGCTTTCGAGGACTTCCTCTTGTCCTAAAAACTGGGATAGACAAGGGAACAGTGCGGATTCATCGGGGGGTACACGCCCCAAAAAGGTCAACACCCAAAGCGGCCTAATCACGTTCCTCAAGGTTCAGATCACGTACCAAACTTTGAAATCGAATTTATTTTTGGTGCTACAGGCGAAACGGGGAAAAGTTTTTTAGTATAAGAGAGAAGGACTTTCGAGAGCCTGTGCCGCTTATTCTGACTGTCCCTTTATTTTCCTGTCTAATTTTCGGGTAAATTGGGCCTCAGGCTGGGTTATCATGGAACCACTATCTGCGCTGTCTGGTAATGAAGGAAGCTTTCTCCTTCGGTGATCCTTTTTTTTTTTTTTTACTTCTTATGCAATTTTTCGAATTTCGGCGTGCCCAAAACTGGCACCTCTATGGGAGAAAGTTTTGAAGTTATATCCTTTCAGATTTTCAGGAGATATCCTGAGGCATGACTTTCATGTTCTCGTTTTGACAGGATCAATTTAGTTTTCTGTGGAAATTTTTGACTTTCCCTTTTGACGGTTAATCTGACAATAAATAAGTGAGGGCTATTCAATTTACTACAGACATACTTCCTTCTATTTTCATCTTTGGCAGATTATGTCATTACCTACAGGATCCTTTGGATAATGTCCTAGAAGTAAACTGGGCTAGGTATCTTTTTGCGATTTTGATAAAGAACAAATTTTACTCGACAAATTATTGCAATACTTGTTTTTTACCTTAAAATTCATATTGGAAATATTGTTACTGCTGACCAAGGTCTCTTAATTTATTAAGGTCCATTTTCACAGCACCGTGCACAATTATCTTCTGCACAATACCTTCATAAGCCAATAAAATATTTACTACGGTCGTTACCGTGCAGAAAGTGAATTATTTACGACAGTCATTAAGACTAGGGACAGTCGTAAATAGATTATGTGAATCCATAGGTGCTCTAGGGCATAAAACCATGAAAGCAATTGACTTCTGTCGTAAAGCTACAATTACTTTAGTATCTCTCTCTCCAAAAGTTGATTTCTGCTACGTGCTGTTCATCCTTATTTAGAGTACCTACAGACAAGACGGGCTTTGACAGATACCTTTAACATGCTAATGTAGTTTTACAATCTAGAAGAGAATCAGCGAATACGTGTCCGTTGTATAAATATTGGTTTTGCATAAACAAATTATTTTGTATCAATATGTTTTTAATTATTTTTCAATAAGGGTGGAGAAGTAACTGGTTATATAATTGTAAAATTTGCATTAAATTAGCCTGAAAAGGAGTTCCCAAAGGAGAATTTAATTAAATCACAGCCCCCCCAAAAAACCATCAAATTGCAATCTGACAGAATAGCCGTAGAATACTGCGAATTAACCGACGACGATAACGATGAAGGAGTTAAACTTGACCGTAATTAAATGGCCACTAGCACCTATTATTACCTGGGTCTGGCTATATTGTGTGGGGCTTCGTGTAATCGATGTAAGCAACCCGATAATAGACTGGAAGAGCACCAGGGCAACACTTTCGTCGTCACCGTCACCGTCTGCACCTTTAAGTACGCCCCATTAAATTAAATGGCTCGTACACCTGTTAAAGGGCGACAGTGTTACACGCCTTATGACGACACTAAAGCCGACATAGGATCTTTAATTTTATTTTATTTTTTTTTTCATAAAAAATCATGCGACAGACTAGTGAGATTATTTCCTCGGGATCCTTGGGCTGCCTCAAAGTGCATGTTGATGCCCTGTACAAACATGGTAAGCCAAAGGAGGCAAAGTGTTAATGACTGTCGTCGTAAACCATCTCTTTAGTGTTTCATAGTCTTTTAAGTATTTGGCGGGTTTATTACATGTTCCCATTTCATTTTCCCGCAGGGCGGTCGGGCATTGTGACGGCATGGGTCAGAAGGCTACCTTTTCCGGAAGATAACAGACGTTAAAAAGGGAGCGAATGGAAAGATAAAAATTATAATTAAATCCCAGCTCCCGAACAAGGGGTTTTTTAGACGGGGGCCGAAGAGTATTTTATGGTATAGAACGACGAAGGTATGACATTTCATGCCCAGACGAATTTTTCTTTCTTACCTTACCTGTGCGACATTCCCACTGTGTGTGTCGCCTCAGGAGTTGACATTTATTAAATTATAAAAGCTACTGGCACTTTGCCTCAATGTTGCCGGAGCAGATATAGCAACGACCCAGTAATACGATACCCTACAGTCCTGACGGGGAATTCCCTGGGATGGCCTTAGGACTACTATGTTTTATACTCATACTGTATCCACCGCCACTCGCCAGGCAGTCTAGAACCTCTAGAAGCGGACGCCATCACAATTTCTCTGTGACACACTCCTATAGTTATAGTAAACTGAGGAGAGACAAAAATAAATTAGAACCGACAAGAGGAGGATCTCGTCCGTCATCCACCTGAGGGCGACTAGGATAATATTTGCTAATTCGGAGGGTCAGCCGGGCAACTCTATTTAGATAGTTGTTCCTAGATAGGTCTGGATGGGATGGCCGCTCTGACATGGTACCATCAGCAGTACTATATAGGAGTGCTTTTTGTTGTTGCCCCTTCATAGGGTAGAGGGTGTTCATGAAAATGGACTAGTCGGTTATACGCATAAAAGCTTATTATTAGTTCTATTGTATCTGAATAACCACACTTTATGGATTGTCGAGTTCAAAGCGAAAGCCTCTGTTATTAGGATTTGTTGAAGTACATTTTGAGGCCCGATTGTGCAGACTAAATTTAGTGCCATTTAAAGGCTCCAAAAACGTGCTATGAACAGAAAATTAGTCTTCGTTTGTTGTTTATAGTACGTTAAACATTGTGCTTTTAATATTCCTATATGGAACCTTCAACGCGTAAATATAACTCGTTTTTTAATAGCCAAAATGAAAAAATTTTTAAATCATAATTAATCATGTAAAAATGTGTCTTACATGCAAATTATGCATACCACTTAAAAAAGAAAAATAAAAGGTGGAGAATTTTACAAGAGATTATGAAAATAAAAACGTTCCTAGCTCTTAAAAAAACATTTTAAATTCTCCAAATACGTGAATTTTAGTGAATCCAAAAATTCTATTGATTAGTTGTACACTTGTCGTCTAGGATTTTGGACTCAGCATAAAGTTTCATCAATCGTTGTTAATTTTGGTTTATAAAACAATTTTTGTTATATCATTAAACATCCGAATGCTCTATCTACAAATTAATATCATATTTTTGAGAAACCTGACACTACTTCTTCTAATTAGCCCATTTTCCCATGATATTTGGGAGAAAACATAGTATTACCCAAAAAGTAGCTATAGTCGCATTATAAGACAGGTCTACGTCACCCCGGCCACCTGGGGCATAGGATGGATGTTGCAGACAATCATCGTACATAATGATCATTACAATATTTTTGACATATGAAAAATGACATGTTCCTTGACGAATAAATGGAGGAGATGCCTTATCAGATATTCTGGGCAGGTATGTTTGGCATATAGAGAAACTTTCGTATGAGATCTGACTGGTTTCAGTTCTTCTAGGGATGAGCTGCCGTAGGGGGTGGTGTAAGGATACGAGAAGATGCTAACGCTCGACAGAGTGCCAGGGGAGGGTAATCTACAGTATAGAATTAGGGATTTTATCCACGTAACCACTGTTGTTAGCTTTGTGCTAAGAAAAATGTTAAACTTTAAGCAGTTTCACAGCAAACTGTATGTGACGTGGATTGCAAAATATCTTCGATGCCATTGCTGGCGTCGGTTTTGGTTGAAAGGAGGAATTTTTGCAAGAATCATCAGGACATAACGAATCGTAATATATTTATATCCTTTTTCTTTGAAGTCAGTCATCTCTTAATCAGGCCGTCTATTAAATATTTCCTCCTTTTTTTTTTTTTCTTCGTTCCTGCAAAATCACCATCCCTTCGATAGACGGCCTTTTAAGTGGGGAATACGAAATTTAAATTTCCTTCAATCGAAAATAGGGCTGCTGGGTATTGTCGTGGGCGGAATAGGGAACATTCTACACACATTCGCCGCCTCATCTGTCTACGCCCGTCTCCCGGTGAAATCAATAAAAGCAAGCTCCTATCAAACTTCCAGTCGGGAACAATAGATCCGACCAACAACAAATAAATAACCGAGTCAAAGACATAAATTGAGCCGTAGCTCGTTCCAGCTCCAGACTTTTTCCTCTCCCGAGTTGGTCTTGAAAGTAAAATCAGGCGTGCAACGAACGTCCCGGATATGCGGATATTGGCTTGTAGGTGAGGCTGCCGAAGGATTGTCGGGAATGGGAGCGGCTTTTACGTACTATAGGACTTTAAAATTTACACTGCCCGCATGTACAATGACCGGTCATGGAAACTAGGAATTTATTGTCCGTATATGGCAGGCATATTTGATCTGATCCATTGTCGTAAATTAAAATTTTTGCCCGGAACTAGACTGACACAGGCTTCCGTTTTCCGTTTTATACTATTACACCTGGTATCATCTACCTTGCTAAGCTTTTTTAATGTATTTCCTTCCACTTTGAAGCTTGTTCTTTGATGTAAAATTCAAATTAGGCAACTTCTGACGCCTTCCTGTTGAAAGATTTTTGCATTTTACTCTGCCTTTTTTGACTGAAGTCGGTCTCTGAATGTCTTCCTTTGTCTCAGAGGCCTACTTCAAATCATTTCCATTTACTGCTCCTCCTGTAGAAGTTATACAAGCCACCTACAACTTAAAAGGGGATGCAGAAAAGTTAATGGCTTTGAAATTTCCTTTTCAGTTAAGCAGTTTCAACATTTTTATGAATGTCTGAAAAATATTTTTGAATTGAGATAAAGTTCTCTATAATTTCACTTCTTGACAGAAAATTCTTGGAGAGGAAAATGAAACCAGCAAATATGAAATTTTTTACTTTGCTTATTGAAAAACAGTTTTCGCCTATTTATAATTTTGTTTTCTGCCGACTTTCTCTAAAGGGAGAATATTAAAAGTCTTTTTTGATAGTGTCTACAAAAATCTGTGCATTTTATTTCCGTTTCTCGCTTTTTAGTGTAGAGCTCTAGTTTTGAAACTATTTCATCCAGAAATGTTAAACGCCTTTCTATCCTTTCGAAGTCACAAATCCTTATAATACTTTCTTTTTCTTTCGAAGTATTACTATCAAAATAAACTTTTATTACTAGTTACAATAATTATTAAAATCAATATTTTCTTCCGTTTCTTTTCAAATAAATTTATAAAAGAAAAATTAATACTTTACATTTTTAAAACTAAGCATCCGACAAAACCAACGTAAACATCTTAAGGAGTTTTAGATAAAATACAAGAAACATAAAATCTCAGACGACAACTGAAAACGACTTCCTTTCGAGGATGCTCCATTAGCAGAAGCTCCTTCTATTAGAAAATGGCAAAGCAATTTGCAAAGATTTATCACGATTTACGTGAATCCACCTAAAGTGGTATATACACTTGAAATTTCCTTTCTTCGTATTTTCTTTTTCCATCCTCTTTAGTTTCTTACATTTCTTATTCCGGTTGAGATTTGCTCAAGACAGTGGGAGTGAAATGAAGTGTGGGGTTACACCATGCAACCGCACGCTGCAATTGGTACCGAAACCCTAAGAATCTTGAACTTCAAGAGTTGCGAATGCAAAGGTGTTGTGGCGTCTATCGAAACTTTCCGATAGAATCTACCGCCACCATCCGAAGTAGGTTGTAGGTAAGGACTTGTAGCTAAGGACTTGTCATCCACATCCTTGCTGGTTCGAGCTAAAAAATTTATAGCGAAACTTTTGCGACACTTCACCTAGGATGACGAAGATGAAAAAAAAAGAAGTAAAATAAAACTTCTTCAGGGCCAAACTGAACCTGCTGGATCTGCTGAATGAGTAATAAGGCGGGCCAACTTTTGCGGGGCGTTTAGCAAGGGCTGATTAATACTTTTGCGACGGTTAAGAAGCTTACCAAGTTCAAGGGATTGGGGAGATTTTATTGGGTTTCGTGCGCGAAACTTTTTCGTGGTATTTTCGTCGTTCGCTTCATAAGGTGAAGTGCGTCAACAGAATTTCGTAATTTTTTAATTAACGCCAAAAGTTTTGACCTCTTACTCAAGCAAATTTATTTTTCTCTTTTGTTTTACAGGGCTGCCCAGAAGCTGGCACAGACCGGGTCTTCGAAGAGCAAGTCCACAGACATGTCCAATGCGACTCGTAATGGTGGCTATTGTGGAGCATTGCAAAGGGCTCCACCACCCATTCCACCTGGTTTGGCCCGACGACTTGCTAACAAGGAGAATTATGGCATCGGAAAGGTAAGTAATGCACGCACGCTGTTATTAACACACGAAACCCCTCTGGAGGATTTTATTAGTTCCCTCTTGAAATCAATTTCGTAATTTTTCAAAAGTTCGTGTCAACGTACACCTGCAATTAAGCTAGAGCATTACCGGATACCATCTTAATGCACTGGACTTGTAATTCTGAAACCTTCTTGCTAGGTTCAAGACTAAAAATTAGCATGAATACATTAGCAAAGTTGTTGTCGTCACGTTTTATTTATCGGGAAAAAACATCAAAAAGTAAAAGTAAAAAATGAAATTTGGTTTAAAAATATTCTAGTGTTTTATGAAAAACGACTATCAATTTATTTGTTAAAAGTTTAACTTTTTTCTTTTCAATTTTTCTAAATAAATTATAAGTAATACGTGCATATTTTTTCTATTCTTGATTTTGGTTCTATAAGAGCTGATCAAAAGGTTCCTAGAAACCAGAAACCCCGAAGGGTTAGTAGCGCACCTAATTTTATTTCTTTTTATGAGAAGTATAAATTTGACCTAAAACACGTACGAATTGTACACTTACCTTTTCCTTAACTTTTCCACCTGGTTAATTTATTCACAGGTGAAAGTAATGTTGCGTGTCTCAGACTCATATCCAGATGACGAGACTCCACATTTTATGTCGGTAGATAAAAAAAAGCGACAGGTAACTCTAACAGATCCTACCACTAGTACGGTAGCAGCTTCAACTTCCCAAGAACGTGGACCTATGGTGGCTGCTCCAAAAATGTTCGCTTTCGACGGACTGTTTACTGCAGAAGATCAACAGGTAAGAGAACTACCCTAGTGAGCTCTACTTTATCTCCAGGTGCAACACTACTTGACAAAAAAAACACCCTTTCCGCTTTTTTCAGTCGGACGTCTGTTCCTCAGCACTGTCTGAGGTAATACCCGCAGTCCTGGAAGGATCCGACGGGTGTCTGCTGACAATCGGATACCCGACTTCAGGTAATTACAATTTGACAACTGTAGTAGGATTCTAGGGAGTGCCCGAAGGAAAACTCTTCATCTATTTTACTATTTCTTTATTTTTTTCTCCCATCCTTCTAGGACAAACCAGGACAATGTTGGGTGCAATCAACCCACCGCATGAATTAGGTGCAATCCCCTGTGCAATTTCTTGGCTCTACAAAGGTATCAACGAGCGTCGACAAAAGTCAGGTGCTCGATTTTCAGTCCGAGTGAGTGCATTAGGAGTCAGCGCAATGAAGCCGGATTCCTCATCGAAGGATTTATTGGCCGCTCATGCCACAGGTAAAAAACTTTGCAGCAGTCTGCTGCTGCTACCTACCTACTACATAGCGCCAGCAGTTGGGGAGCCCTGCAGTACTAGTACCTACACCTTTTGTTTTATTCTATTTACCTTTATCGTGAAGGTTGTAAGCAGCTTAGGAAGCGGCATGTGCTATGGATGAGTTTTCCCTGTTTTCAGGTACATATTCCAGGTATGAGGTATGGGACAATTGAGGCAGTTTTTTTTAACCTGCTTCTCTACTTTGTTGGGGGATTAGATTGAGGCGCATCAAGGGACTGCGTCAAAAGAAGCAATTTTGGAAAACTTTACTTCTTGTTTTGTACTTTTCTCAAGACAACAAAAGTAGGAGTACTTGAAATGAGGATCGTCTTAATAAGACTTCTCCGTGTAATCTTGTTGTAGATATCAAAAGGAAACCTAATAAACTTAAGAGTGTTTCTCAAGAGTTGACTTTTTATTTTAAATTTTTAGTTGAAAAAAGATGCACCATTTTAAATAAAACTTCAGAAAAAAAAACAAACCAGCCAAAAAACTAAAAGTATTATTTTTAAAATTTAAATAAATAAAAAGTTAATAGTAACTCACTTCTTACAAAAAACTGTTAACTTATATCTCAAACGAAATGTATGTTGGCACAACCCGCCAAGTGATCAAGTAGTCAGAGTGTCAAGCGGTCACCTGATCAGTGGGTCAAGCGGTCAGGCAAAAATAGTTCAGGTGATCAGCTGGTCAGCACTTCAGGCGATCAGTTGGTCCATACAGCGTATATAGCGTACACTTATGAGATGCCTTCGCGGGGAAAGATAGTGGTGAGCAATAAACAAATTAAAAATAACCTTCATATTGAGAAACAGTCATCAACAATTCTTTAATTATGCAAATATTTTGATATATAATTAATAGACTTTTAAAGGTTTTATTTTCTTCCTTTTGTTTTGCAAAAAATAAAATCTTATCAAATACATTTTTTATAGAAAGCCTTGAATTAAAAAATCTACTTTGTTTTAAGGTTTAATTAAATAAAAGCACAGTGACACAATATTGACAAAATCTCTCTCAGATATTACACAAGTTTTCATCTTATAAATATTCTTATATTTTGCGTTTGCAAAATATTTGAAATTCACAAAAGATATTAAAAACTAAGCCACAAAAGGATCATTTATAATAATTTGCAACATCAAAGGACAAAAATATTTTTTTCCTTATTCGAAAAGAAAGAAGCTAGTCTTACGAAACGAGGCATTTTAAGACCATATTTTGAACATGTTTGCGTAGGCGAACACAAGAATGAGGCAAACATTTCCTTTTAAGCCAGAAATATCACCATCAAAGGAAATTCTTCCGAAGAGCATCCCCCTCTCTCCGAGAAGTTGAAAAACGCTTAATGCTCTGGTAAACAGCTTCGCCATATTTACATACACTGATACGGTCTTCTGTTGATAAAAGAGGCGAATTTCGATGAATGGTATTTTTTTCGCTTAAATAGGGTCCGCCGGACCCCGCCCGAAGTGACGAAAAGGGCAAAACCGCCCAGACAAATTAATTCCTGCCACCATCGACAAATCAATTCCACTCGAGATGATATTTATGGCTTCTGTCGATAGAGAGCACTCAGCCGAGGTGGCGCTATCAGCCACCAGATGTAGCCGAAGGACCGTCCTATCCCCCGCGGCGGCCTTCTGTTAAGAGAAAAATGAAAAGTGCACAAGGCACCTCCCATCCAGCCCCAACCCCGCATTAAAGTGATTGTGTGATAATTAATTAAAGGTTGACTGGCAGCCGCCGCGCGTCGCCTGATTACTTTGATTATACTTCAGCGCTCCCCTACAATAAACGGGAAGAAGTTTCGGGTCCCTAGCCTGATTGCGGGACATGATATCTTAAGTGGGGTAGTAATTGATTTTATGGGCTAAAATCCCCAGTTGCTGGACGGGTCTTGGGGTCGTGGGTTCAATATTTGTCAACTCAACATTTTTTTTCTCTCCCCTATCGACTTGCAGATTCCGACGACTCACCGGGGGTCTATTTGCGTGATGATTTCCTTGGAGGTCCAACAGAATTGCGAGCACCAACCGCAGAACGGGCAGCCCTATTTCTGGACGCAGCCCTAGCTGGACGCCCTCAGAGTGGTCTAGAGCCAGCTATGATTTTTACGTTGCATGTTTATCAGTACAGCCTATCAAGGAAAGGAGGAGGTAGGTATCGAACGAACACCAGAAACAGAATTAGACAAATTCAGCTGTTTTTGGCTATTGTGATATTTGTCGCTTTGTAATTCTAGACTTGCTTAGGCAATTTTGAAAATGATTCTATAATGAATTAGATTAATACTTTAGTTTTCATAAAAGACCTTTGTGCAGTGAATTTTAAAAATACAGTACATTGCAATAAAAAAGAGAACCATAGTTGTTAAAAAATAGGGTAAAATTCGCATTTTTCGCATGTTTCAAATGCAATTCTGAGCGTTAGAATTGCTTGCGCCGAAAAAGGGTTAGTGTTCCGAGTAGCTTTCCGCGTCCACTTTCATTTGGCGTTAAAAAACCAAAATGTCAAATTTCGTCAAATTTTCGAAAAATCCCAAGGGGTTAGCCTATGATTTTTTGGGGTCAAAATTTCAACTTCTACAGACCCCCGTAAATGTGGTATCAAATTAAAGGGCGCATTCTGCAGACCTCAGAAAACAACAACAATCGCGAACTGGATCAAAAATATTCAAGTTAGAGCTTAAAAACGTATTACGACTTCAATTTTTAAGAGAGAAAACACCTATGGGTTCTGCTTTTACTGTTTGATCTGTTTATGAGTTGTTCTTAATGAATTAATGATTTAAATTAAAGTGTTGAAACGCTTATACGTGTAAAGGAATAAATTTCATTTCATATTCATCAAAATGGTCTCCATAGTTTCAGGAATAAACGTATTTGTAATAAATTGATAAATTGAATTATTTGTCCCTTTGATAGTTTTACTTATTATAACTTTTTGAAAACTAGTGGCTGGAGGGCGAAGTCGTCTCCATTTAATCGATCTCGGAGGCTGTGCAAATCGGAACGGTGGTCTTCCACTTTCGGGTATTGGTAACGTCTTATTAGCAATTTTAAGTGGCCAAAGACATCCACCTAACAAAGATCATCCATTAACACCTCTTCTAAAAGACTGTTTGGCACCACTCACGTGTCATGTAACAATAATGGCACACGTGTCTCATACTCAGGTAAATCTCATCATTCCCCAAAAATTTTACCTTATAGGCCAGGGGTTGTACGTAATTACCTTGAATTCCCTCCACAGTCGCACGCAGAAGCATTAACGACAATCCAGTTAGCCTCTAGGATACACAGGATGCGGAGGAGGAAGCATCGCTTCCCAATCTCATCGGATAAAGCACTTGGCATCAATAATGCAGGTATAAATCTTAATATGTCACCCTTGGGGCGAGACACCCTGTGCTGTGCATCCTGGAAAAATGCCAGCATCGCTTAACAATTTGTCGTTCCCCTCTCGTTATATCTGTTCGTTTGTTAGCCACCGCCACCTTCGCTGATAGCTGAACCAATAGGGTCCTCGATCAGGGGCGGCGGGCTAGAAAAATTTTGTCGTTATAATGTACCTACAAATCTCAGGTCATCAATCTGGGGGCTCATCGGAGGGACCAGATCCATCAAGCTCTGATTTATCAGCCGATACTGTCATTTATATGGGACCCTGTGATGACGCTACAGACGGCGAGCATCCCCCCGTCTATTTGCCATCTTTGAGCAGTGGTGATAATCGATGTGCCATGAATAAGGTACTGAAGGGTACTGGAGCCGAGAAGCCATCAAAGATACCAGGCAAAAAGGCGCCACCGAAGTGTAAGTACACTACCATTAACTTTTTAACCAAGTTTAGACTTTGTCGGTTAGTTTTAAGTTAGTCGCTGAGTAAATGATTTATTTTATTGACCACTATATTGCTTCTTTAATTTTCGACCTTGCATTAATTCTAAGTCTTTTATTATTATATTACTTTTATCTTTCACCATTTTCTTTTTCATAACTTTATTTATGTTTTGTTTTTGTTTTCTTAACAATATTGGAGATCTGAAACAGTGCTACTTTAATTGTATATACAAACTTTAAGCGTTTTGGTCTATAGAACAAATAGGAAATGTCTGATGATATTATCAGTTCCTGTTCCATTTAAATGGTTATCAAAGGATACATCATTGATTTATTGCAGCTCAAAGTCCTGTACCGCATCGGACCGATAGCATTAAGCGTGGTAATGTTCCTAGTTCCAGTCCAACCCCACCGTCCTCAGATATGCCAACCCAACCGTACTCTCCGGTGCACAGTTCACCAAAAATTCTGCCATCTAGCACGTCACCTAAAATAGTTGCAGGAGCCCTAAGGCATTCGGGCCATGCGGGTATTAGCAAAGGATCTAACGTTCCTACACCGAAGGGTTCGCCACTCCGACGGCCTAATGTTCAGAACCCTGAAAGCCCCATGAGGCAAATAAGCGAAGAACAATGGATAGATGGACCGAGAGTGTCTAGAGCGAAAGTGGCTGAAGCAAGACACCTCCTTCGTGAAATCAACCATGTCAAACAGTGTGAGACATGGGTTGATGGCCCCAAGTCAGTTACTTCTTCCCCTGCCAAACCACTAACTGTAGGAAATCTACCTGGTAGTAATCAAACTGCAGGGTATGGGTTTATGGATACGCATAAAAAAATTATGATCCGGCAGTGGGTTGAAAATCAGTCATCACACGTTTTCCAATCTCCAGGAGGATCTCCCACCCATCAAACAACCCTACAGCAACAGCAACAGATCCAGCAGCAGTTGCGCACCGTTACATATCACCTAACACAATTCAAGCAGAAGGCTGACGATGACCAGCACTCGCTGGTCAGTAATTCTGAGATGGTGAATCCTATCGCGGCTGGTCTTTCGAACATCATCAGCCAGGGAAACTGCGCTGCAGAGAGTTCAGTGCGTAGTGGACTGAAACTGCACGGTGAGACTGACCTTCACTCGGAACAATCAGCGTTATCTGCACAGGCGCCAAACTGCCAAGAATCACCCGGGGCCCAGGAGGATCAAGAGGATCAGGATAGTGGACCTTCAGAAGTTCCACCGGCTTTACCCCTAATAGAACCTTTAGGGTCACGAGAAATTTCACACGAAAGTTTGCATCGCATCATTTCTAGACACGTCTCTAGAGAAAGTCTATCCTTGAATCAGCACAATGTGCAGACTGTTGATTGCGGTCTGCAAGTTACCGAAGATGAAATCGCAAGGACTATGGGATGGTAAGTTGAGGGCGTGTTTTTTTAGGAAGATTGTAAGTTGTATGTATTACATTTTTTTTATTTTATTCATCATAGCGAGCATCCCCTGGCCGCCCTCAGTCACGGAGATGTCTCGGTTGTGTCCAGTTTCAATATTGGAGATGCGTTCAGTGATTGCGCGATGGGTGAAAGAACGAGGTAATGGTATATTCTTAAACATAGATTAGCACACATGTTAAAAAAGCACACATGCAAAGAACTTTTTATAAGATTGGGTTTCGATAGCCTCTTGATTTTCGTAAAGAAAAACTTAAAAATAATACCCCATTTTTTGTGGAGAAATATTTTTAAGATATCGCTCCAAATTTTATGTCTGCCTATCTCCAGGAACCAATTCGACCAACTGGCGCGTCTTCGGGAAATTTTCACCTCTCAGTTAGCGATGGCTGAAGTCACGCCAGCATTCCGGATAGGAGATGCTGGGAGTGTCTATAGTGAGCCTGCTTTTCGATTTAATCCTGGACCAGGAAGTGTATGTAGCGAACCAGCCTACAGACCACCTAGTCCAAGGTATGTATATTTACTATATTTTACAAATTAGGCAAATTTTAATTTAATATAGAAGTTACTAAGTTTCTTTGCTAAAAGAAACAATTAATTAATTAATAATATCTTTTGATTAAACCCTTCAAAGATGTCGGGGCTGCAGGCAGTCTTTAAACGCATCGCGAACTCCTAGTCAAACATCGCTTCCCAGCTTGAATGGAATAATGGCTATTGCAGGAATGGAACAGTACGCTTCCCTGAGGCATCCGGACGGAGCTTCAGATCCAAACCTTCAGAAGGCTGAAAAATCAGCTACCGAAGAAGAGGACGAAATAAACGAAAAATCGACACTATTGTCTAAGAAATCTTCAATAGAGCCAGAAGAACGAAGTATGCTTTGCGATCTACCAATAGTCTCTCAAACTCAGTTACCACTCCTTCCGCTCTCCACCTCCGAGGCATATGACAGTGGCCATGACTCTTCAACTCCGCGAACCTCAAAGCATTCAGGGATTTCTCGGCGCGCCGAAAGTGGTTATCATAGCGTTGCTACTGCTCGAGATAGTGACGAATCTAGTTTCACATCGGCTATCTCAAAAGAGCACAATAGGATCACGATGAAGAAGAAGCGTCAAGATAAGTCTCTTTGTAATTGGCTTAGGAACCCTTTCACTTGCACCTATCCAGAGACTGAGGGCGAGATTAGCGACTTCTGAGGTGTCAGGCTTCCCTTGCCCCGAACCCATTTAATAAGCGAATCTTAAAAACACTCTTAAGAATAATTTTAGTAAGATAACTAAAAGACTCCGGAGATCCCACCGTAGGGTTGTATTCAGCCAACGGCGCCTGGGAAGCGAAGTCGTATGCTTGTTACTGCTGTCTTTATGCTGCGTATGCGCCTAGTGCTTTATTCGGTTTTTGTTTGTCAAACTAAATGAATTTAAACGATTTAAACGAAAAAAATAATAATAATAATAAAAATATTTAAAATGCGAATAAATCTACTGTTGATATTGTCGATGTAAACTAAATGAAAATGCCTGTTGAAGTTCTCTCCTGTTGTCGACGTTGAAGCTGCGAGCGCCTATTTTGTTTTCTGTTTAGCCTACTAAAGTGCGTGCGCGTTATTGCTGTCGAAATTGTTCCCTCAGTTTTACCAACATCTGTCTAATGTAGACTCTAGCCACATATTGTTTATAATTTAAAAGACGAAATTAAAAAAAAAAAAAAACAAAAATATATATTGCCTACCGCTTGACATGTGAGGTAGGTTCAACTAAATATTAATAATTGCCTGTTTTTTGCTATTGCATTAATATTGACCATTTAGAGAAAAAAACGAATACATGAAAGCTATGAAATTTATTTGTTTGATGAAAAATTTGATAGATTCATCGGGATAATATTTCCCGGTTGTAATGGTATGTAGACACGCTCTTTGTAAGAGATTGATAACAAAAATAAATATAAAGAAAAAAAAAACGAATCCCCACTGTAAAAGATTTTGCAAGAACGTAAAACAAGGTCTCGCTGAACGAGAAATGAAAGACTACATAAGCTATAACTGGACGGTCAATAGCTTTCTATTGAGATTATATAGTTACAGTTATTCCGTATATTATATATGAATGCAGTCTAAGGTACATTGATGTATATTGATATTTGTAATATATTATACTTTGATCTATTGTAATAAAACGGTTTTTTCTAAAAAACAAAAACAGAATTATTGATTTTTAGTTAAAATTTTTATCCTTTTTGTCTTATCCAAGGTAGGTAATAACTAAAAATAATCAAAATACAAATTAATACATATTGTAGTATTATGTGATAATATGTGATAATGCATGTATGCAGTTGGAGGATGCATACGATTTAAAAAATAAAAAAAATGATCCTTTTAAATACGCTCAACATAAATTACAAACTTTTAAACTCTGCCTACACTATCCAGTCATCCTTCATAAGATAATATGAGTATGAGTCAAAGCTGAATAGTCTAGACTTCCTGTATAACGAAATAGACCACACGGGAAGAACAGAAAATGTGAAGGACAGAAATGGCGAAATTGCCACTCGTCTTAGTTCAAGTTATAATTCCATGCAATTGAAATCAACTGGTGGTAATGCTACAATCCTGTCATCTTAAGCTTTCTCCCTTATCAGTTGTAATTACATTTGCGAGTATTATCCCGATTATTGCCTCAGGGTATGCTACACCCATTCCGCCCATAATTTAGCCCACAGCTAAAGACTTCAAACTGTCAGCCCAGTTCATACGTGTTATACAGCTTATCACGTCCTTTGAATGAGAAAATCTAGATCCAAGGAGTCGTTGACTTACATGTTACATGCAGCACAACCGTCTATTTTCCTGGAATCGTTTTCACACATCCCAGAATGAGGCATTGCCGAGATTTCTTGAATCTAGAGGCCTAACAACAGCGACTCTCCCATTTCCATCCAAGGGCTTATCAATCTCAATAGAACCTAATTAGGCCTTCATTATGTCAGACGGAACGAGCAGAGTTATAGGAGGGGTGTTGGTTAGCGCAAAGGAGTTAGTTCTAGGATGCTTTTCTTGGCTCCTTATCTTTTCTGTGCTCCTTTGACGTGATTACCCAAGAAATTATGTAAACATGTGAGCGGTATATGGTAACATGATAAAGGTCTATGGTAGTCACATTAGGGTGGGCATGTTCTTCTTGGGAAGACGACCTACGGTTTCCTTAAATCGTTTCCGACAAATTTGTTCCACGATCTTGTTCGTTTTTTTTTTTTTGTCTATTATGCCCTCGACGAGGAAGAAAAAGAATTGGTTTTCCTCGTATTGGCGAATAATTAGGAGAGCCCTTGAAACATGAAACCTCGAACGATTCATTCTAATTAATGTCCCTACTGTCCTGGTTGTGTGTCACCCGATATCCCGGGTCATCAGAGCCCTATTCCCGACTATTCCCGATAGTATGGAAGAGCAGGTGTCCATGTGCCCTCTACATACACTGCTTAATTGAATTTCAGGGCTTTCGGTCAGCAGTAACCAAAACCGCTGAAATCATGTCAAACCATCGAAGCTCATGTCAGGCTAATTAACATTAATTGAAAGAATGTGTTTTCGCGGTCTCAGATCCGGGTCATGTTTTTCGCGCCCTCAAATTAGGTCTCAGACGTAATTTGATATTCTACACTACTACAGTGTCTTGGGATGGCTTCTGCTCCTGTTTCGATCTCTAAGTATAAGTTGGTATAAGCTGCACTACGTCTGTGCATGTTATACCCCCAAAACCCCGATATATACTTCTGAAATTTGTTTTTGAATCGATTTTCCCACTTTTACGGCGAAACAACATATGCGCACAGCCAATAATATTTTACGGCCCTTCAAATTCTTATTTTCGCCACCGCCATCGCCCATCGGAACTCCTGTTCCTGCTCTTGGGGGCCTGGGCAATAAAAATTTGCATTTCGCCCTCCTTCTCGGCCGTAAAATTCGATTTGACTTATGCGTGAAAAAACATGTCAAGTAGATTATAGCGTCCCGACGCGACTCCCAAAACCGATGGTTCGAGGGGATGATGGAAAAATTATGATCTAACACAGATTTTTGCGGTAGGAGATGCTACCGAAGAGAACCGGGAGCCGATAAAGGTGATTGCTTTTTGTACACTAGGCAGGGAAGAGGAGGTCATATGCGGATCATAGGCCGCATTTAAACGGCTCTCCCTGATGCTGACATATGCTAAATTTTTTGGAAACTAAACTGAATTTAATTGAGTAAGCAGGTAGAACCGTACTAGGGTGTAAATTGACTTCCACATCATTTAAAATATTTTGAAGTGTTTATGCATGTGAAGATAAGTGACATTTCGAATAAAGTGAATATTTTTAAGTATCAGAATGAATATCGGAACAATTTCATCAATTTAAATTAAATTTTAGTTAATCTTGTACATAGCTTTTCTGTTTCGAGAATTAAATAATGAAATGTATCTAATTCTAAACGGTGATAAACAAATATTTTTTTCGAAAGTAATATACAAAACTGGGACAATAATGCAATTTATTGAATTTAGACATTTTTCTCAGAATTCTATTTGACTTTATTTATTGTTTGCATTTATTTTTGATTAAAATACTGCAAATTTTCCATCCACTATGAATTGAATTGCAAAATTCAATTAATTTGCATTTATTAGTCGATAACTGAAACCAGTTAAATTGAAACGAAATTGATATCTAAATTTACACCCCCCCCCCCCCTATCAGTAAATGTACTCCTATTAAATTCCGAAATATTTCCGCTGTCTAAAAGTCCAGTCTTACCAATTTCACACTTTAAAAAGCCTTACACGTCACTCCTATCACTTATCACATTCGACAGGTAAAAGTATCTTATCAAATCCAATCACTGACACCTGCACTAGATCAATTAAAAATTCATTTTCTGAGCTTAATTTTCAGTTTCTAGTCTGACTCGTTTGAATATTTGATGGTAAGATTTTTATGAAGATTGACAGGGCCCCAAAAAAGGTATAGGCCATCCAGGGACGTTGCTCCATCGCCTGGTCTAAGCTAATCGATATAAGGATAAATTATGAATGGTGAACTTGGCAAACTTGGTAAAACTTGGCATGAGACCTGGAAAAGTTCGGATTTCGGTATCGTTTGTCTGAATTCGAGTTTTCAGAGGTTTTTATTCCCCATAAATTACCTATACCTTCCTATATATACCCTTTTTCGCCGCGTACATAATTTAATTGCTACGTTTCGCTTTTGGCAGGCTATGAATTTATAATAAATGTTACCGGGTGGGAAGAAAGAAAAAAAAAAAGACGGAACACTGCGACCGGAATAAACCCAAAATTTCTCTCTTCCACCTTTATTAAATATTTACTCCCATTCCGAAGTTGCTGCAGGGCTTGTGATGGAGCCCGCCAGCTAAGTGACATGCTAAACTCGATTATCAGTTGATCACAAAAGGGACGAAGATCTGCTGGCGTTGGCGGCCGAAAAAGAAAAATTTCTTTTGTATTTTTGTTCATCCTTCCCAATAAAGAAATTTGAAACGGATTTGTGATTATTTACAACTTCCGTCCGTAAAATGTTGCAGGAGCACAAAACCCCCCGAAGTTATCTTCAGTCTAGAGCAAAGCGGTCCGGGCATTTTTCCCAGAAAATAAGCTTATCTCGTGGATATCCCGGTTATACGTAGATTTTGGCAAGACCCTTTTCTGTTTATGTGTCCAAGAAAGAATTTTTTTCCTTTTTAGCCCTCGATTTTTTTCCTCTGTTTCATGTTGCCCACGGATTGGGTGTGGGATTGGGAGTTATGGAGGTAAAAAATAAAAGGGAAAAATTAACAAAACGCTTTTATACTCTACGGTTATTTTCTCTGTTACTTCATCGAACAAAAGGCAAGCGAGGAAAAATACTGGAAAATTTCCCTTTAAAAAAGTGAACATTTTTCTACGGGCTATCTTTTATGGGTTCCTCGTGTTACACGATGCTCCCGGCACGGTTTTCTTTTCCTTCTCAGAGGAGAGGTAGAGACCAGGCGGTCTATTTTTATTTTTTTTCTGTTGTAGTTTACGATGGCTTTTAGGGGATTTTCACAATTCAGGGAACATGAACAGCCCCTAACTATGAAATTAACTGCCGAGTGACCACTCCGACGCAAAATTGTCTTGTGACGGTTGACGCTTTTCTGTGGAAACGTGTAACGTAAGCAAGAACCCCTGACCACCCGAACTTCTGGAGACGTGAATCGTACTGCTGAAAGTTAAAAGTTATTTTCAACGTTAATTTTGCTCAACACGATTTACTGCAGCACGTTTTACAAGGAAGTTGCTGGCATGCTATAACCTTGTAAAAACACAAAATCCTCTCTGGGGTAAGTAAATTTCTTTCCTTTTTGGGCAGATTTTATGATGTGTCGTAAACAGTGGATAAGTTTTTCAACCAGAACATGTTTTTAATACAAGTTTTTAACGACACACTTCTTTTTTATTATCTGTTCCTTTATTTAAAACAGGAAAATTTAGATATGAAATTTTTTCCCATATTATTTAAGATTTTTTAAATTCCAAGTAGTAAAACCCAGTTTTGATTCTTTTTAATTATTTACAGTACAAAAAGGGCTGTTTTGACTATTTTTTAAAACTGTAGAGGGTGTGAAAATGTAATGAAATATATTCCTTTACACGTATAAGCGTTTCAACACTTTAATTTAAATCATTAATTCATTAAGAACAACTCATAAACAGATCAAAAAGTAAAAGCAGAACCCATAGGTGTTTTCTCTTTTAAAAATTGAAGTCGTAATACGTTTTTAAGCTCTAATTTGAATATCTTTGATCCAGTTCGCGAACGCGCCCTTTAATTTGATACCACATTTACGGGGGTCTGTAGAAGTTGAAATTTTGACCCCCATTTTTTTTGGGATTTTTTCGAAAATTTGACGAAATTTGACATTTTGGTTTTTTAACGCCAAATGAAAGCGGACGCGGAGAGCTACTCGGAACACTAACCCTCTTTCGGCGCAAGCAATTCTAACGCTCAGAATTGCATTTGAAACATGCGAAAAATGCGAATTTCACCCCCATTTTTTAACAATTTTAATAATCTTTCGTAGCACTAAGTAAAATTCACTACAGGAAGATTTTTTACTAAAATCAAAGAACTCAACTGATTTATCTTTACATGCAAGAAATTGTAGAAGGTTCTACAAGACCAGGGGAATACTCGCTCTAAATGAAAAGCCTTATGAAAATGTTTGAAATTCATTTCTCAAGCATGATTTTTCCAAAATAGAAGAAAAATTTGAGGTTCTAGAGCAGGAATCTCCCGAATTATCGTAAAAAATTTTTCAATTTTCAATAACAGGGTAACGCTGTCTAAGGGGTAACCTGTTGCGGAATCCTAGTAAACGCACTAAGAACCTCCAACCCCTTAGACAAAGAGGGCTAATTTAATTCTTAAGTTATTTCATTGTCCATGCCCATTTCTGGAAATCACTTTTTATACTATCCGGGTAGGAAGCGCATTTCTGTCCTCACGAAAGGCCAATTTTCTGCATTGCGGCTCGAAATTCGCTGAGTCCGTTTCGTTTAAGTCACGGCCCTGTGCGCATTCTTTAGGTCGCGTTACGTGCGTCTCGTGGGGAGTCGCACAGGATAATCGAGAAATTCAAGTTTGAGGGGTGGATACACCGAATCGATATCTAGACGACCAGTTCTGGGGGTGAATATATTAGCCTCCGTCGGAAAAAAGGAAAACAAATAATTACTAGGTGAAAATTGAATTGAATTTGCATGAAAATTTTCGTGTCCTTGCTTTTGTTTGTGTCACAACGTCACGAAAGTTTCGCCACTTTCTCTTAAGGATATCAAAAAGCTAGGCTCTAGCTCTTGTGCCAGATTCAAATCGAAAAATCTATTAGCATTGCTCGCCAAAAGAGGAAGTCAAGTGAAAAGTTAATGGGATAATGGAAATTCTTAAGAAAAGAAATCTTCCATAGATCTAGATGGGCCTGGTCTAATGGAATATGGCCCAAAATAAATGACACGCCTATTTCCCTGAGCTGTAATACCAAAAGGTGGAAGAGAATTGGTTCTAGAATTTCTCTGAGTACCCTATTGCCATAAGGTGGAAATTAAATTGGACACAAATATTTACTGAAGGAGATTTAAAACTCGCACGAATGCATTTATCGATTTTATTAATCAATTGTTTTCTTTGAATATTTCAAATTGAATTTAGATTGTGAAAATTGCAAATTTTTGACGAAATATTAGAGTTTTTTTTTTGTTTGAAAAATTCTATCATATGTAAAACTATTTAAAGTATAAAAAATAAAGATTAAAATTAAATCTAGATATTTTCAGGAGTTTTAATTTGACCAAAAGTGTTCATAAAAACTAATTAGATACAAAGAACATATCCAACTAATTATAAGATTTGCAATTTTCCTAAGATTTCGTTCTTCTCCGGATATGCCTTTAATTAAAAATAATATCAGCTTATCAAGCCACAGTATACACAAGAGATAGTCGATTTAATAAGAATTTATCCTCAGAGGCATTTGGCAAGTTTCTAAATTTTAATTAAATCTCGTCTCGTCTTTCGTATGATACTTCTAAAATGAAATTCTTCCACAATTGAAAAAGAAGAAATTTGTCTAACTTGTGAGTAGCAGCATGTCATCATAGACGTTTAAATTATTTATCTTCCGAAAATGTACGGATAAAGGTGGTATCATCAACAAATTAAGGATTAATTGCCAAGAAATGCAACACTGTTTGTACCGAAAACTATCACCGATACAAAACAAATTATGCATTCGATGTTGAACCGCTGAAAATGCGAAAATTAATGAAGAGCGACACGGACAACGACTGCACTTCCACGCCACTATCCGTCATTAATTAATCAGTACCTTGTTGGATGCACAGTACACCTGAGGGAAATAGAATTCTCGCCACTAGCATGCCCACCTGGATCAATAGTGGGATTGTTAAAGGACTACGACTTAGAGCCTAATGTAGGTAGAATGGTATATTGACACGAAAACTTGACTGTTGACAAAAAGGTAGAACTAGGACTTTGTAGTAGTCGTCCTCTTGCTTTTTCACGTCCTAGTTTGACTGATAATCTATGTAAAATTTATACTATAGAATTCCCAGGTAAATCGTTTTCACAGTAGTTACTTTGTAGACAGTAAAAAAGGACTAGAAGCAGATTGTTAGATAAGTTTTTTCAACTACACTCTTAGTCTTTAAACTTTCCAGCAATTCTAGAAGGCAGTGTCGGTACTGTTAATATTTAATTTATCCATTTGATGCCGCCGCTTTTCACTTCTCTCCCCCTTTCAAAAAGCGATGGTAAGCCACAGACAGTTTCCATTCTCAACCCCCCCAAAAAGTAATCGGATGAGAGTGCCCGATGTCGCACATTAAAACATCCTTGACGCAGCGGATCCGAAAAAAAAGAGAAAAATCACCTGCGATGTTGCGAAAATCAATCAAGTAGAAAATTATCTTGTCACCTGCCAAGGGTAAAAATCTCAACAAAGTTCCCCCTGAACCTGAAGAACCTGTCCCTTATATTTTAGCCCTTGTTCCCGTTCCCATCGATCTAGGCCTAATATCGGCCGGTGGGTGGAGCTTAAAGCTCACGCAGGACCACAAAGTGAGTGGGCGGTTCGCGTAATTAAATATTTAAAAGCTTGATTTTCACTGCATCCGGCACTTGTTTGCAAATTAAACGACCCGACAAAATAAATTTCAAACGGGTTAGACGCAGAGTTGGGACTCGCCGAGACTGTCCCCGGCCCCTCTGCATTCAGTCGGGAATCCGTAGCGATAATGTTATTTTCGTGTCACACCAACACTGGTCCTGGATCCCTTTTCGAAATTCCTTGCCGATTCCCGCACAGGACCTCATAGTGTTGCATATGGTTAAACATTGGGACAGTTACTGTACGATTGCGGGAGAGATTCGGGAATGGAGCGGTCGTAGCTGCTGTTGCTTTCATTGCCGCCAGCTATCCGCCAAAATATCATCACGGGGGAAGTCATCCCGCTTTATTGTATCCGAATGTAAATTCCGACACCTGAAAAATTTATGAGACTTTTTTCGGCACCAACAGGACCCAAAAACTGAAAGAGAACTCTGAATATTGAACCGGAGTTCCGGTCTGATAGGGAAAAGTCATTTTAACTTTCGTTGTGGACCTTTGCTTTGCTTTTTTTCTCTGGAGTAGACTGCAACCGCTTTTCTTCTAAGGGACAAAGTGTATACAATGAAAGACGAGATTAATTAGAAATATAATTAGATTTTATTTTTGGGTAATCTACGCTTTATTTCAAGGTACTTAAACATATCTATTACTTTTTTGGCTCCGAGGCTCGAAAACTAGGAAAGAAATCTGATAGTGATCCTCTTTTTAATTTTACCACTTGAACAATTTTCAATTCTAAAGGTGCGATTGGTTTGAAATTTGAAACTGTAACAATAAATTCAATTTCCGAGAAAATTCTATTGATGATACCCTAAAATGCAATTAATTTACTTTACACTTTGATTATGTTTACTTAAAACTTCTAATATTCGTTAATTAGGATTCCCTCATTTGACACAACGTAAATAGTCCGTGTGGAATTTATTCAAAGCGATAATCCTACACCGTACTGAAAATGGCTTACCGCTGCAAACAAGCACAATCGCAAAGCAATCATCCGCACACAGGAATGGTATCAAACATTTACATAAATTTCAATTAATCGCGATTAGAGGTAATTACACGGACACTCGCCCATGTCTAGTATGACCCAATTGACCCGCACCCGTCCCATATCCGATCTACAGACTCTGAATAAGCGGTTGTATCTACTTCAAAGGTGATTTCAAGCGGGCTTCTCTTCGAACATAAATCCGACCAATAGTAGTGCTAGCCGATAATTGTCCGGTCTACAGTGTTACTATCTGCGGTCGGAGGTCTCTACGGCATAGTGTTCCGAAGGTCGAGCCGTAGAGGTCGTGTTATCAAATTCCCTTCAACGAGATGAAATTTAATTTTCCTCGTGTATCTTGCCTCGAATATCTGGCAGTTGTAGGAGAGCGACTTCAAAGGAAGCGGCACCACCTTTCAAAGGGACATGAAAAGAAAAACTTTAGCAACTCCTTGGAAGTTATCTGTAACTGAATTTCTGAGATTATTCCGAGCTAAGAGGATGATCACACAAATTGAGTTGGTACATAACTTCTCAAGATTTTCTTTGTCCCTTTTTGTCGGCCCTCAACGACCGTGAACAAAGAATAGCTGCAGGAAACTGATGATGGCTAGTTTATTTTCTACCTGACCACTTTGGGGCAACGCCTATTAGGTGAACGCAAGGTGCCGGATGATGGTTTGTTAAAACTTTCCGACACTCTCCACAATGTTGAACCGGCCCCGCATGATTTTATGCATAAGTGAACCGGGCGAAATTAATACATCACCAGAAAGGTTCCGTATCAGTTAATTCAATTTCTATCAAAATTTCATCCTGAATTTAACGCCTCGTTAACCACCTGACAGGATTATATGCGAAGGCAAACAAATTCGATCAGATAAAGCCCTTTTGTTGGGGGCCCAGCATTTAACGTAGAAAATGAGGCTTTCCAGAGGCTTTCGGAATCTCCGTCGACATATCAGTTTGGTCCAGTATTCCGGTATGGACTTATATTATACAGGGTTCCATCCATCTATAAGGGTATAAACGAAAGGGCTGTATGCACTTGAAAACGAAAAAATGTGCCTGAAAATTGCTATCCAAGCGATATTCTACGATATCAACATGAGGAACTGATGGTGGAAGTGAACACAAATTGGGCCAGGAGTGATGTAAGTCCAACGAAAATATGCTACTACGTGCAAACTGAGTTTTGCTTCACTATTCATTGAATTATGATTCAGTCAATTGCACAATATTTGTTAGAGCAAGCGAAAAGAGTCACAATAGAGGCTAAATTCAAATTATAGAAGATAATTTGCCTAAAATCTTTTCCTCATATAAAACTTTTTCGCATGAATGTTCACGAAGAAACATATTTTAAAATCGCTCAAATTTTTTTTTTTTATATAAATAAAGTTAAGATTATTTAGTTCACAATGTCCGAGATGCAACTATAGATAATCAGCATATTGACGCTGACATCAACTTTAAAATGAGTTAAATACCAAAAGAGGTCCAAGAGGATGTTTATATTTATTTTTAAATTAGGAAGCTGCAAACTCCTTGTAAACTTTTAAAAGTTTTTTTTTTTTTTTTTAAAAAAAAAACATTTTAAAATTAAGGGCAGTAAAGCAAGAGTAGAAATCTCCACTCAATAAAATGTAAGAGAAACTTTTAGCAGTAAAATTCGCCTTATTTTAGAAAGTTTTACCAAAAACTAGGTTCTGCCCCTTTCCCGGGTAAAAGTGCATTAAATCGAAATGAAGAATGTTCCACTTCAAATAAAACTTTTGCATTGGAAAAAAAAAAAAAAAATAAATGCTTCTGACCAAATAAGACGAAAGAAGTAGTGGGGCCGATTGGGTGGGAAGAAAGTTATAAAAATGTTCGGGATTGGCCCCATCATCGTGATAAAAGCATTTCAGTGTTAAGTTTAAATAGATACTATGAAATCGTTGAAAGGTTTTTCAGCCTTTCTGGTTTAGTTAAGCCTAAGGAAATCTGTGGCGCGATACGGCACAAAAAAAGACTTGATTCAGCTGGTGCAGTTCCCAGAACTAAGCAATCGGGTTGTAGAGGTATGCCCTGATGAGGAACAGGGCACTTTTCACTGCCTTTCTTGTGGAATTTTGAAAGCATTTCGTCTCCCGGTAACTCTTACTATAGCTACCGATCTGATGGTACCGGAGGATAGCTATCCTTCCAAGATGGCTTAGCCGGCAAAGTGATTTGAGGGAAATAATGGTTCAAATGGATGCCGATGCAATAGGACACCCCTCGTTTTATGAAACGAGTAAACAACAGATTTAACATAAAATCCCTCCTTGTATTTAGCAAACCATTGTCACCGACAAAAACGACACAAGAGTGCAAGGAAGAGGAAGATGGAGACTGCCGGATGAGATGCTGAAACCGACTTGGCGCAGGATTGGTATCTGATAAGATTTACTATACCATTCTGTCGACATCCCCTAATGAATAATTCAGCAGCATCTGGTCCTGCGGCTGTGTGGTACTTTTTGGTTAATGTCACATTTACGTTCAACTTTATCATGAATGATTTTAACGCAAGATTATACTACAGAATTTCAAAGACTTCGATGTCTTCTTCTGAAAGTCGTTTTTCGTTATTAACTTTATCGAAAAATTAATGCTACTAATCATTGTAATGGTATTCGAGCCTTAATGAGTTTTTTTAAATGGAATTTGGGATATACTCGTTCTATCGATTTAAATGATACCTAGATCGAATAGTTTATAGTTTTCTTTTGAAATTTGAATTTGTTTTCTATTTAAATAGGTATATTTATTTATTTTTTATGAGACGGCTTCTTCTTTTAAATAAACAAATCCATTTAAAAAATGCTTAGTAGATTTTTATCTCAGTTTTTGGATTTCTTCTACGTCTTTTCCCATCATGTGTGAGGAATACTCAACAGTTCCGTAAAGCATTTCCCTTCCTAAATAAATCCAAAAGTGGATGAAATAGCATTCATTGCAAATTTTCCATTCTAGACGACAGAATCCATTTCAATAAACTAAGTTGCATCGCAATCGTTCTGCATGTACCTCAAATCCAGGAAAACTGCCATGACCGAAAAAAAGGAAGATATTTCGAGCTTTTGGCTTCGCCCACTTAAAATAATTGCAGCAAAACTCCTCAGAGTTGCTTCTTAAGCTTCTCTAGAAAAACTCTAGAAGTCTGCTAAGGGGAAAAAGGGAACAGGGGTATCACCAAAAAGCCAGTAAATATCGCTCTCACCCAGTTTAGGGGACTCAGGCTCGCTGTTAATTATTTTCCTGATCTGTGTGATTTAAAATTTGAGCACATAATGAGTCTGAGCCCGAGGATTACGAGGACTCTTTATCGCGGGGCAAAGTGTGCACTTTCGCCGAAGTGAAATTGATACCGTGCTGAGTAATTACATTTTAATCCTCCTGTCATTTACCTGTCAAATATTTGCACAGGGGCGATGTCTCATACGCGGTGCCAGCCAGTCAGTCTGGCTGAGTTTTGGGTATGGAAATATTTCGATAAAACACCCTCCTCTATGTTCCCTCGATGGGAAGCATAACAAGGTGAATGGGTATAAAAAAACAAAATAAATAAAAAAAGGAAACAAAAAAATCAGATAAAAGTTTATGTTTTTCCCTGAATAAAATTTATTATTTGTTGAAAACAGATTCTAGGCGGGTACAAATCTTTTGTGGAGTTTAATTCGAAACTTTTTTTTATTTTTCGGATGTTACCCCCAGGTTAGTGGGATGTAGACGGATTTTCGCAACCCTATCAAGCGTAACCGATTCCACCTGACCCTTTTCAGAATAAAATCCCCTCCAACAAGTAACCACTTTGTGGTATCAATGTGGATCAGAAAACAATTTGCATAGGTAATTACCTCGGTCCGTATGGGTGGGTTGTAAAAACATATGGACTTAAGGGTACTTCAAAGGACCCACCTGGTTCATACCCACTCTACATGTGGAGATAGCAGGCGTTAAATGTTAAATGTCTAAATTTATTGTAAAGGAGGCGTTTGCTTTGTGCGATTGCCATTTATTTTGCAGCTGTAGAAATAATAGTGTAGGTGTGGTGCTTAAAAGACATGTTTCTACTCCGAAAAATAAAACTATTACTACTTACTTATTTAGTTCTAAAATAGTTTAAATTTGAGACAGAAGAGTAGAATTTTTTTATGAATTCACTAGATCAAACAAAAAGCACCGGACTATAGCGTAAACGTTATCTATCGCCTTTTATTTTATTTATTATCTATTTATTTTAATTATTATCTATCGCCTTTTTATTTACTTTACGCATTTCCTTTAGATCTAAGAAGAATATTTATTATATGCTAATACTACACAAGTCTTAGATTTCTTAAGTGTCGAATCATTAAAAAGGGAAAATTATTCAAGTTCAGTTTGGAATTTCTTTAAGGTGCAGCTATGCAAAAAAAAACACACAAAAGAAAAAGAAACTACAAAAATGCATAAATAATTTGCATTCAGTGTTTCTCATTCAATTCAGAACTAAAAACCATTAATGGTCCTGGATAGATTTTGAAAAATTAAATTGGATAGGTAATTTTTAATGTTCTAGAGTTCGTCTGACCGCTGGTTAATTAGAGAAAAGGAAAAGGAAGACGGCTTTTATAGTCGAGGAAACTGGGAAACAAATTAGCATGGTTCAATGGCCGTGCAACAGAAGTATCATGGAGCTGGATCAAAAATCCAGTTAGACAGAGCAACATAAATCTCATTACCTCAGCACCATTGAATTCTTAATGAAAACTTTAATTATGGCATCTGTAGAGCCTCGATGTACCTGGAAGCCACAGGATAATCTTGCCCGATAAACTTTTCCTTTAAATTTTACCAACTTTCTGAATTATTTAAGTCCAGAGTGGAGTAGTGTGCAGCTCATTGCAGTGCAGCATCAAAAGCATCTAGTATTATTTGCTAGTCTGCGGTGACGGTGTAGAACAGTTGTAGAACAGTTTCCATCCTGCTTGTTATGCGAAGTGCGCGGTTTTCAGAGATTTCGGTCCTTGTGCATGTCTAGGGCCTTGGAAATTGTTGTAAATAACAAGTTGCCAACAGCTTATAAAGTCAAGTCATTAAGGGTTGCACACCGAGCGCTTAATTCTATTGGCTTTGGAACTTGATGATACTTTTCTCAATTATTTATTACACAGAGTGCCTAATTGCAGCAGGAGTGGGGATGACAATTATTGTCTTAAGGATAAAATTATTTCTATACAAAGAGATTTTCTCCATCAACAACAGAAAATTAGAATTATTGAAATGAAATAAAATCATGAATTATATTCCGACCACTTCTGATAATTCTATAGGTAAAAAAAAGAAAAATATCAACTTTTCCTCTAAGGTACATTGAAATGGAAAAAAAAATTATAATGGCATTCTCCTTAGAGTCGATTTTCACTCAACTTTTTCCTCGAGGACTTGCAACTTTTTTTACGGATCATAAATCATCAATTTAACTCCAACTGAGCTTGAATAATTCCTGCGCCAGATTTCACCCGTTGCTCTGTAACATATTTCCCTTATTAAAGTCATCCTGCGCGGGTCAGTCGTGCATAGCCTTCATGTACTTTAAATAATTTCAATACCCACATTGGGTGACTTCTTCCCCCTCTTGTCTAAGACTTTCTTTCGAGTCGCCCCTCTCGCTTTCGAATCAAGATGTTCAGTTTCCGTCGTTGTATTGTGCGGGGGATGCTTTATCTCAAGTTCAGGCTCTTTTCTAGGACCAACAGTCTCACGTACTGCAGATAAAATCTCTACCAGCGTGTCTTAACTGCTTAATATAATGGTTAATGACTGCTGCGAAATTCTTAACTGGGAAAAGGACAAGAGGGTTTTATGCTAGAAAATCTGCTAGTAACATAATGCATGGTATTAAATGTTCTTTTTTAGATGTTGTTCCTTGTCTGCACCGTTTTTGTACAAACATACTCGATTTATGTTGATATTTATAAAAAAATGAGGATTAGGGTAGAATTTGATAGCGTTCTGAAAATGACAATTTGCAAGGAATTTGAAAATAGTCCGACTAAGTACTTCAATTTAAAAGGTAAGTCTTAATTTTGACAAAACGATAAATATCAAATTCAAATCCTTGTAGATTTTTAAAATAAAGAATTCAATAATTAGAACAAATCAGCCTATATAATCAAATTTTCTAGCATCTGTGATCAAACCAGAAAATTGAAAATTTCCTCCCTAGAATCATCGAAAAATTCCAAAACCTTCCTTCTATTTGCACAATTTCTGATTATTTTGAAATCTTTCCCAATTTAATGGTGGCCGCGATTAGCACCATAACAAACACATGCGTTTTCTACAAAATCTGTAGGAAATGTCGCATTCCGAAAATCTTAATGAGATTTTTAGAAAGGGGGAGCGGGTTATCCTGCTCCATTCCCGGATCTGTACCAGCAGCATCCGGAAACACATCGAAACTGTAAACATGAAACAGAGGCGTATATTTGAGGCTATTAAGTGGTTTGTAAGCTTATGTCTGCGTATGGAAATAATTTTCGTGTACACTCTTATATTACACTTACGAGCGTCTAGAGAACCCTCAAGCGTTTTATGGGGGCACTATGGGCTTTTCCAACTAAAAGGGATAATGGAAGGGAATAGCATCCGAATGAATCTTTATAGGCAATTTAAGGCACAGGGACACAACCAGGCAAGAGTAAGGGACTTTTTTTAGCTTGTTCCCTTAGTTTTTTTTTGTGGGGACATTACCGTCGTCTACTCGGTTTCAAATTATCTCCTCGGGCAGTGGGGCATTCTGATTCCCTTTATGGTTTGAGAATAAAAGAATTGCTTATTTAAAATTCATCATCGATTTTCCCTGAATATATTAAAGATCTTTTGGGGGAATAAAAGTGCGTATATGATTTAAATTGAAAACCAAATTTATTCATTCGGTCGAATCTGTTCGAAAAAAGTGAAAATATTTCTTGGTGTATTATTATTATTATTTTTTTTCTTTTTTAGTGAAAATTTCTAACCCATAGACGGGTACGCTCAAACTGTGATTGCTTTCATCTATAATGCAGCAGAATTGATTTTGGATTGAAATTTCACATATAACTTATGTTCCATACGCTCCCTTATATCAAAATCTTCTAAAAGGGAAGCAAGTCTTTGCCAATCTAAAGATTGAGAACCCTCTTTGCCAGGGGTGAAAGTGACGAAATCAGATGTTCTGCCTTTGGGTGATTAACTGCCCGTGAAACACCATAAATAAGGTTCTAATTGATTTATAAATGGATGCGGCTAGGAATGTCTCGACTGTATCCGAAATTTCTGGGACTTTTTGATAAAAATTTATTGCGGTGCCACTAAGACGACGGCAGTCATCCCCCGCTTCCATCCTGTTCCAGAAAATCCAAAAATTATGTTGAAAAATAAATTGTGCGCTTAATGATTAATTCGAAACCATCTGCAGGATTAAATTATTTCAATAGGGGTAATTCATGTTGCGGAAATGGCACCAATTTGTGACAATTTTTCAGAGGGTGACGCATTGGGAAATACCAGGATTTTATTGATATGCGAAAATGTTATTAAAATTGCATTTTCATGACAAGGAAAAACTACTTCCACCAACGCAAGTGAATGACCAATAACTTTCCTGGTCTTTGACCCTTCTCGCATGATAAAACGCATTAAATTTCTCATCAACTAGACTAGCAATTTTCCCCCTGTGAAATAGACAAAAACCGAAAAACGCCCCAAAAAAAGTGATTTTTATTTTCCTGAAGAATTTCTAGCCTTTTCCTGATGGTGTATATTTGAACTTTTCCTTTTCGGGCAATTTCTAGCGTCTTCTTAAGCCGAAGACTCTTCCCAAGAAGTTCACATAAATCAGCAGCCGAAATACTTTGCTTTCATAATTAACTCATTAGAGGGCCCATAAATTCTGATTTAACTGTTTTATCGTGTGTCGAAAAGCTGTTTAGGACTACACAAACAAAACAGGCTACCTAGCGATAATTAACAAACTGACAGCCCTTGTTAATATCCCTAGACGACGGACTACTAGGCGAGCAAACTAAATGCAATGGGGAGTTAACGCTCGAAAGGTTTCCAGGTTCATAAGGTTTTCGTGAAAATCTATGTTGAATGGGAAATAACAACAAAAAAAAAAAAGAAAAACGGAGAATGATTTATTAAAGATGTTCGTTTCCACTTTAAGAAAATTGCCGAACAAAAGATAGCTTTATTTTAATTTTCTAGAGGATTGGAACTGAAATCTGAAAATCCTGGGACTAATTTCCATGACTACAGAATGTTAAAAGGAACTACCCACAACTGTTTTTAGAATAAATTGGGGTCAAGGGGCTCAAATCAGAGTCATGTATTTTTTCCATAATAGGACATACTGTGCCAAAGATGCAACAAAGTCCTACTCAGGTGAATCCAAAATTATGCTAAGGACGTCTAATCCTGGATGACCTTTTTAAGACTTAAAAATGCATCATTACTTTAAGATGTCTTCTTACACTTAGAACAGCCTACATTTGTTTAGCACAGTTACCTTGAAGGTATTTTTAAATTTCTACCCTTCCCTTGTTCTGTCCCATTGTACATTGTGTCAAAAAAAAATATTTAAGATAACGAAAAAAAAATATTATACTACAGATCTTCAGAATGGTTGAGGGTGTAGAATCTGCAATTCGAAGTATAACAAGGCTTGGAAAAAATGTTAAAATATTTACGAAGACATGCTGCATCCTGAATATCCAACTCGACCAGGACATTAACCCAACAAAATGAAGAAAAAAATAAAAAAAAGATACCAACAACAAAATAGAAGAGTTCCACAGGGAAAGATATCTTCCTGTTTTTGTGTCCGCCTTTCGGGAGACGAGGGCCTTTCCTGGGTACTACCGAAACATCGCAGGGTGCTATGCAAATTGCAGGGTGCGAAGTAGCGACGGGTATTGTGTTCCAGTGGACACTTTAATCTCGGCTCCACTATCCGAATTGCAGTAATTTGAGGGGAATCTATGTTTTTTTTTTTTTTCTGAAAAGAGGCGACAAGTATTACAGGTAGGTCTACAGCGGGTGTAATGGCACAACTCTCCCAGGGTATCTTCGTTGATTCCTTTCTCTAGGGCGTGTGCAAAATAAAAAAAAAAAGAATTGTCGTTCAGAATTCATACAGACATCCGTCAATCAGGCGGGGATGTCAAATATTTGCATGAGAAATAAATGTTATCGATTTTTGCCATTTTCAGTGTTCCTCGACATGCAAAAAAAAAGTAGGATTTCCCTCTTCGAGGCATGATTCGATTTCCAGATACCCCCGGGATACTTACTCACTTTCTACACTCCTACTTTTCGCCAATTGTTTATGCTGCCGTTGTTGCCACTACCGCCTCGGGCGACTATGCTATCTGCGAAATATATTTTTTCTAGGAAATAGATGGATCATGGATTCCTCTGCTCGTAAGTCTAAAGGGAAATTCAGCCAGCATACCGAAATGGAATGAAATTTGAATTTCTTTGTCAAGCAGTTTTCGTTTGAGATACGATGGATTATCAATGAGAAGGTCTCGGTCTCTTGCTATTATGACTCTGTGGGTCCCACCTATTTCTTTTCTCTTGGAGCTCTGTTTTCAGGATCTAACATACGCAGGAAGGGAGTAGTTTAACGACAGAAATCGGCAAAGGTCTAGCCAATGTATTTTCCATGCAAATTACTTTGGCAGTGGTTTACTGAATCCGTGTTTGAACATTTTGGTAGAGATAAATCGTCTAATAAAGACATCAGAAGGGGTTGACACATATACATCTATTTTTATATTCGGAGATTAACTACACTTAATTCCTTACTTTATAATATTCCTATTTTGACTCTAAGATGGAAAACATATATAATCATTTTTACTTTTTAGGAAATCCGATATTAATCCATCTACTTGATTCTGAAATTATGTCTATTTCAATTCAAAAGATTTTAATTTCTTTCTTTAATTTCCTCTCAAAGATCAAAATGAGTGCAGAAAAATAAACTTCACACCAATCTAAGAGAAGATTTAAAAAATTATCCTTCAGATCATCCCAAATTAATAAAAATTATCCTGAAAAGAAGCTGACTTTGACTTGTGATATCTGCGAGTAGAAATCGATGACGAGCTACCACTTGTCTGAAATGAAGACAGCGTAATCCAATGCCACGGTTCAGGTTCAGAGACGAGGAAGACGACCAAGGCGAGGATGCCGAAGTAGAAGAAAAACGGCAAATCCTCTGTAAGAAGCGAGAGACTCTTAATCGTGGAATGTAAATCAAGATAAATCCCCCTCAAATTGTTTCGCATTATCGGGCATGTACCGTGCATGATCGTTCCCTTAAACCTTAATGTATGTCCTGAGCTTTTTCTTTCCACAGAAGTCATCTATTTCGTTCCTTTCGGTTTTGGCGTCTTTGTGGTATGCGTAAGATATCGGCCACGACCGCAAGAACTAGCTTCTCAGCTTTTATAGCTCTTTAATCCAAGTTAAGAGCTCGATTTTAAAAGTTGTCAGCAAAAATGTGCTGAACAAGGAAAATATAAGGAAAATAAAATACGCTACCCTTAAGAAGAAAATTTTCGAATAAAAATGGCAAAGGAGTGCAGAGAACGTGAAGGAAAATTCAAAAGGTTTTTTAGGACGCACGAGACCGAATTATGGGCACCAGGTGACGACACTGCGTTCTCGGGATAATTGAGATTCACCGAAAATCAATATTCGTAAATACTTGCATGGTTAAACCTTCTCAATCACCGAATTGTGTGCACAATCCTCGTAAATAAATCGAGAAATTAGGGCAGCATTTCGTTACCTTTCCCATTGTTTGCCCTATTGAGTTATAGTTGTGCAACATGCGCTTCCTTTTTTCCTTCCCTAAAACCCCCCTCACTGGAGCATTTACACACTAGTGAATTATAAATCACAATCCACCACCGAGGGCAATATGGAATACCTTGAATGGAATGTACTTAACAAATAACAAAATATTTGCATAAGATGTTCCCGGGTGTTGTTTATATTTGAAATGCATGAGGGTTCTGGAATAGGTTTGCTCGGCCGGAGCGCAATTACATTTCCAAAGCAAATGGTTTGCAAGTTTATTAGAGACCCTCGATGTTTTGAACACACTGCGTTAACATATCACCTGAAATTTCGACAGTACATTGTTCTAGAATTATTTTCCTCTAGGATAAATTTTCAGAGTTATGGAATTTGCCGGTACTTTTATAGAGAGGTTGTGTCCTCGACTGGATTTCTATAAAAAAATAACTTATGAATGTTTAACATAATTTTCATTAGCATTTGAAAAATTCCTTTTCTGGCCAGGACTACTATTTCGGCTTCCTATCAGACTGAATATACCAGACCAGACCGAATTTAATTAAAAATATCTCAGAGAAAAATCAAAATTTTTTTAAAAATTTTCCAACGATATTTTATAATTTAGGATCTCAGGTTTGTTTTGGGAAAATTCAGGAGCGATTTTGTGGAACCTTAGCGTTTTTACACTTTTATTTAATTTGTTAATCCAATTAAAAATGACCCATAAAAAGATCAAAACTGAAAAAACAGAACCCATAGGTGTTTTTTTTTTTCATAATAATAGTTCTTGGGCTCTAACTTGAATATTTTTTATCCAAATCGGGGAAAGATTTGTTTTCTGAGATCTGTAGAGTGCGCTCTTTAATTTGATACCACATTTACGGGGGTCTGTAGAAGTTGAAATTTTGACCCCAAAAAATCATAGGCTAACCCCTTGGGATTTTTCGAAAATTTGGCGAAATTTGACATTTTGGTTTTTTAACGCCAAATGAAAGTGGACGCGGAGAGCTACTCGGAACACTAACCCTTTTTCGGCGCAAGCAATTCTAACGCTCAGAATTGCATTTGGAACATGCCAAAATTGCGAATTTCACCCCCATTTTTTAAAAATTTGAATAATCTTTCGTAGCACTAAGTAAAATTCACTGCAGAAAGTTTTTTTATTAAAATTAAGGGACTAAACTGATTTATCTTTACATGTAAGACAACCGGAAGGAATTTTTTTTCTTTCTAAACAAATGTACGATCACGAAATAAATAACTACTGAAAATCCCAAGGTTTCTTAAAGATTTATTCAAGGGTGTTGATATTTTAAATTTTTTTAGTGATAATGACTTATGAAACTTCTTAAACTCCACCATTCAGTTTTGTCGTATATTAAAATGAGCGTAAAACTGGGTTAATCAAAATATTTTGAATTTTAATGGCCTAAAAGGAGTTCCATTTTAAAAACGGCAATTTCCGAAATAACTTTACGATGAACAATTTACGCAGATGGCTAACAATTTTCGAGGGGTTGCAGAAATGGTGGCTTAACCCGATCTGGTTTTAGGATATTGTAGAAAAAGTTCACCTTTAAGCTGTAAAATGTTTGAAATGGAAGATCCTTTCCCTCCCGTAGGGGAAGAGACTGAATTTGAGAGGAATTTATTTGGTAATTAACTAAGAAGCGCGGAACGAACGTTAATTGTTAAGAGACGCAATATCAACAGCCGCAGCAAAGTATCTTTTTGTTTGCAGAACTTCTCAGCCAGAAAATTACTTCAAAGCTTTATGATGCGGAAATATGGAAGTCACCACTGTCGGTCGACGTCGCCGGCAGAGACCCAGATAGTCCTAACCACGAAATCTGAAGTTGAAATAAAGAAAATCTCATAACCATAAATTCTAGATACTTTTCAGTTGCCCCTTTCATTTCATTTTTCGGTGGTCGTCTGCCCGGTGTAGAAAAAAGACAATTTTTAAGGTACGAAAATCTAGAAACGCAAAATTAAATGGATTTTTTTTTTTTTTGAAGGAAAAAGTTAGCAATAAGAAACTATTATAATTTAATAATTTCCACTCTACTTCGCAGACGTCGTTTGTTCTGCAGTAGTAGTCCTAAGGCTCTTTTCTTTTGACCCAAAAATAACGACTGTTTCAGAAGCAAGCACAAAATGTGCTTGAATGAATCACTTGAAGCAATTGTGAAAAGATTTCCTTCAGAGTATTTTCCATTTTATGGTAGTGCTTCAACAAACAAGCAACTTGCAAGGAATTTTAAGTTTTATTGATAATGTTCAGTGGAAATTGTATTTTGCACTTCCTTCCATAGCACTTCTACACTTGGATCTTCTATAGCACTTTGCCATCTTATCTCGCGTACTGCGTTGTTATATTCTTCACCTTCTTCATACAATGCAACGAAGGGAACGTCGACGTAGTTTTCTGTGTTCTTTGTCGGTGCATTTGCAGCTACAAATAACAAAGTTTAATTTATTCAAGGAACATAAGTTTACAACACAAAAACTCCTATTCCACCACCCCTGTTCTACTTCCCAAGGAATAATCCTTTTAAAAAACTTTTGTTTATAACTTTCTGTAGAAGCAACTCCCGTGCAAGTGCTGACGAGCTCGTTTCGGGGCCAGGGACATCTCATAGTAGAAAATACTTAAGCTCTAGCTTATTTCCTCGCGATTTAGAAGTGTTGATGCTGCTTTTGCTTTTAGAACCTTTTCTGTGCAACGTTTTCCTTTTAATTTGATGTTTGTTTTTTTTTTTTTTGTTTAATAATGTAACATTTGTATCCTGAATTTTTCTTTTAATTGTTTTGAATGAGCTGGTACATCTAGAACAAAGTTTAGTCAGACTTTAATTAAGGTCCTCCTTTTTTGACTATTTCTAATGTTAGCATGCTAAAAATCAGACGCATTACATTTAATTGTACATTTTATTTATTTATTTATTTTTTATTTTTTTCTGATATTACGTAAAAGTTTGGAACAATGTTTTTGAACATAAACTTTTTGGGGTACGGGACCGTATAAAAAAAAATATAAATATAGCCCATAATAGCTACTAGATGCATCTAAATGAACCAAATGGTAGAGTAACGAAATGTAGAATAATTAATAAATTTTTTAATTTCAGCTAATTAAAAATTTGAACGGAAAATTTATGTAAAATCCGAAATACGAAAACCCTAAACACAATTTATTTTTAATTTAAGTAAGCAGAAAACAGTCCAGAAACTTTTCGTTGTGCCAAAACTTGCTTTAGCCGCAATGGACAAAAGTTTCTCTTGAAATTGGTAAATTTAATTAAACGAAACTGAGAAATCTTTAACATTTGTTTCAATTCGGAGCCATATATAGACGTCGAATTTAATGTAGAAGTCCGCCTCCATGTTCTCTGTTGTTTAAACCTCTTGGCATGCGAAGGCAAGACGTATTTTAATCAAAATTCTTGAATAGTAATAAGCTCTCGTCTGCACCGTCAGCCATAGTCTCAAAGGAATGACTTAAAATTCACCTGGAGTGTGTTTGCTCATTAAAGTTTCGAAGATTTTAAAGCTAGAAAACTAGCAACAGTCTGCAAGGTATACACGGAGAGATTTGAATTTTTGGCGATAATTGCGCTTTCAATTCATTGAAATATACCCTCGGCACGGTTTTGAAAATAGAGCCGGCTCCTCGGGTATACTATAGGTGTTCATGGCGTACACCATGGCTATAACAATATTTCCTCAAAATTCAATGAATTTTCGCTCGTTTCCATTCCGGTTGCAGTTTTCGATGAAACAAATTAAAATTTTTGCGCTTTTGGGAGCACAATGGAAAGTCAATGAGGTTTTCGGGCAATTTTGGTGTACCTCCCCCTTTGGGTATTGAATCAGGGACCTATAGTGTGCCAACTCCAAACGGCCATAACCGTTCCCATACTGACTTGCTAGTTTCTGTATATAATTTCATTAATGAAAATATGTGGAATTGATAATGTGGTCGGTCGGATATTTATCCTGAATGTTCGAACAAGAACACGCCGGTTCCGCTGGCCCGTTGACCATACCATCGGGATTATTTACAAATTTGTGGCTTAGCCTACGGCTGCGGCACACTAGGACCGGACCGGTGCTGGCGGCGTATTTATTAAGCAAACGCTTGTTTGGCTACTTTTGCGGTCGACGAAGCTTTAGTTTGTTTCAAATGCGCCGTGATTTGGTTCATAATTACTTTCATAGCCATGATTGGATATAGTCAGACGACGAAAGGTAAAATAGCCCGGACCGCAGCAATAATAAATGAAATTCCACTCCTAGACGAGGGTTTCGCATTCAGAAAGAGGGTACTTCTGAGGACAATAACTCTTAATTAGAGGTCGCTCTAACACCTAATGCGTGAGCGCTATTCCACATACTTTGCATTGCTCCCAGTCGAGTAATTAGATTGGGTGAGGCTCCGGCTACATGGTACCCCATAGACCCAGGGCAAAGGAGTATCTACAACCTACATATAAGTGGCACTCGTAATGCTGCTAAGCTCGTATTTGTCTTGCCCATTCATAGGGATCCCTTTCAGTGTTTAACGAATCGCAAAATTGGGGACACAGCTCCTATGGGAAAGGTCACTTTTTCTGATGCTAGCACTATACTTACACCCTTAGTAGGTCAAAGTTCCTTATTCTTCGATTCATTTAACCTCCGTATATCAGAACTACCAAGACCCGAACAGTAGCCCCAAGACGACGTAAGTCTTTATGATCGTTATGTTGACAAAGCTGATTGTCTTGTCCAAATAATGTGAGACCTTGTCCTCAGATATCCTCAAGATTAATGATGTCCCCGGTGGACGATGGAATGGGGACAATCGTTGATCCGGGAGTGTTTACCAAAGCTTTACCTAGTTTTATATAAGGTTATAGTACTGTTGAGGTGAATATGTGTCTGGGGTACAAGTTAAGTTTTCTCTTTTTCTGATTTCCTTTTAGAAATTACAGTATTTTGAATATTTGAACTATTTACCTTTAATTTGTTTATTTTTAATAAATTAGCATCATAAAAGGACTGGACTGAATTAATAGCTAATTACAATAAATTTGAAAATAAAAAGCATGTAAATGCATATAAGATTTTTAATTGAAATTCCTCCATTATATTTATAAGAATAAATTCTAAGGCCCTAATAGAGAAGAAATTTCTTGAAACCGGAACCGGGATTTCAATTGTATTTATCTAACAAAGCGATACCTTAGCCGCCCTTCGGTGAGTTATTTCACCCTTGGCAACACAAAAGCCAACGCCAATTGTGAAGCTATTATTATGAAAACTTTCCTGTGAACAGTCCCATCACTTTTCCATCTTGTGATAGGAGGAACCTTGGTTACTCTCGAAGGATAACAAGAGAAATCTACCATAGAAAAGAGCTAGAGGTTCTACACTTTCTGAACTTTATTCTGCATCGAGGGGGCAACAATCTCAGCGAACGTTTTATTAGTGACTCTGAATCTATTCCGGACGTGACTAGAATATCTCAGCGAAATGCATTTCATCTAAAAACAAATCTGCAATGTCTGAAAAGATAATATTCCCTTAAAATATGATCATCCCCCGAGCCATAAAACAAAAATGCAATCTACTTCCCATCAGGGTATGGTGTTTTTTTTTTGCCTGTTTGTCTTCTACGACGCGCTGATGGGAAAGTTTCCTGACACCGGCTATCCCGATGATACAAAGGCGCTCCTTGGGGAAGCTGAATATATCAGAAGCCGGAATAGGGCACGGGAATGGGCTCAAAAGAACCTTGTGTTGCTGCTCAAGGGGCTGATGACAAAGTGTAGTTATTCGCATTTCCTATTCGACAAGAAGGTATAAAAGTTCATAGCTTTAACCATCCCTCCTCCTTAACCACCTGTGGAGATATTATCCACGTAGAAGACATAAAATCTGAACCATTATTGCTCCCAAGTCGAACCCTACCAATCTGCCCTTAGTCTTATAACATTGGCGGACTATAGTTGGGACTCCTTACGAGGAATTGTGATTTTAGTGGCGCTTAAACGGAAAAAAGGGATAAGAAAAAGTTGAAATCAACTTTTAATGGTATTATGCCACTTGGTATTCGCGTAGTGTCTGCGCGGTTTAAATAATGTTCCTGCCAAGGAATTTTTCGGGATAATTCTTGGTCCTAGAGGCCATTTCAGGTGATTTGGCTGGTCCTGTGGCCTTTTTCTTAGTGTTATCAAGATATTCGGTTAAAAGAAACATTGAGGGAATTTTTCCGATAATAGCGAATAATTTTAAATTATAAAAATGAAATATATCTTATAATAATAAAGCTTGTAGTTATATTAAAATAAAGGAAAAAACATTAAACAAGTTAAAGCAATTTCAAGACATACTATTGAAAATTTGAGTACATTCAAAACCAATAACTCACCATGTGGGTCATGCAAAGAAGATCGTTTTACAGCTTAATCATATTTTGGACTAATTGGAAATTGTTACAAGATCCTGATCCAATAGTAGTCTCAAAAGAATTAATGTTGAATTTATACGTGTAACATAAAAATATCTTTAAGCGACATATGACGTCGCTATATTTTAATCGTTAATTAGGGCACTTTATTTCCCCATCGGTGAATTAACTTAAAGAGCAATAAACCTAACCTAACTTTAGTAACCGTATACTCGTACATCCATGGAAGAGTTTCATTGGGGTAATTGCGCCATAATAACCGCTCACATCTGTGGTGACACATGCCAATAAACATTATGAGCTCGCGCCCGCTGTTTAATGGCAAACGTATTCATTCCCACCCGCGACAGTACCGTACGATCTAGGCCACGTATATTTCCGGAGCGGAGATTTTTCGCTGAAGGTGCGATACGGATTAAGTGCCAGAATGGATCATTTAGCGGAGAAAAATGCGCCCGCGACATGATGTTGAATTATTCATCTCAAGAATATGGTTATGATGTACATTAGAGTACTCGTAAAAAAGAATACAACGCACAAGTCAAGACGGTGATTCTGTGGGCTAGAACCAATCCGGCACGTCTACAGGGGCGCCTCCTTCACCAAGGAGATTTATTTAAAATGTTCTTCAAGGATGAATTGTTTTATTTGCGTGTTGGGGAAGGGTCGTGCGGTCGCGCTTTCACAAACGATCAAAATGAATAGAGCAACATGCAGAATGTGAATGTGCCAGAAATGGGTAAGGGTAAATGGAATGCGAAATTATGCACAGAATATGAAAGATGTAACGCCTAGTCAGGACAAGTTTAGAGGAAGAAGGTTAAATCACTCAAGAAAGTTATGCAGGCAGAAATCTTAAAGAAGGTCTCGCATTCAAAATGAATTGGAATAAATTTAAATATTTCGTATAGTGTACGTTTTTATAATTAAGAATAATTCTGTGCATAGGTTCCTGAAAATATGCGTAACACGACTAGGAATATTTTCAGTTTTTACCCAAAATCACACATAAAAAATTTCAAAAGTTTACCTTAGGGACTTTAATAAATATAATTAAATCCTTCTAAACACATTTGAATGGAATTTTTATTTGTCTGCATTAAATTACTTATTATATTTCAACTAAATCAAGAACCTTTAAGATTAGTTTATTCCCATATTTCTTAACAAAGTCGTTTTCTGGCTAAGATAATTTCCTTTGGGTAAAAATACACCGTGACCACCAGAATGTCTACGTGCTAAGGATCTAACTTTTTGGACAGTCTCCGGGAAAGGAGTTTCGAGAAAATCTCTTGTTTTCCCAAGCAAAACTTTCTGCTCAAATTGACAATCGAAAAGAAAACAATAAGCCCTTTTCCCTGAAATTGTCAGATTTCAAGATTTCTTAGAATAACAATCTGGAAAACTTTTTCTATGTTCAGCCAAGCATAGTTATAATTTTTATATGGATAAGTATAATGGCCATTGTGGACGTGTCACAGATATCCGTAGCTAGCTTCCATGTTATTTGCCAAGGACAAACATGTGCAGTTTTATTAATTGAATTTCGGCGAAATGTGCCATCGGTTACGAAGAACTACGCTTACAATTATTGTAAATGTTATCTAGCCGAGGGTAAATTCCTTGAGAATAAAATTCGCTTTAAAATTCCTTCTTATACATCTCCGATTGACCCTTCAGTTACATCAAAATCCCTCTCATTCCCTGCCGGATGCAAGGGCATTGACAATGGTGCCATTGTAGACATATAAATTAGAAGTGACCCCCAATCGATTACAGACGTTCCTTAATAACGTCTTGGGTATGACCATGAATTTATGTCCTCGTCTTCTTCTCGGCTGCAGATGGTCTGCATGCATAACTGTTGTGGCTAGCATCTGTCCAATATGTACTAACTACCATCGGCCACAATTGTGTGCGCTGGTTTATCGACTTCAGATATCGAACTATTATCGGCCTTTGTGCATGGAAACCCAACTGGGTACTGACAGCCACTAAAATCGTCGCAAACGTCTGCCGTGGATAGTTCAAGTGCAATTATGGCCGTTTGTCAAGTATTAAATTGAAAGGCGAACAGTCACCAGACCACTACTTCGTCTGGTCAATTTGAAATAGGTACTATAATTTTGTAAATCGAGATTATAGTGATAAGGACATATTCATGGGTTCAATTGAAAGCTATTACTTTGGTTATTTTATAATTGCTTCATAGTTTTTTGATTTAGTTTTTTAATTCTTAAATTTCCAGTGTTTCTTTTAAGCTCCTTCCAAAATATTTAAAACTTTTCTACCACAGAAGTTGTTTTCATCTGAAATTATAAATTCTCAAAAAAATTTAAGGGTTAATAAAATTGGAAAGCAGACAACACGAAAATTACCACTTTGAAACAAAAAACTACCGAAAAGAGTTCTCAAATAACTTCCAGAGAGAATTCTATATCTCTTTTTTGTCCATCCTAAATCTGCACCGATGAAAGGAACTATACATTTTTAATTAATCGGAAAAGTTCTGCAAAGTTTGAAATTTTTTATTTCCCATCCAACACCATACCCCTGAAAAGACTGCCTTAAACATCCTGAAACCACTGAATAGGACTGCACGCCTTTACCCCTTTTAATAGATAGAAAAATAAAAGAAGAATCCTGCCGTCGGAGAGCGTCTCCATTCAAGCCAGACGTGAAAAATGGAAGTTGTGTACGAAATTTTAACGAATGTACTGAAGGGAGATTGTTGGCCTCGCAAAGAAACCTAACTTAATGACAAACCGCGATCAAGCAAACTAAACCGGGAAAACCCAACTTGAAATGCCCTTAATTATTTCACATCAAACGAATTCGAAACTAGAGAGTACCTGGAGTTATAGGGAGTTACGTATGCAGAACACACCAGCTTCATTTCCCTAGGGGATCCTTACAGCACAGAATATACCAGGCATACCAATGTAAAATGTTAGTCACCCTACCATTACCATACCCTTACACTGTCATGCCACCTTTTTCCTAGACGTGGGACACCACCAAGTTGTGGCCCACATTTGAGGTGCACATACCACCACCTCCAGAGAACTCTGTCGTCGAGCCGTAAATCTCAACAGCACTGTCTGCACAGGGTTGTCATGCAGCCGCCCTTTGAAACTTTTTTAATTACGGAGTCTCCTGGTCCATAGGGATGTGGCCATAAACATGTTGGCCGGAATAGTAGTTCCGGTTGCACTACAGAAGCAGTAGTATCCTCTCGGTGCATTCCCGGATGAGCGGCGATTAGGAGAACTATTTTACGGGAATGGCCAAGCTCCATTTCTAATTACAATGGACCAGAACTCCCAGAACCCAAATTAAATTTTAAGTGGGTCAAAGTTAAGTGAGAGCCCACTTGCCCGTCGTCCATTGCTCTAACGAAGAATACCGCTGAGCTATCCCCGGTCGGATGTATACTTCTCCTTTGTTAAAATACCTTCGAATTTTGCAGAAACCGTGATCCTGTGGGATCCTCTACCGCACCGTCCGGGCACCTTCCTTTTTTGATGGGGAAAAATTAGGGCGCTGATTATGTCGTTAAATTGACCTTTTCCCACGAGATAGCACCCTAGGAAAAAATGTGCGGCTCTTTTGTTTCGAGCCCATTTAAATTTATGAGGAGAATAAATGGCGTAATAAGCGCAGAACTGAAAGGCAGTCGACACGGCCACTTGAGAATTCTCAAACAATTTTCTGACTGCGGAGGTGTTCTCCTCTTCCACACTGGTCGTGGGTTGGTGATGGATAGTGCTAGACTTAGCTAGAAAACCCTTAAGGTTCTCCCTTAACTTGCACGTACGGAACAACAAAGTAGCTAACCTAGGCATAGGGTGTGTGTGTCAAATGGCAGAAGGGTTATTCTGCATTCATTTTTAACTGTCTGACAAAATGGCGGAGTAAAATTAATGAAAAAGGGAATAATTTGAACAGAAATGCGCCTAAGTGAACACATATGCACTTTATTTAATTCAACTCAAGTATTTTCAAGAGGTTACTACTATAGCAACATTGTCGTGTAAATAGATACGCCTAGATTAAGGTATAAGTTTAGGATTCCTTTTTTTAAATATTTAAACAAAATGAAAAGCCAATGATATACTCGTCATTTAACCCAATAACCCTAATCAACCCCTTGCCCGGGAGTCAATTATCATCTTGACTGCTATATTTTGCCCAAATGTTTTTCAACGTTGTACCTACTGAAACCCTTCCATATTCGCTCCTAATAAACTTGGAGTGTACACCACTCCAATCCTTTACCCAATGAAAATACTAATTAATTGCCCCGACGTGTTACTTAAATTTTCACTTCGGGTATCAAATTGTCACATAACTCTTCCCGCTCCCGTTCAAAAACCAGGAACTCTAGACTGATGGTGGAAGTTTGGCAATAACCTCCATAACCCGCTATTACTGTACGGTTCCCACCGGTAATAGCTGCTTGAATCCGTCACACATATCTTTCCGTGTTTATGATATTAATAATGCACCGAGTCACGTACCGTAGCAGCAAGGCAAGCAAGGCAACCTGGGAACCCCGGGACACAAGAACAAGAAGCACCGACAACTCCACTTTGTGGCGAACACCAAGCTGTCTTTCGTGAGCGGAATAGTGCCCTTAAATTACAGAGCGTATAGCATACAAGGTGAAGGGGTAAGAATGGGGTTAGATCAAAATTAGCGCAACTTTTGCGCTACCCTCTTCTGTGTTTTAATTTTGACTGCACCACACTCTGGCACAAAAGGAGCGAGTTTAATCCCTTAATCTTAGTAAAAATTGTTTACCAAGCCGAAGGAGCCCGAAATATGGCCACGCAAATATCTCATCATGCCGGGAGACTGTTCCGGGTTCCAGACCCATATTTTACGTTCAACGAAATGGAAAAGCTCGGCCTGACATTTATGTATTCAATTAATTTAGCTGCAAATATGTGTGCATGTGTGTGTTATGTTTGGTTGCAATTTAACATATTGTCGCCCAGTATGTTTTTTGGGGACATTGGACGGCCTTACACACAGTCTCCCCGGATCTCTCGACGGGGAGATTATACGGTAGAGCCCTGGATCCAGTCCACCACCGGTAGACCCACCCTATGAAATATGCCACAATGTCCGGTCACCGGTGTTAAATTCCCGGGTATATTTCGCTTTCGCCGGCCGGTGTCATAATTTCTGCATGACTTCAGTCAAAACCTCTTCTGGGCATATCTTTTTGATTATTTATTTATTTATTTATTTTATTCTTTATTTTTTTTTGCTGTAGAATCACCCTGTGTTTTATCCCTCTTGGGATGAATCTTACCATGAAATTTTTTAATTTCTTTATTTCGCCGTCTTTTTGCGTCTTTTTCTGTTTAAATGCTTTAGGGCTTCTGATTATCGCCATTATGGCAATTTTTTCAGTCTACGACTGTTTCGAATAGATAATGAGAAAAACGAGCACGGTGAAGTGAAGTGAGGTGTAGCGGGCGTCAACGTGGGCATCCTCTCTCCGGGTTTTTGCTATTAAAATTCATAGAAAAAGAAATTAAAAAGTTTCGAGTGCTTTATTGGTCACTTGGGATACGGGACACGGAGGGCACTTAAGTCCTTTTCAGTTTCGGCTATGCGTGCTTCTTTCTTTTTAGTAAGTGAACTTATCATTTCTACTAAGTTATGGACTTGTCTGCTTGAATTGTAGCACGATTTTAAAGATAATCTTTAAAGAGGGTCTAAGTGCTTAGCGGATTCCCTTCTTCTGCCATAGTCAAATTACTCTGGAATAGATAAAAATATCTACTTGAAAAATGAAATTCAGTCAAAATTGTGTAGTATTAGAGGTCTTCTTAAAAAACAACTAAAAATAAAAATTAAATTTTTTCAATCGAATGTACGGAGCGATTAGCGCGTAAATCACACTCAAAACGCAATTTACAAAATTCACTTTCAGACGCTGGTTCATCTCCACGGCATTTTACAAAATGGCATTAATAATGTTAAATTTATAGTTTACAAGCTTTACTATTAAAATTAACAATAATTAATTTTCTAACACAGCAAAACTTTTCCTGTTTATCTTCAATTTATAGCTCATAGGATCATCTGTTATTTGCCGCCTTAATCCGTTGTAATCTCATCGCTTTAATCCATCCACGTAAAATTTAATGAAAGACTTTCCCAGAAACGCCGTAGACTAGTGTACAAGTACGCGTAACATACAAGCCCACATACGCAGGACACACCGAGTAAAACCAGCCGGCGAGGTTAATAAAAGTCATTCTGAACACGAAGGAGGCGGCAGAGTCGGCGGCAACGTTCGCATTATTATTAATGGATCCTAATAAAAAGCCCAGCCAGGAGTGCACATATGAGTCTGGCTAGGACATCCTTTCATAAAGCAACTTTTCTGCTTAATTACATCATTTATTTCGATTAGTTTTGGCTTTGTCGACATATTTTAGTGCTGTTGTTGTTGCCAAAACTGGCTAAAAAGGATAAACAAACGGCAAAGTAAGATTAATGACTTTTATCAAGGAGGACACGTTACTGTGGTCCGTTTCCGGCGATGGGTCAAATCGGATTTTCCCGGCTTTCTTATTAAATTATAAGCGCCTCTTCGGAATACCCTTCAGGACACAAGGAAAAAAAATAAATAAATAAAACAGAAATTCTGGACAACAGAAAGTGAATTGTTAGACGTCTATGTTTGATAAATGGCTTCGAAATATTTCCAAATATCTTCTAAATAGCATCAAAAGACTATCAGAAAGCTTGTTTTATTTTTGGAGCACTATTTCACACGTATAGAGAGTCTATTCTTGGGGTTTTTTTGTTATTTAAAACTGGTTGAATTAAAGTAAAACGTATAATTTTACTTCTAGTCATTAAAAGAATTCAACAAATTTCTTTCCAGTAAATACAAAATCGGTAATAAAATTAAATTTTCCGAATTCAAATATCCCTTGTGTCCTAGTAACTTGAAATTGGCAGAGTTTAATAATTTCTCATAAATGTGATTCATTTATGAGAAATTATCAGACTCAGATTGAATCTTAAAAGATATGCCTATAATTGAAAATTCTAACATATTTAGCACACATTGATTATCTCTTTACTACATTAAGACATCAAATGAAATAGTCTTGAGTCTAGCAGTGACTGGTTGAACTGATAGCCCCTATAACTTATACATTCATTGCATAGTCTCATTTAATCTTCTCACACACTATCCTTCAAGCTGGATGCAATTCTGGAGGGCCGTTCGATCCTCGAGCTTCTCGGGCCCTGGCTACCATATCAAAGTTGTATTAAATTTCGAATTGAATTGATCGGATTAAGTGTGACAGTAACAACTCTGGGGCTGTAGGCAGCCTGTGCAGTAAATGGCAGCAGACGTCTAAGACGGTGCTCGCATATATCATTCAATGCTGCTAATGCTTTCTTGTCACGAAAACCTATTTATCTGTATAGGCTTTAGGGTAAACTTTTCCTGAAAATTCTTTTCTTCCCTAGCAGTCTTAACCTGGGAACATACACAGAGCACCTGACGGTATTTCCGGAAGAAATTGCTAAAAGTTTCTGCCCATGATCCCGATATGTTCTATGCCTATAAAACTCTGTTGTTGTTATCGTATCGTTGCGACAACTAAGTCAGATAAAATTTTCAACAAAAAAGGGTAACATATCTGAAGTGACATGGAAAAATTGCAGAAATGTTACGTTCAAATTTACAAATTCATTTTCAAACGGCGCTGTAAAAAAAATCTCATATAGAAGATACACTTTTTTTTTTCAAAAACTTGTTCTAAATTTACTCTGAAAGGAAACGTACGCATAAAACGACAATAAAGGAACATTTTCGGGCAGATAGAAACATCATGAATATAAAACCTGGATTACTTACTATCTCAAATCTAGCAAAGGTCGCAAGAAAAAAAGAAAAAAATAAGCCTACCTCTGCTACGACACCAGTAAACCGCGACTTGAAATCAAATAGTCGTTACGGATTGCGCGAAATCTGCGTTTTATCACCATCTAGGAACATTGTGATAAATCCAGGATGCGAACGTTGCTCAGGATAAAATCCAGGACCAACATGACGCGCATTTATACACTTTTTCTTTCACAGCAGGAAACCAAATTCAAATCCCATATCCAAGACCTTCAGGTGATGCGAATAACTTTAAAAATCTCATTTCCAACGCATCTTTCGTTGAAATCCATTACGTCAAGGGCATACCGGAATTGTCCTGAAGGAAATTTCCATAATGGCGTACTGTACCTACGTGTATCTCGTATACTTACAACAGGGAGAAAGATTTTCTTATTTATTTTTTTTTTCATGTTATTTTTTTGCATTTATTGTTGATGGTATCTACGAAAATGTTTGCCTTCAATGATTCCTTTGTCGACCCTGTCATAACTTGAAGGGCCAGGTCCTTTTGCGGTGTGTGTAAGGGAAAAAAAAAGATAGAGTGCCATTGGAAGGACGACAACGACGATGCCTTCGGCATGGCTTTTAGCTTTTACCATCTCTACATCTTTCTAACGTCTTTATGGTGTGGCAGAAATGAAAAATGGCCACAATTAGGAGACACCTTAACATTTCGGCAAAAATTTTAACTTCCGTTTCCGAATTGCCACCCTATCTCGGGGGACATAAATAATTCCTTGAAAAATTAGGACTGTCCTGATAAGGCGACACGACTCTCCATATTTAAAGGTGGACAGACAGGCCTCGTGAAGTCCTTCTGCCTTTGTCGCTATCGGTAACATCTCTAAATTGCCGAGAACCTGGCTTTTTCTCCGGCGGCATTAATTTATCTATCTCCCTGGGAAGGTGCCCCTAAGGCTCCGGTATCTCCGATCCTGTTCTGCTGCAAGGCTAATTGTGCATTAGTCGACCCCGCCGCTACAAAGAACGTGTCCTCATGTTTTATAAAAATCTCATCAGGATAGCGAGACCCCCGGAACTATTCTTATAGTCTACCTGATGTCGTTTGTGCTAAAAAACACAATACCCACCTTTTCGCATCCTTGAAAATGTTTCATTATCTCCTGTTTTAGGGCGAATAAAGCGTTCGTACTCTACAGGGTTTCGTATTATTGTACAGGGTGAACTTGTTCTATCTTTTTATTTTTTTGTTTTTTGTTTTTTTTTTGAACTGCACCAGGCACAAAACCCGGGGAAGCCCCGAGAAGCCCAGGGAAGCCGCAAATATAAACAGTTTTCCATATGTGATACGCCGCCGGAGCTGCTCCCGACTGGCGGAGGAGGCCCTTTATAGCGGCAGAGATCACAGTTCAGTGAGCTGCTAACTGATGAAATACTAATTGATGCCTCATGCAGCGTGCTCCCTCCGCTGTCCCGCGTTTAACTCTAGACTCCTATTTGTTTTTTTTCTTTTTTTTTGGTTTCATGTTTGACGAAACACCGTCCGCCCGTTCGCCCGGGAAAATGTGAAAATATCCACAAAATGTACAAAGTGCCTCATACTCGCCCTGTATAATTCTCCTGCCCCCGGCCCCCCAATCCCCGGCCGTAGAAAACATTTGTCTGTCAAATCTTCGCTATTATGAAAAAACAGCACAGGGTGCCCCGTCGCCGGTGATGACGAGTTTTTGGACATTTTACAAAGTGATTATCGCGGCTACTGCATCACCGGAATTTATTTATGCACAAAAGTTCGTAACTACGTTGCAACTGTGTTTTGTTTATTTTTCTGATTTTTCATTTAGGGCTCAATTTAGTGTAACCATTTTCCTTTTGCGATTTTTTGTTGAATAATTTGATTTCAGTGCTTTTGTACGATTTACTGGAATCGGATATTTTCGAACAATTTTTAAATATCCAATCTGGACATGCTATTGATAGAAAATTGTTTTACATTTTGGTGTTTTTTTTTTAATGTAATTTATTTAAAGAAATGTTAAAAACCGACTGAGCCAATATAAAATGATTTATGATACTGAAATTCATGAATCAAGGCCTTTAAATTGATGGCCATCGCGATACGGTGATTTCCAAAAGTTTTATGATGTTATTGAGTTTTGATAAGGCTTTGTTTGTTCTATTATCGTGCAAAAATTATCAAACAAATCTTAATAAGACTTCCATTTCAAGACAGATAATAGAGTGAATTAAAATATAGCGTTGATATTTTTCTGACTATTTGCCTGTATGTGTATTATTTTGGGCATATACAATTTCATTAGTTTGAATCAGTAAAAGCTTTTACTTTGGATTAAATAAACACAACATTAATTACTTTATTGTGAAGTTTATTGCATTGTAAATGCGGTACATTCTCGCAAGGAATCCAATTTAATTCCCTTTCGTACTAAAGATAATAATTTACACCTGCAGACCATCTTTAGACCTGATTCCACAAATTTTAGTGCTTGACACATAAATGAAGCCCAAAAAGCAAATCATCAACCATCTGCCGCCAAAAAGTCTCTCTGGTCAGAATTAATTTTCTCGCGCCATTGTGATGATGATGCAGGAAGTTTTCGCTTTCATTTATCACCTTCAAATGAAATTCCCTTTTCAAGAAATTTGCATTCAATTAGTCCTTACAAAGAACAACGGAAGGTGCACAACAAATTTTCACCTGGCACTGAAAATACTTCAAGTGGAATATGGAATTCTAGTCTAGTATAGTAGAAGGAGTCTAGACCTGGTCTGAGAGTACTCTCACACTTTTCTACCTATCTGAATTCTATTCTCTACCTGCGGACTCATGTCTGCATTCCACTCAGCCTGCCAGCTGCTGTGACTACGGTCAAAGGCTTATGAATTCATAGAATATGCAATGAGCCATGGAAGGATGTTGTTGAAAGCCTTACAGGCCCTATGGCGCTTATATTAATGTCGGGAAAATTTAATTAAAGTATCCCATTGTTGGAACGTTATCAAGCAGCACTTATCGTACGTTGGGATAAAAATATTCCCGAAACCGCCTCCTTGAGAGCGTTGATTGTGCTGCTCCTGTAGAGGCGCACTGGATTTTCGAGGCTGCATTGTCTCCGTAATGATGGGAAATTTTCTGAACTCGTCTTCGTACTCAATTGTTTTCCTCGGTGTTACCGTTAATAGTTTACCAAAAACTGTACACTCACGTTTGAAAAGTTTTAGGCCTAAGGCGGTTTTAGTTATAGTCATATGTTTGTGTCACACTTTATACCTAACTTAATACCTATCGAATGTTAACGTGGGATTTTAGTATATTTTAAAGATGATAGAACTTCTAGAAATTGGGAAAGATGGTAACAATGAATTCTTATATGCTTCTTATGAAAACTTCTCTAAGGTGTATGGAGTTTTCTTGCCTTTCAGTAGGCATTTATTTTTCAGTCGAAAGTGTCAAAGAAAGCAATCGCAGGCGTGAAAAGCGGCTTGTTCCACCAAGAAGGTCCGGAAGAAGGTGGAGCACAGCCGCCAAAATCCGACTCCTTGTAAGAATGAGTTTGTCTCCTCCGAACAAAACGTGATTTATTGGCCTTGAATGTTGGCGACATGCTGCGAAATAATTACGCCGGCAACGAGGGGCCTAAGTGGTTTGTTATGCACGACGTTTCATTTTCGATAAGCACAGGCGGTGCTCCTTTGGGACTCCACCCATTCCAAAACTGAATTACAACTGGGATTACTTAAAGAGACTCTTCACGATTTTCTCCAGACGCAAGAATTGTTTAAAAGTCCAACAGAAAAAAAGAAAAATAGAAACCATTCCGAAGAACAATCGGAACATTTTAATTAAGCCGTTCTGAAGAGCTAAGTTCGAGTTATGCACCAACACCATCACCCTGTGTTGGTTTATGACCAATTTAAGTTCAGTTCACGTAAAAAAAATTATCCGTTCATGGTTCATTGGGTCCATGACAAGTTTATTAGAATTCAGACGGACTCAGTCAACTTGATAAAAGGGCTCCTCTCGATCCACGTCCAGAGGTCCAGAGGTACGTTTTTCCTGCAGACCTTTGGAAGTTGTGCATGTTCGGAAAATTATTGCACAGTACCGCGGGTAAATTGGCATTGTTAGCGTCAAGTTGAATGAGGGGCTGTTCGATGAATGACCACGTTAATGGCAGGTATGATTATTGCAGCACCAGATAAAATGCGCTTTTTATTTTTACCTCGGTTTTTATACCTTTATATGGTTTTAAACTGTGGAAAGGTTTAAATAACTTCAGGAATTCGGTTGATATCAACGAAATAAAAAGAACCGAAAGAAATATGATGTTAAAAGGAATATATATAAAAAAATAAATTGTTAAATTGACAAAAATATTATATAAGAACAATATTTAGTTTATAGGCATTCTATCACTGGAAGTTTGGTTAAAATCCATTGAGTAATTTTGACGTAAGAAACAAACAAATAGACAATAAAATGCATTCTACATTGCGTCTTGGCTCATTAAGCAACATACAAATAAGATTTTCTAAAGTATGTTCAAAAGATTTATAATAGTTGCTAAATTTGGAGTAATAACATCAAACTGAAAATTTAATATTTTTTCAACCAACAATGATCCTCCAAATCGGATATAGTATCATAAATAGAACAGCTGATGTTAAATTATTGGTATAAAACCGTCGTATATGGCGAACAAGAATTCATATTAGTGCCTGACAATAAGCCTAGTAGTTTTACGATCGTGCATATTATGACTCGTAAAAACAGCACCCGGCTTTAGCCGCAAATCCCAAATAATTATCGCATCTTCTTGTCATAGAAACTTTCCGACTTCTTTGCCTTTTACGATTTCCTCACATGATGCCATGTTATATTGCCTTTTTATGAGTAGACGGGGAGAACTACAAGCACAGCCTCTGACATGGAAGCAAGTCTGGAATATAAGGAAACTAAAATTGAATTTCAAATTAGCTTTTAGAATGTTTGCGGCCCGGCGCACTTCAATAATTTATTTTATTTGATTCTACACAAAATTCAAAATTTCACTTTGCTGAATTTTCTCAGTGTTCCTGTTTATAGCACTGTAAGAGCCTCCCTTGAATCTCAGATACGCTTTAGTGGAAGTCAAGTCTTTTCTAAGTTTTTCCGTATTCAAACAGAAGAAGCGTACGAAAGCCCTTTCCGGAAAATTCATTTATGAAGTTCATTTAAAAACAACTCGTAGCTGAATTAATCAAATTTATGAAAAGAGGTTACAGCAATTCCCTTTATGCCATAAAACATCTGGGACAGCCTAAGGCGCACAGGAATAATTTAAAACAGCGGAAAAATTGTAATGACTCGTTCCGTGCAAAAAAAAAATAAAGAAAAAGGAAGAATTTTCATTTTTTTATCTGAATAAGACAACTGTAGTAGCGTAGGAAGTCAATTTTATTTTATTACTTGAGACTTGAATCCCAGCTGAATTTATGCTAATTTTATGATAAACTTCGAAGGATTGCCAGAAGCGACAGGAGTGATGATAAAATTGACGACTTGACTAACGAAGATCTTTGATGACATTATTTTACAACCTTTCGTAAAACGATGATATCTTGAAGTTATAAAATCAATGATCAGACATTGAACTCACTTCTTTTGGATTTGGCGTCTTAAAGAAGAATTTATAGGGTTTGAAAGTTTAACAAGTACATTTGTAAGGTTTTATGGAGAATGAAATTTGACTTTTTCTAGCTAGAAAATTACTTTCGTTTTATAATGATAATAAATAAAGTGACATGTGAAGCTATAACTTCAAAATGAAATCAATATTAATATAAACAAAATAATTTACTTTAATTGAAATTAAAATTTTACGTTGATTCAAAGTCACACCCAAATTTCGTTATCGTTTTCAAATGTCTACCCTTAACTAAATTAAACTGCGTCGAAGTATTCAAACTACAAGACAGAAAATCTCTTAGGACTTTCGGAATGTCTTGAACCCTATTTCGTTTTGTTTCTACTTTAATAGCCTACAATTGAGCACCCTTCTTGTTGTGAACTATACCAATTTCAGTCAGTAAGTCGTAAAACCGCAAATTGCATTTTAGGGTCTTATCTTCGCCGCCTTTTCCTCATAGAATTTCCTTACGTTGCATTCTTCAGGGTGGATTTCGCTGAACGCTGAACTTTTCTACTCTAATCAAATTTACCCTTACAATTTCTAGCCGATTTTCCCCCATAAATCACCTTCGAGCGCATTTTTATGTTTAAAGTTTCTCCTTTTTTTTCTGTTCCTGTAGAACGCCCAATCGCCATCAATCTCAGCCTCAGTCTTAGAATAAGAGCGCCAATTTACATTTTATATCGTAACCAACTGCAACACTGAAAATTTTTGTAGCCACACGAAAAAGACGAGTCCTTTCTTCCTTTTGCACGACTGCCAAAGTCAATGGATATAAATTCTCAAGTTTATTTGTAAGATTCTGTTTTTTGGCTCCTAGTTACCCTTCGGAATGGTGTAAGAATCACTGGCTTAAGGGGGAAAGGCTGTAAAAAAAAGGAAAGTTTTTTTTTTTCTGTACCTTTCTCGGTGAGCCCTTAGTGAAATCACTTGAAAAGTGAGAGGGGCTCATTTAATCGTGACGGTAATTTAATTCGCATCTAAACATTCCCGGCGTTTTATTGCCACTTAAACGAAGGAAACCAAGGCGCTGTTAAAAAGCCTAAAAAAGGGAGGAGACACTTAAGGTGTTATACCGAGAAAAGTACTTTTTAATATAATGTAATTATTACACAAATTTGTTTGAACCGATGAAACTCTAAACTAGACTTATCTTAGATCTTAGAAAATATTTGAGTGGAAAAAATTGAGTAGACCAACTCCTTGGAGTTATCCGTTCAAACACAGCAATGTTAAGTTCAACGATCTGCATAATTAACTCTTTATGGTCATATATTTATAATAGGAAAATATTAAAGGACTATAAATAGTAATTTTATGGCTGGCAATTTATCGCCACGATCACATCACCGAACACAAGCTTTAACTACCGAAGCCTACATCATGATGTTAATTTTATTACCACTTTATGTTAAAGGTCTAAACAAAGGTCCGTGCCTGTAAAGGCTATAAATAAGGTGAAAATTCGTGCTACCTATCGGCTCCCATAAATGTAAGGGCACTTAACATAAATATTCACAAATTCAGCGAACATTGATAAAGCTCATTCGTTGAGAAACTCAACCGAGGTGAAAACTACTCGACGGAAATCGGATCTTATCAAAGGGCACGTCACAAAATCAGAAAACTACTTTTATAGTAGCGATAATTATGTAAAAATTAAAATTATTACTCTCTCTGAAAAAAAAAAGCTGAAGGACAGCCAAAGAAGCCGCTTCATAGTTTATTCTCACCGTAGCCACGGAATGTTGCGTGAGTTTCGAATAAGTCTCAAAACAGCAAAAAAAAAAAAAACAACAAACATGAAGGCCAAAAAGTCCTACCTTTCGACGTAATATTCGTGATTTAGGATAATTAAGTGACGAAATGTGTCTTCCATCCTTTCAGGAACCGGGATAATTACGGAAGTGGTTGTAGAGTACAATAAATTTTGCCAGGAATGGTAAAATTAAATAATGGCCCTTTCACTGGATAAAAGCGGCTATACGACAGCAATTTTAGCCTTTTGCGTTGACAATATTGTTATATGTATACCTTTCGCAAATTAATAACAGTAGGCATATTTTAATTATAAATTAGTAAGGACAAAAATTTCTCGAAAAGGAAATAACTATTACACTTGTAAACAAGTCCCTATACGGCATTTTTCTCATAATTTATTTTTTTACTATACTTGTACATATTTAAAATTGTCTCATCAAGACCTTTCATTTGATACCCATTTCAGAGATATTCGGAAAACGCTTTGTAAACTGGCTTTCAGTGACGTCATATAATTATTCGTACAAATTCACGACCAACTTATTTATCAAAACTTCATGCGTTTTAGACTCTAGGAGAAATATATTAAAGCATTTAATTTTTCCAATTTCTAAACCGAAATAATTTAAAATAAAAAAAGATATATCACACTACGTTTCCGATAAGCTTTCGACAATTTTGACTTATAAATTCAAAAAGTAAAATTGAAAGAGATATCAAGACATAAATTATTTCTTGGCGATATGGAACTTATTGCAATTTTATCGCTTGGCAGCGATAATTTAGTGTGAAAATATGCAAAAGAACTTCAATTCGTTTTTCATAAATCACATCGTTCAGTCCTTGGGGAAGCACAGGAACAGGACTAGGAAGAGTAGCCAGTTTTATTTCAAAGCTGTTTTAGATCCGGTTCCATACGTACAAAAAGGAAATCAGATTCTAATCTCCATTTAAAAATAAAAAAATAGTATTTTTTTCTGTTCTCTGAGTTATCACGGAAAAATGTCATAACGTGAAATAGTGAAAGAGGAAAATTACCATATGAAAACAGATTCGTGCGCTTTTGTCAGACAGGAAGGAAATAATGCAGCTCTGGACGTCACCGATTCCGCCAGGCTTGCCCCAGTGGTTCGCCAAAGGATGAATTTTTAGGGAATGGTTCGGCTTTAGCTGATTTTCACAAAGCTAAAAATTATTTGAAAAAGTCCACAGTCACTATCGTTTGTGTTTACCGCGCGCTTTTGTGCACTCGACATTTTTCCATAGTAATTATAAGTTTTGTCATGAATAAAAATTTCCTTTCATGAAAAAAAAAACCGTCCTTTTGTGCGTTTGCTGCTCAGATTTGGAACCTTAGAATTACTACGCTTTGTAATGATATTTTGAAATAAATATATTATTTTTAAATAATGAAAAATATATTGAAAACCATACTATAGCTTTAACGAATACTTTAACTCATTCGAAACCGATGACTCATCATATGTGTCATACGAATATTTCACGTTAATAGAAATGCCAGAGACAATGACAGAGAAAATTGCTCCAGGTTACGGTAAGAGCATTGGAAATTCACTTACTTATGCACATTTTGGAGATTTAGGAATAAACCTTTTACCACACAGCAGGCACGTAACATAAAAAAAAATATTACATAGAAAATAAAATCATAAGCTTAAAAGCTAATGTAATTTCTGCTGACAGCAGTCACATAAAACTGGCATATAAATTTGTCACAATACCCTAACCCGGTTTTTCTCCCTTAAAAATGTATACTACCTAAAATATTTTCGATCGGCATCGAGACATAAAAGCGTAAAAGCGAAACCCCATTTGGTGCGAAAAATTTAAGCACTCGAATAAAAATTGATTCAGTGACGCCTGCAGAAACCTCATATTGTAGAAATTATTCATATCAAAAGTGCTCCTGATATTCCATCAATCAAAAACATGAAGCACCACATCTACCCCCGTTTACCCACCGACCATCGTCACACCTTCACTCCATTACTCAACTGAATTTTCAACAATTTATTCGCAAGTGCGAACGTTAGTATAGCGCGTATCGAATTCCCCGCGCATCCCCTGCCGGGGTCATAGGCTCATTTTTACGACTTATCGTAAATTTTAAGAGGACAACTAAATGAAAAGCGTTCAACGAGAGTTTTTAGGCCGTAAAGTATTGGAAACGTATTGGGCGCTCGTAAGTCACATAAGTACGGCGTTCGGTGTCGCAAAATACTTTTACGGTGTCGTTACCTCCAGTGATTGACTCCTTTTGAGGAGATGGTGGTGGAAGAGGAAATCTCGGCGATGCCGACGTCGACATCCTCCAGGTGTGTAAGGAATTTAAAGTTAAAATCGTCGTAAATGATTAATGCCACTGCATTTAGTCTTAATGTGGAAAGTTTTTGGACAGCCCAATACTTTTCTACCTCTGTGGGGATACACCATCAGAAAAGGGAGAAAATAAAAGGGAATATAATCAATCATCGAAGTTGAAAATACTTAAGTGCATTTATTGGATTTCGTTTGATGGATGAAATATGGACTTGCTTTCATCATATTATAAAGAGAAAAGGACCGTCCTCATTAGAAAAGAATGCACATTTCTCAGTTATTTTGTATATCACGAAACTAACTAATCTCTTCTGGCTACTCAGAAAGTCTCAGTATAGAGAACATTGAATGAGAGTACTTTCTGTGACGTCATCGGGAACCAAACATAACATGACTAAAGTTTGCATTTATTTGTATTGCAATAGCTAAGCCAAAACAAGCTTTTGGGAGCGAAGTTACTTAAAATTAAGGGAGTCTAATTGACTATGATCATTCGGATTGCCACCGTCGTCGGTTACACATGTTTCGAGATCTAAGACGTCTAGTTGTCTGCCAGCAGTAAGTACCCAAAAAAATAATAATTTCTAGTGGATCCCATCTGAGGATTTTTTTTCGACATGACGACGGGAAGAATAAATATAAGTCCCAAACATTTAAAATTCCGTTTCTAGTACTATTTGAATTATATACAAGAAAAGACAGTTTTCGGGTATAGGCATCAATATGTCCCGGCCTTGTGTACAGAAGACCTAGAACCATTTCAGCATGCAGGTATCACATCATAAGCATACGGGATTTGTGCACATATCCGCTATCAGACCCTATATTGTCCTCCATTATGAGGGGCATCTAGTGTCGCTTGTTTCAGGATGCCTCCCTGGCTGCCATTCACGGAAGAGCCATCAACTACCCTCAATGAAAAGCTTATGCAAATTTCACCTCAAAATGGTCAGACGGTAAATTGGTAAAGTAATTCCTCCATGGATGGTTGTTCGCTTAAAGTGGTATCATGTACGGTTTAGATGTAATCCAGGAATTTAATTTGCGTTCAGGTAAGTTCGGAAAGGTATTTCTGGGCCAAGAAATTGATACTCTCTTGTATGCGAATTAGGAAAGGAAATGCGGGAAGGTAATGTAAAAGGTATTTTCAAGTCATAATAAAATTCTCTTGAAGGTATTTTGCGGTTTTTCACTGTAGATTGTACTTTTGTTCTTTGATGAAAATGGATTTTCTGTGGAATGTCGAATTTAATTTGTATTTCGTAATTAATAATAATTTCTGTAACGCAATTTCAGTTGAGATTCCTTCAGAAAATGATTTGTGGGTTTTAATTGGCATATTGGATCTCTTTTTTTTATAAATTTCGATTCATATCGTATTTCAAAATTTGTACATAGGTTTTTACTATATAAAAAAGTATTTATTTAGTTCTTATATGAAATTCTCAGTGCGTGCGTTATACTTACGATTAGTTTTTTCAACAAGTTTTTAATGCCTTCCAGGAAAAATCATATTTTGCAATCAAGAAGCAACCAGATTATCTCCATCCCTCCAGAAACCCTTCTAACAATGCAGGTCCCCCAACCGTCTTAGTCTGGTCGATGCACTGTCCAATCCCAGGAGTCCCATCAATATATCTAGTGAACGCTCATACCAAAAATTAGACAACAAACTGCCGCAAGTGTTAATTATGCACTTGACAGATGGTATTAGTCCATAAATTACAGAAATGACAGTATAAATGGGCGTGAGCCGCATAAAGCCTCCAAACACGGCATCAGAGTCCAGAAGGGAGTCCTGGATTCTCGAGCTATTGGAAGAGAACGGGTTTGGGTGGCGACTTTCGCATATAAACGTCGGGACTATTTTTCCGGAAAATGATTTAATGGCCACACGGTCCATTTCACTTCAGCTTAACGGTGTGGTCATTTCTCCTGGTTGTATCCATTGACTACTATTCCCCGCGACTTTCGATACCGACAACCATTTGCCTGGAATTTTTCCATGACCTCTACGAGATTCAAAGATAACAGTCCTGGACGCAATGGACTGCTGTGTCGGAATCCACCGTATGGCCTAGTCGGGGGATTAGCCCCTCACTCGGAAACACGTATATCCACGTCGTAGCAGTTAAATGGCAATCGTGTGTTTATTTGACCAGCAAATAATTGCCCGGGTTTTGGACCGATGTAATGTCGTCGTTGTTGCAAATGTGCTCCTAAACGCACTTGACAGAGGTGAAAAATCGCACTAGAATTTAGGTGTAGTTTTGCGTAAATAAGGGTTAAGAGAACTACTTTTGCTGGTGACCCATGTGGTGGGGCATACAAAGAATGATGCAATGGTGGCAGAATAGAATGGGAAAATTTTGTTACTACGAAACATAAATTGTATTTAACATGACCACATGAATTAGATGGTTTTGCGCGTCTCCCAGTGCTAGAATGCATTATTATAGCATGGGTTTCATTTTGCAGCTCTTTTAAATATTTATAAAACCGAGCTGGCTGACCCACCTGAGCTGACGACTAGTGAAAACAGAACAAACAGACCGTGGCATAGAAAAGGTGCCAGATCTTGGTAAGCTATGTTTAAAAAGAATTCGCGATGCAAACCCATTTTTAGTAAAATGCTAAGGAAACTCTGGGACCCGGATAAATTGCTTGAAAAGGTTAGGTTGCATTCCTGCCGCCGCCGACTACCTTTCTTCGAGTTTTTCAATTATGCAAACATCGCAGTAAATAATTGCTTCTGTCAGTTGAAGGGAGTTACCTACGGAAGGGGGAAAAACGAAATTAAAAAAGTTTACCTAGTAAAAAGATAAAAAAAAAACGTGGAACTGAGGATGCTGGTGTTCTCGTAATATTCGAGGTCTCTCGAGCATTTTTAATGGGACGCCGCTTGTTTACTGAGGCACCTGCCCGAGTAGTAGAAAAAGCTATGCACGGGTAGTTTTAGTATGGAAATAGGTACAACTAAAAAAAAAATTTATTCTCACCTCGTATGAGAACTAAAAATTTCATAATATGAAGATATCTCCTTCAAACGTGGGAAGATCCAGTGACGACGGTCTTGTTAAGAAATGCGGAAGTTCTGTCCTCAGAATTAATTTAAACAATTACGAAAACATTAAATTACAATTTTATTTATATACATTAAAATATGCCGTGTTAGAATTATATTTGGAACGAATACGTTTGTGGTTGAATCCTAAACTTGAATTAAAATATATTGAAATTAAATTGAAACAAACTTTCATTAGTAGAGTAAAAATGTTTATAAGGAAACAGGAAAATTAGTACAAAAAAGTGTTTTTTATTTAAACTTTGATATGGCCTCTGGTTTCTTAGAAATTCTTTATGCGTTTGGGGTTAAATTAGAATGGGTTGCTATTTCCGTATAATAAATTATCTATGTATTTCCTTATTTAAATAATTATATGACTTACTAATAGGTAATTTAAAAAAGTGGAAAATCCAATATTGTAATATCTGCTGTTAAAAAATCTGTTTTTATTGAACCAATGATTAAGTAATCCAATTAGAACACACAAAATTTCCAAAATGCTTTTAATATTTAATTGCATAATTTTTATAATCCATCTCAAGGCACAGGTTTTCATTATACAGTAATTAACTTTTAATACTAATTAAGATTTTAATTTCTTTCATGAAGAGAATAAAATTGTGTAATTGAAAAATTCCAACTGATTTTTAAATGAGCAAAAAACAAAAAAAAACATCGTTTAGAGAAGAACTGAATAAAAATTTAAGGTACCCATAAAATTACAAGGCGACATCTTGTTCCCACGAATGAAAATTTTACAATTGTTTTTCGTTCTACGGAAAAACAAAGCTGCTAATTAGCAGGTAGAAAGCTTAAAATAATTTTCAATTAAACCTGAATTAGCCGTGAAAACTTGCCGATTTAATGACGAAGCAAAAAATCCAAGCACCTTCCGGACTATTTACAAGTCTCATACTAGTCTAGAGATGTTGCATTTAAGAATGTTATAGCATCTGATCAAATAGTAAACTTAATGAAGCAATGCAGAGTAGATCGCTCACTTTTCTTCATCTTCTCGAAGTGTACTGAACGTGTTAAGTAATAGTATGAAAGAAGTTCTCATTTCTGTTATCGTTTTTGTGGTTTTATTCGGTAATAGAAGAACTTGTTTTAATCGTGCGTAGAAATAAAATTTAAAATTCTTATTTCTCAGATTTCACTCGTATAGTTGCACGAGATGAATTAGAATGTACTCCATATCGTAATACAACAATCTTGGAGAAATTCCTAGCGCGGAATGGTACTAATACAAGGAGTGTGAAGTACTATCTTTTCACACGTAAGAACCCAAAGTGCTTTCAAGAATTAAAGTCGAAAGATATTGGACGCCTGAAACTTTCTAATTTTTCACCTTATTGGCCGACAAGGTTTGTCTTTACACTATTTCAGTTTACATTTAATCTAAGACGAGACACCTTCGTCTGTTCCCCCCCATATCCCCTTCAGGATAATAATCCATGGCTGGAGAAACAACGTGTACTCTAACTTGAATGGTCTCATAACAGATGCTTACCTAAAGAAGGGTAACTTTAACGTAATAGTCGTCGACTGGAGCAGCATGGCTTTAAACATTAGTTTCTACAAAACCACAAAGCTCATGGACGAAGTGGGACAGAACTTGGCAGATTTTGCAATGTTCTTGCATACAGCCGCAGGGATCTCATATAACAATATTTACTTGATTGGACACAACCTTGGTGTTTACGTAGCTGGAAATGCCGGAATACGATCCCGGATGAAGTTTAACACAATTTTTGCTTTAGATCCAGCTGAGGCAAACTATGGAATGGTGAGGACTGCAAGTACCTTGTTCGGTGCTAAGTATGTGGAATCAATCCATACCGATATGGGACTGCTGGGAATTAATTACTCCATTGGACATGCATCGTTCTTTCCCAATTATGGAAACAGTCAGAAAGGATGTAGTATTTATAATTTGTGTTCCCATTCGAGGGCTTATGAATATTTTGCCGAGTCAATTAACAGTGATCTTGGTTTCTGGGGAGCGCAGTGTGGCGGTATGGAAGAAATCTATGAAAAAAAGTGTAAGCCACAGGGTAGAAAGCAACTTATGGGTGGTGATCCAGCCACTAAGAAACATGGATTCTTTTACTTGCCCACAAATAGTGAACCACCTTTTTCAAAAGGGCTTAGAGTGTGCTAGAAAAATTTGTAACTTAAAAAAAAACATTTTAAGGGTAATAAATTAAAATCATATAATGAATGCTTCTTTTCGGGATGTTTTTAAAATTGAGCTTATAACTTTAAAAGTGTAATAAATCACATAAATCGATATAGCGTTTATCTTGAAGTTAGAAAAAAACAAGTTTACTATTGCCAACGAAAACTAATTCAAAACTATTTACCTTACAAAAAAGAGAATGTTTTAAATGAGTCGTAAAATTACAAATTAATTAGATAGGGGTCTGCAATTTCGCCAATGGTCGGACGGTATAAAACTTTAGCTTTCCACGTAAACTAGGCAAAAAAGGGGGCTCAAAATCTAGCCTAGAAAAACTTTTCCGGCGATCCTGCATTGCGGATGGTAATAATTCTCTCATTAAAGCCAACAGGCGGACTCGCCGTAAGTTTCGAGAATACCTAAGCTTATACAACACGCCCATGTAAAATCCTGGTACAAACCCGGCATCCCGGCAGCTCCGGCTGAATTGTGCGTTTACGTAACCGCCGCATATCGACCGGGTTAATTGGTTTCCTAAGAGAAACCCGGCCGCAGGCATTTTGTGGTTCTGAGTTATCACCCGGTTTTTGCATCAAATTCCAGTGATTAACTCCCCTTGGAAGCTCGACGAGTTTTAGACGAGATAAAGATGAAAAAAAAACACCATTACATGAAAAGGGGCAAAATTGAAAATCACTTCGCAAAACCAAAAGTCGGACGACACTTAAAATAGGGGCCCCAATCAGGCGCGCCATTTTCGACCATACCGAGTTAAATACAAATTAGGGACCAAATGAATGACTCGAAATTCAAATTCTATTGCCCGTCCTGCAAATGTAATTGACAATTTCGCCAGGGAATTCTTCGGGAACTAATTTTCTGTAATGACTTGCCATAAACTGGGCAAAAGACAGTTAAACTGGAAATTTTCAAGGATAAGCGCCGCAGGATAGATGTCCCGTAGGAGGCGGGTAAACTTCTTGCTAAACGAAATGGTGCACTTAATTAAATGGTCTCCTAAGTTCTCCCTTTTGTAAAACTTTTTATCTGCAATCAAACTAATCGAGGAGAATTGAACTCTTTAAGTACTTTTGGACAGTAGACGGTCGATGCGGTTACAATGAGCACCGAAAATAGAGCAGCCTTAAGTGAGGCAAACTTCGTCTTAAAACGATCTTGAATTTATGCCCACAACTAAAAAAATCAAACAAAACTATACGACGGTTATGTCTAGAGTTTACAGACAATTGTTCAGTTAAGTGGACATAAATTTTCCATTAAGATTTCATCTGAATATTCAGGATTTTGTGTATTTTAATTAGAGGCATCGTACCCACAAAATTACATGGAAATTGTCTCTATAAAATTCATTCCAAAAATTAAAATTAAAATTTTTGGATTGCTAGAACTTTCAAGAAATAATTACAGAAGCATGTGGTTCAAAACTTATTGTTCCAGATTTTAGAAATAAAAATTTTTATTGTATCAAAATGGGCTGAGTTTGTGGAACTTGTATACAGTTTAAAAACAGTAGATTAAAAATAAATAAATCAACCACTAAAATCATTTGTATAATTCAAAATGAAGATTTTGTGTGTTAATTACTGCATCCTCCCAACTGTAGATTTAAATGAAACATTTAAAATAGAACTTACTAATTAAGCGTTTCATATTTCAACCCCGACAATGGTGCGTCAACAAAACCATTAATTTAGCTCGAAACATGGGAATCTTCATCTTTTGAGAAGATTAAATCGATCCCCTTTCTGCCAGCATCCATTCTGTACCATTTTGAAGCATTAGCAATAGCTAAACATCTTTTGGGCAGCAGATGGAAATCACTTTAATGGGGACAGTGTTGGTACCATTGCAACTACCAAGGGGTGTGACTAGAATATTTTTATTTGTACTCCGCCTGATTTTCGCCCTTAGAAAACCCATCCCATCTACACAACTTGAAAGGACCTCTTTTTCTAGAAAGCAAAAGACAATTAATAATTAGAATTCTAGTCACAGACACGGTGAAATTATTTTTTGGCTTGGAAAAATTACCGGGCAAACGAACTACAGATGAATTCAGGAAAAACACTTTTCGGGGAAAAGCGCTCATTAAAGGTATTACGTGAGTTATTATTAATCGTCGCTTCATTTCGCAGCCTTTGTCTTCGTGGTATTAAGAGGAAATCCAGCAAGAAGAAGAAGACTATAGCATGCTTTGGTACCAGAGCAACGTGTCATTACTTGCATCAATTCGCTAGCTGAGAAAGCTATTTCAAGAATACGAGCCCTGCATTGGGGATGGGTTCATTTCACGAATGAGACTAGCACGTTGCGAATAGAAATTGTTGGCAGATGACTTATTTTGACCTATTTTATGTCGACTGGTGGTGTGTACAGAATACAGGACATACTTCGAATGTGTGTGAGAGAGAGAGACAGAGAGACAGAGATTGGCAGGATAATAAAGAAAATAGGAAAATGGGATGGTATTTGAGGGCTTCAATTTAGGTTTAGATTTTTCTAACTATTTGTAGAACATTTTTTAATTTTTTGATATGCATAGGTACAACATTAAGTAGAGTTCGACATTCCAACATTGTGTTGGACGGATTTTGGCAAATGAGATATCAAAATTGTCATTTTGACCATTGTAATGAAACAAAATTGGCCAAAATTTATCTTAAAACAAAATGAGATCCTACTGACTAATCTTAAAAATTGAAAGTTACTTCCAACTTTATTCTCAACGAACTTTCTGATCTATTCAAAATACAATTTTATACATAGAATGAACATTCTATCCCCTTGAGAATGATTGCTTACTGCAACGGAAAGCATCACGTATCTACAAACGACAAAGACTTTCACAATATTTTCAATAATTGCAAACACAAAAAGAAAATGATCAAAATCGGTGAACAGAAGTCCTGCTAAAAAGATCAAAGTCGTCACAAAACGGAAAACAATATTCTGCCGGAACAATTGCATACCATGCGGTTCGATGGCGTTCAAGATTGTTTCGAGCAGGAAGTAATTACGTTTCCACCCACCCCTTCTAGCAAAAATGCATTGTACTGCATTTTAACCTATTAACGAAAACGAGAAGAAAAGTCGTCATCGTAAACGCGACTTGAATTGTTGCTGACGGTATCGTTCTAAGGATCTGATATCGAAATTATACCAGAAGTTCTATTTTTACCCCAACTATATCGTCCAACGAAAGATGATTGCTCCGTACCTTCAAGGTGCATATATAGCATACATCTATACATGAAATGGGATGCAGTCTAGCATCCTCATCTCCGTACCTTTGGTACCTTCTGAGCATTTTATATTTTGTTCCTGTCGGAGACCCTCAAATGACAAATGCCATTTGTCGTGCAGTTCTCCCGGGGCACCTTCCTTAAGGATTGGTCCACTCCGGGACAAGTCAGCTAAGAAGGAAAATATTGAGATAAATCTTGTTGCGTCTAGACAATATCATTAGTCAGCTCCAATTGCTCTGTAGGAATTTTCTGCTTTTTCTTCGGCACAACAAGCGCCTGGACAACAGGACTCATGCTGACTCCTGAGGGAATTACAAAGTTGAACTCATGAAACGTTATTGGCTTTTACACTATCTTTTTTCACTTATACTCTTTATTGTTTCTATAGTTGCTAATAAAACAACAGGTTATCTGATGTTAATACCCCGTTTGTAAAGGAACGATTTTAAAATCAACAAAGGGTCTAAATGCTTTCTTCGAGGGACACTTGAATGTGAAGAAAATTTTTGAAATTTAATTTGTTAAATTAAATATGAGAGCAGAAAGGTGCTTTAAAATTAATATATAAAAAAAAAAAACAAACTTAATTAATTGGATTATGTCGCTTGACCTAGCTTTACCTGAACTTACCCTCTTTAAAACTTGTAATTTATCATAGTCCCAAATTAAGACGAAAAGCTCTGTTTGTGTGCCTAGAACAGAAGACAACTTTATATAGTTATGAGATGTAGTCGTCATAAAGAGAATGATTTAACGTTTTGTAGCATGACCATCTTATATCAATCAAACATGTGATAGCGGCGTTCTCGCGCATTAACAAAAAAACTTTTCTGCGGAGTTCTAGCTAATAGCAGTTAGTTTTGTCTTGACTGCTTTATTGAAACTGTCGGATCGTGTGCTGACGCCGTATAAATCTATCCCAGCAATATCTGCTGGTGTTCTGTGCTCGATGTTCTGGTGTGTTAAGATGATTTAATGATTTCCAATAGTGCCAATATTTGGCTTTGAAATGAAAATGAGCATTCGACGAAGTTCTTCGCGGTCTCCGCCCTTTTCATGTTTTGTCAGACAGACTGTTGATGCCTTCTCCTACAATTCTGTCACCGTACTCATTTTATCTAGGAATTGACGTAACTATTCCTTAGTCCTTTTTTAGATGACTAAAAATTCAAGGACTAGATCGGTTGTCGTTTGAGTTGTCGTTGGTATGTACGCGAAGGATTAAGGGTGGATAATCTTAAGGGGAAAAAATCGAATTTGGCTTTTACCACCCCCGTTTTCAAGACAGGGACCATAAATCATTGTGGGCCCAATAACGTGCATCCATTAAGAATTGCTCAGCGAAATTTCCTTGCGTATTGCGGTCTGGTCTGAACCAATATCGAAATTCATCACCTGTTGTAAGGGACATAAATCAAAACAGAAAAATCCGATGATCTCTGCATATTGAACAGATGCTGAGCTCCTGTTTAAGGCAACATAAGAAAATATAAAGAAACTTCCAGGAATTTATTGGGAGCATCTTTTCATAAGATTGCATTTAAATATTTTTACGTTTTTTGGATACCTTAAAGTAGTAAGAAAATTTAAGACTTCCACTTTTAATAGAAATTCAGAAGCGTATCAATCTCCTGAGCTAATCAGAAACCAAAAAATTATGTTTACTAATTTATTTTTCAATCCGTGCACACAATTGATAAAAAAACGTTTACAATCTTTGAATATTTCTGAGCAATTTGTTTTGTAAATAACATGCAAAAAAATTCTAGCTCTAAATTCAAGCATATAAAGTAAAAAACGTTCTTAGCGATAGCAAGCAATTACTTTTGATCGGCCGTGCGCCTTAAGGAGATTCGCAGCATCTTACAATGTGTGAAAATCATAGCATTAAGTGTTTGTGTATCCAGCCAGATGAAGTGCACTTCTGCTTCCAGCCTTTTATCAATTTCTCCGGCAGACAAGTAAAGATGTTGATTTTCTGCAAGGTAAACACAGAACTGAGATTGAACTGAAAGAAGAGCCGTGTCTGATCCAACAGCCGTTGCAATTCTTGTGAGAAAAGAACCCATCCCTAAGGATGACTCCGGGGCGTGCTGGTTGTACACTTTGGATTCCATGTTTATAGAAAGTATTTTAAATATTTCTAAAGACTTTCTAGTCCAAACTCTGTGCCACCATCTGGCGAATATATTTTTTTTTTGCATTCTTCGCCGTTAAAAGACGCCTTCATCAGCAGCCTGTACCGCCGCGAAATGGTGGTCGAATAGTAGCGAAGTCAGAGAAGGAGCATCCTAAGGAACTGGAAGCTGGAGCTTCTTCTGCCAGGGCGTATTCTGTATTATTCAAAATCCTTTGAAATTGACTGCTAATTCAAGTATTTAGGGCCATTCTGAAAGGAAAAGAAATAATTGCGGAAAGGATTTACCCTGCTCGGATACTTCTCCGATCCGCCAGATAAACATCTCAGACGAAATTAAACTTGAGGGATTAGGAGGAGAACGAGAGTTCTAAGTAATTAGGTTTTAATCCCCCACTGGCTGCTAGAGGAGCTAGTCGGCAAGAAGTGCAAATTTCTCTGCCTTTGAGGTAACTTACGAGTGTTTGGACGGTTTTTCCAGTTGTTTTCGTTTCCTTTTATGTTACCCAAACCATCCGAATGATGATACAGTCGTTGTTGTTGTTCGGTAATTATTTCTTCTATTTTTTATTCGTTTTATTTTTGTGATGAAAAGTTTCCTTAGTTTCCCCACTTTTGAACTGCTTAAGAAGTGAGATGAGATTACTATGGAAACGTCCACCGATAAGGATAAGGAGTTCATAAGTCATGTCCATTTCTCAAGGATGTTTTCTTTACGGTCGTCTTACGTTCAGACTTTTTTAATTTGTATTAAAATCTTTAAGAATATTTTTTTTTGTATAATGATGAAAAATTCTAAGGTTTTTTTTTCTTTGCATAGAAGTTTATATTCCGAAATAATTTTTTTTAATTTTCAAGTCCTGAACTTGAATAGTGTCTATGAAGGTTCTTTACTTAGGCCTTTACATTTTCTGCCTTTCCTCAAGTATTAATTTTTGATTTTCATTAGTCTGCATTAAACTCTGAGGTTTTGAACAATATTTTAGCTCATTTTTTTACAATGTCCTTACCGGCATTCGTATAAGTACAATAATTAACAATAAAAAAACAATGTGTCAAAGTACGTATATTTAAATCACGAACATTTTTGATACCTCCTTTTGCGCTAAATCATCATAATTTTTTTTTCACACTATAACACTATACTTCAAAACCATAGGCTCTATAGAGCTTTATATTAAATAATACTCGACAAATTTGTAACTTTTTTGGGAAAAGGTCGAGACTAGCAATTCTAAAAAATGCTATACAAATTTCCATAATATGAAATTCAGAGACATTCATTAAATTTCAAATAGTTTTTAAACTAATCTTAAATTTGACTTTAAAAATTCAGCCGTTAGAGCTAAATTAAATTGAATAGACCTCATACATAGCCCGCAAAAGAACTAGAAAATAAATAATGAGACATTGAACACTATGAAGACAAAGTAAAATTACCCAAATCTGAATAAATTGATACCTGCACTTGGGGTGATCCTATAGAAGACACCACCCTGTGCGACTTCCAATTAACCCCTAAATTTCCTAACATGCGCAGACACCAGCTTTCCAAAAACCACCCTTTTTATCCTGTCTATCCCTGATTTTCCCCCGAAAAGTGTCCACAACGAAAATCTGTCCCGGGCACAACAGCACGTGCTTTTGACTTCTTCCCTATTTCACTACACCACCGTCGAAGAAGGCATGCCAGCGATAAGGTCCAAAGGAGGCCGTAAACCCAAGTGGGCTATATGCAAATTGGTTTTTACGCCTCATCGGAGAACGTAACTATGATTGGATTTGATGACGCCGATGATGACGGAAAATTGGACCGCATTAAAAGGAATAGTTTTGCGATGCCGGAGGACGCGACTGGAATACGAGGAGGATTTTTTTTTTTTTTTGAAAAAATCAGTCGGTACCATCCTGCATATGGGCACAATTCGGATAGTAAGGAGAATTCTCAAAGAAATTGGGATGATGATGATTTCTTGGGGCGTTCATAAAATTTAATTTTGTTAGAAAAGGTCTCCTTTTCATCCCGCGTAAATAAGATGGCAATTACCGTAACTCAGAGGGCGATGTTAATTTTGCTAACTTGTACCTAATCAGGTGTAATGAAGAGTTCACGGAAATTACTGCCTAATTCTTCCTCCGTTGATGAAGAGATTTGAGATGGGAAAAGGTTCGTTTTTTGGGGTTTGAGTTTTACCTGTGCTACGTGAGAGGCCACCTAGTGAAAGCGGTACTACCACCAAAAAGGACTGATTCTCGTTCGAGAAGTCGAAGTCCCGTGCGCACTTACTTAGGGCTGTTGAGATTACGAGACAATTAACATTAATTAAGAGAAAGGTAAGAATAACGGACTCCGGTGTAGAGCTTTGTTTGCGAAATGTAATTAAATTAGAACTGGTGTACCGTTCTCCCCACTTCTCTAGGAGCCGGTGATTGCAACAATCTTCGCATAATAAAGTGTTATTATCCAACCTTTCGCCGAAAGGGCTGCTCGTTCATTTTGTAGAACAAGACTGAGGATTATTTTGTAAATGATTGTAATACGTCTGAAGACAAGTTAGACTTCAGGGGAACGTTAATCCAAAGGTGCTACATTCCTTATCGTCAATTGATTTCAGTTGTAAATTTAGAACAAAAGTAGCCGTATTCAAAAATTTCATATTTCTAAATGTTGTTAAATATTTTACTACTTTTTTCTCTTAAGTCTACATTTCTGTCCGGTTCAGTCGAAACAACAGGGGGAACACTTTCTATTAAAAAATTTATCCATCACATCGATCCGACCAGGAGACTATGAGTAGACTTGCACTATCAGATAAAATATTCAAATCAACATCGAATTTCATTTTTGTCTTTTTTTTTTTTTCGCTCAAAAGTTCTATTATTTTTTTTTATTTTTCTCATGATTCACCCCCATCATTGGTGTATCCCGTCCAAAGTTTGTCTTTCTACCCCCGGATCCATCCTTGGGATCCATTCTGGATCGAAGCTATCCGTGCGAAGTGGTTTTTGCTCCTATCGGCCCGGATACAGAGATGAAGTTTTATTAAGTGAGCAGACTATTTGTAGATTTGCATGTAAAGTGCTCTATGCTGTTCTTCTTCCGAGTAGTAGCTAAAAGTGGTTGAAGCCACCACCATCATCCAATACCATTTGCTGCAAAACATCTAATGTAGACTAGAGACGACGTGTTTTAACTTTCGGGAATGGGAATCGACAGGGGACCACCAGGCCAGGGCTTATTTAACTGAGGAAGTTTCTCGACTAAACGGAAGGATGGAAAATCGGTGAGATGTTTATAGCTGATGATAGTACCAATAGATAACGATATAGCTATGCATTTTTCGTTAACTGGTGTAAATAGACGATTTTAAGAAAACGACAGCGATATGGTAGCATGCAAGCAAATTAAATATTCATAGGTGCTGTTTTTTTTTGGTATAACATTTAGGTAATAAAATATAAATGGAAAATTGTATATCTGTTTTTTCTTAAGTCAATTTTTTGTCTCGAAATGCTAATCCAGTTTTGCTGAAAAATCTTTTTGAAATTTCACATCTTGGGTTAAGGGTGAATATAAAAAATCATGTGCAAATAAATGTCCAAATGTCCAAAATAATGATTAATTTTAAATAAAGAGTGAAAATTAAAATAATGACCAATTTAATTATCGTTGTGTCTCATAAACAGGAGGGAATTATTATCGTATAGAAAAGCTCCGCTCCCCGGGACAATAACTGGGTTCCTTCGACGGACCCCCAATTGCATTCGTGTGACATTATTTACCACCTTTTTTGCATAATGGTAAAGTGGAGGAAAACTTGCATTGTCGACTATTTATGGGTCCGACAGTGGAGTTTTTTATTGCACGCCTTCTGCCTAATCTTTTATGCATTGCAGCCATTACGTAGTCGCGGCAGAGTGCACTTCAGTCGTAGGGTCTCGGGAAGCCCCTGGATCCGGGGTGAAAGGTCCGCGGTCTGGAGCAGTACGGGACAGGCTATCCGGACGAGGAACCGTCTGGGACGGGTTGCGCTGCCACTACGGCCGGTGCCGTGACTTGAAGTGAATAAAGGCAAACTATCACGGCCATAAATGAACTTTGCGGGTGGCATTGTTTTTCGGCCTGAAATATATTGACCAGCTGGACCTTACTAATTGTCCTGGAAATTGTGCTGCGAAGGAAATTTGTCCTGCACTTGGTTGGATAGATCTGCACTGCACTGAAAGCACGGCACGACGTGCTGTGAGACTGGCGCGGTGCGGTGCAAACCTACTCGGGTGCTGTAAATTTCAAGTACACTATGCCCTGTTCTTTGGCCATTGATTTACATTGAATTAGGCGAACTGGACGTTTCATAGGTTCCTTTAAAATTCGATTAAGATATGCAATCTGATTTCGAATTTGTAATGAAAATTTAATCCAAAAATTGTTTTCCACGAATGCCACGCTGAAACGTCGTTTGCATTTCTCTTTAAATGAACTTAATGATTTGATTCAACTCGTTTTGGCTCGATTTATTACGACTCCTTTCAAAGGAATTCTTAAAATTTAAAGGAAAGTAATTCATTTTAATCACCTGACACGTTCTGATATATTTCCACACAGTAAACATAATTTATTTTTAAAAAAAACTATCCCATAATTCTTTATTCCTGTGAAATTTTATTTAGAGTGTAATAAATTCCAAACCATTTTACCTAAAAATGCCTTAATTGAGCCATAAAGAAATTTCCCCCTCAATGAAAAGGAGACAAAAAATTATAGCACCACAAGGAAAGGGCAAGAAGTAGACCAGCACAGGAGATATAAGTCAATCCTTCACGACAGGAATCCCTAAAATGTGATTATATCGATAAAATGAATCTCCAAAGTTTTTCCTTTTTATCGCTCTAGAGAGCTCTTCCCGGTCTGGTGATGGTGGGTGTAAGAAAAAGGAGCTACCGTGCAATCATACCCCCTAAGAGCACACTTTTGGCCGAGATATCTACCCTTACAATGGAAATGGATAAATGTATTATTGGTTAGGATTACTGGTGGGATTTTCTGCCCAGTTCTTACCTATTTTCCCTTTATTTTTTTTTTTCATCTCAACTCCGTCTATTTAGTTGATTGATGGAGACCACTGTCATCGTTTAGTACATAAAGGTTATCGAAATGGGTTACTATCGTTGGGATTGCTTCAGATTGGATTGTTTGTCATCCTTTTCGAAAGAAGGTTTCTCTCAATATTTGAAGTTTATTGAGAAGGACTTTAGGTGGACACAGTATCATGCACTTTTACTGTCCGATCTTATTTGTGGCCTTCCCACAAAAATACTTTTTGATTAAAATAAAATATAAAAAGTAAATAAATGGAAGTTAGTTTCACTTCAATAAAATGAAAGATTCCCTCGAGATGGTTTTCTGGCAGGTAATTTCCAAAATGGTCAGTGCGAAGAAAAAAAAACCCCTTTCACGTTGTCTGGATCTCTTATGTACACCTGAGTATAATCGGAAATGATTTTATGTCGACTACGTGCTCTTTTGTGGCCAATGACCACTATGCTTAAATATTTCAACAGGACCTTTCAATCGAAAGGGAAATTCCTGGCAAATTGAAAGTGGTCGTGCCCTTTATAGTCTCCATGTTGGAGATTCTATAGATGAACAACCAGAATAAAAATCTGCTGAATATCCAGGGGTAAAAGCGGCATTTTCCGCAAGAAAAAAGAAGATATATACGAGTATGTTGAAAGAAGGGCTACAAAAAAAAATGGGTTTAAAACTTAAACAATCGATTGCTGAAGCAGTTCATCTCCGTCCACTTCGGAATTGCAGTCACGTTTTCAATTTCTAAAGGCAGGATAGGAAAACGCAGCACTTCTTTTTCTTAGCTGAAAGAAAAAGGCGGACGAGACCCGTCGAAGACCCCCGAAGGTCTCCTTTCTTAGGTAGCATATGTTACCCACTGCCAGCACGTGTAAAAGCGCCTTCAATGAAATAAATGACTTTAAGAGGAATTTTTGATCAGTCACATCTGGGGTACAAGTGAAAGCGTTTTTCCAGCATCCACAAACCACCCGAATCTTAAGCCGAGCCCTGCCCCCGGTCCTGGCACTCAATTTGAATATGCTTGGGACAATTCCTTTCGAACGTATAATACGCTTTTTTTCTCTACGGATGACTTCGTATTTTTTTTTCTATTCCTATTTTTATTTTAACCCCGTCCGCGTGATTCCTATCGCCTGCTAGGGGGTGCAGAAGGGGCACGGTATGGACGATGAACTCAAATAGCTGAGAATTGTCGATCGCAATAAATTCATGCAAATACACTAGGGCGTGCACCAACTGGGACTCCTTTAGCGACTCCTGCGGGCTGTTTCGTGTTTATAACTCTCTGAATCCGCGCCGAAGATTGGCGGAGTGTTGCTTCGCGAATTTCGCGGAGGTAGTTGTCTTCGAGAGCAATATACACAGTATTGTTTTTATAAAAATTTATATATTCTGGTGAATCTGCGGAGAGCAGTGTTATTGAACTCGGGTTTGCATAGGGTGCTTTTCAAATATGTCGTATGAGCCACAATTGCAATGGAGAAATCAAAATAACTTTGGCAAATCGAGAAAAACAGCTCTGGGAAATTGTAATAAAAAAAAAAACACACACACACGTACTGTCGAAAATTGAAATCCTGATTTTTGAAAAAGGGACGAATAGCATTCTTTATATAAAAAAAAATAAGGAATTTTTTTATTAAAAAATATCTTTTGTTTTAAAAATATTACTAACGCACAAAATAAAATAAAATCCTTATCACCCTATTTATAATAGAAACTTTTCAAGTTATCCTATTTTATTTTTTTTTTTGAAACTGAAGGACACCAGGAATCACAGATCGCAAATACCCTACAACTCACAAGCCTAATCCCTTTTGGGGCTGAAGATTATATCAGCTTGTGGTGAAATATGGCACCAAAGGAGCTCAAGGCCGGCGCACATATTTCTCCCGGAATCGTTTGATTTATTCTCTCGGCTGAAAGTTGTTTCGCTTCTTCAAAAATTTAAATCTTGAATTATGGTGGGCGTGAAAAAATCTGTGTCCCAGCCACATACACAAGTGGTCCTGGGGATCTGCGACTACCCGGGGTATACACCCTAGGTTCTAACTAAATTTCCGTCTTTAGCCTCGGTACGTTTCAGGGTGCTCCCGCTGGGATTTGCACTTATACGGATCGTATCAACGGGAAGGATTTCAACACTTCCCTGTGATTGCCGACACCCGACATAGAGTTCTAGAATCTGATAATTTGGACCATCTGCTAGTGTTCCAGAAAGAGCTAGTCGTTGGTCCCACAGCAACTTGCCGAGACGACGAGGACGATGGGCACGACTAAATAATTTCCCGGACGGGATCTCTGTATGCACATTTCAGCATGGAAATAAGACAATTTTAAGCAGAACAAAACTAGCTTCTTGTCTAGGACCAAGACTAAGATTCGGGCGACGGGTGGGGAGGTTAGCCAGGACCAAGTTGGTTGACTTGGCGAAATTAGAAGACGAATCCAACTGAGGCGTACGTGTAGTGTATCCGCCGTGGCTGGCAACTTTGTTGATTTTACGCTTCTGTTATCCCGGAGCCCGGGCTATTTGCCCTTGTATATTTTAGAGCCCGGCAACTCTAATGGTTATACTCCCGGCGTTGATTTCATTTCCCGGGAAGATAGAATACAACTTCCCGGTTTTGAGGCTCTGCGTAAACTTATGAGAAAACACCCCGGGTAGATTTTTATTTTCCCATTGCCCGCCATCACTGCCCGTCGCGTCATATGGAACTTATTTGGACGGATGCACGTGCACAATCCTAGAATCTGAATTTTCAAAATTACTCTATTAAATTTGACATGGCGATGCAACAGGAATCCACAACCGAGGAAGTTTCATTTCCCTATATGAGAAACTTTTGCGTTATGCTTCTACTGTGGCAATTGTTGCCGTCCACAGGCTCATTTTCTAGTCTTTATATCTACAATAAAATGCGCCATAGTTGTCGTCATAGCCGGATGGAAAATCAGAGGAGTGCTTTTAATATCAGCACTTTGTGTGCCCTACTATGAAAGGTAACCACGTAGACTAGCGTTAAGCTAATATCATTAAAATGTTCCCATTTTATCCTAGAGGCTTCATTTGTAGTTTCAGTTGACCTGGTTAGGATTGTATGCAAAGTTTTATAAAATAGGACACTTTTAAGAGAATAATCGGAACTTTTATGATTATTGGAAGCAATTAGTGAAAACAATGTGGGAAAGTTTTAATTTTATAAAGTATTGTAACCCTTTGATATACGTAAAAAGGGAGCCTATAATGATTTTTTTTTTTACTAAAATTACTTATTTTGCAAACATAAAGCAGGCATTTTGTTACATTGAAGTATTTATTCTTAGTTCGACATGTGTACCCTTTAAAAATACATAGTAAATTTAATTTGTTCCAAGATATACGCACCAGTTCGGATACATGACCATTTCTTATATTTAAATCCGCCTATTACAATTGGACCAAATAGACAGTACAAGCCCTTAAATCATGAACACCTGTTTCCTGCTTAACACTTGTATTTGCCCTAAATATACGCACCTGTCCCACATCCAGGTAAGCTGTTGATATATTGCAACTGGACATCACAAATCTTCCTCCTTCCTCAAGTACAGTGCGTGTGTCCAACAATCTGCATCTTATACACATTGCAGTAGCAGCACAAGTAGTAAGTAGCAGGTCTAATTTCCAAGGGGCGAGCTTTGTTTTATTTAAGGGCCGCGGGCATTCATATGTATATATCATTCCCTTCGGTAGTAACGTCACCGAGGGTTCCATAAAATTAACCCCTACCACTTTAATTGCATGGGAGAATGAAGTGCTTATAACGCGGTACAGCGCGTTCTGCCGTTAAAGGGCCGCGTAAATCCACTCTCGTAAATATAGTCGCCAATTGCAACAGTTCGCCCCGGCAACGAGCCTATAGTGTGCTCAGCGGCCATAAAGCAATTATTAAAATGAGCGAATAAAAAACATAAAAAAGCATTACTTGCATTATGTTGTCGTTTTGTAGGATTTTTGTCGAGCGCACTATGGGGCCAAACGAGATGATGAATTACTTTCAGAAGTCAGGCGAGGTCTTTCAGCTCGACGGACCTTTAAAAAGGTGGTAATATGACCCTTGGAGCCACAGAAGGTTGTACAGGGGAGGCAAGCGGCCGGATTTACAAAACCGCCACGGACACAAATGCATTCTCAGGAAATGTGGATTTGAATACTCGCCAGATATGGCGAATAAAAAATGCAAAATTAAAGTGAAATGAGACGAGCGAGTGGACAAATTATCGAGTGTCACGAAACTGTCCATAACCGCAATCGTTACAGGATGAAACCCTTTGTACACGTGGGTATCCTTAGGGTAGATACCCCACTTCCCGATTCCCATAACCCCTTGTCGGACCGTGTGAATCTGGATTCTGGTGCCAATCGGATTACGTGCTCACCGCCAAATTTGTTGACAATATTAAATCATTTAAAGCCATCAAATACCGGGTCGCTTGAATTATTTAATGCCGCGCCACTTTTGTTCAATAAATTTCAACATTCGACCGTAGTGCTCTTGCCTGGTCGACACAGACAACAGCAGTGGTCGTTAAAAAGGCGCTTCATTGTACGTACAATTAGTTAATTGCTAATTTACAACTCTTTTAAGTATTCAGTAAACATCCGGGCCAATTTTATTTGCTCATATTTAAATGTCTCATCTAATAATGAGGATGCAAAATAAAATCTTGTAACAATGGACACAATTAATAACAGCTTACTGAGTTGGTTAGTGTTCTAGTAGTTAAATTGTAGTCTGCTGAAGCATTTCTAATTTTTACTCGCATATGTGGAATATGAATTAATCAACGCCACAACAATTAATTAGATTTGCAATATAATGAAAATTTTGGTGAGACTATTTAAATACAAACGTTTTTGTTTTGTCTGCCTGTTTGCCTTCTATTTTGATGAAATTTGGCATAGTAGTAGCGTTCTAGCAATTTTATTACATTTACTAACCCATTAAAAACGGTCCATGGCGAATTCTACCCCATTTTTCAAATATTTTGGTGCTTTTTTGTAGCACTAAAAAATATTTACTGTAATAAGAACTTTTTTAACAATTAAATTATAAAACTGATTTCTCTGTAGATGCATTAAAACGAACAAAGTAGACTTAATTCAAAATTTTTAAGAATTCTTACCGAATGAAATACAATCCTAACTAGTAAGACTGCCCGTTAGTGGCTCAAGACGTTAATTTAATCTTAAATTCTGTTTTTTTCCTTGCTTGTTTTACTTTTGAAATCACTTTGGACCTAGGAACGAAATATTCACCCTAGAAACGAAATTTTATTCGACGTCAAGATTTGTAAGTTGTAATATTGAAAACATCTTTTTAAAAATGAGATTTGCTTAAGTTGAGTAAGATTTCGTAACAAAATAAAATATAGACATAAGTGACCTTACTATGAAACAAAAGAAATAAGGGAAAAGTTCTACTTTGCTAATTGGGGGTGAAATTTCTCTATAGTAAAAACTTCAGTTGCAATTTCCGAGACCAACTAGGGAACAGTTGTAATAAGTAAAAGTCTACATTTCTAAAAATTTGGTTCGACTTTATTTGCGCATCCGCCGGAAATACAAATTCGGCGTGGAACGTTTGTAGAAATATAAATTACTTAAATGTTAAAAAACTCTATAGAAAAAACGTCCTAAAAACTTAAAATGAACTAAATCTAAATGAGAACATCGTTCGTGGTGTTCACGGCGATCGGAGGTAGATAAATGGCACGTATCTGTGACCGGAGTCGGGCTATTTCGGCATCCTCACGTTCCATTTCCCTAATCATCTGTGAGAATTGGATGAGACCTTCCCGATTCCCAGGGAATCCATGAATTTTTATCACATCCATCTGGATTTGCATCACGAGAGGGAAGACGTGCTGCATCATCAGAATCATCTCCTTTCCCGCAGACGCCTTTGCTTCTGATAGTTTTTTCGAATTGTCCGGCTGATTAACGGTCTTTATTATATCTACAAGTATTGCTTTGGCAGTCTCATTGTTAAAATTGGCGAGATAGGACATCTCGAACGAGTCCTTGTCTAGTTTAAAAGGAAAAATTCTGAAGAGGTAATTGGACCAGGGAGTGGAGCACTTTGTTTATTCCCACAACTGTCAACGAGTTGTCATGTGTGGCCGCTGACATTTTTTTTGTTCTCTCATAATTTCCGCCTATATCCCTACAGTTTGCTGTTGAATATTATTTAAAAAGATTCACAAGGACTTTTCTAAAGTAAGTAAATCAAAATTTAGCGTAAATAAGTAGAAACTCCATATAACCATAGTACCCTCTCTTTGTCAACTATTCAACTAACGGTATTCAACTGAAACGTAAAGGTCTCCACTCGAAAATTGAAATTTAGCTTGTCATAAAGGTCTCCACAGCTGTAGACAGAAGGGACAGACTTTTTTACCTGTGGGGGAGTTTTTTGATTTCGATTACAATTTTTTGTACTTTTGAGTGATTGTGGGCGATAACCAACACTTAATGTGCTGCTCTGATATGCCCCGCTCGACAACTCGTGTTTTACATTGAAGATAAACTGAAAATTTTGAATGGGAAACGATAAAAACGCAAGAAATTCTAAGATCAGGTACCATTTTGACAGAACGACTGACAGCCAACTCAGACGAGGAAGACGGAAGAAAAGTAATCATCGACGGCTAGTTTTGTAAAAAAGGGGAAAACAAATCAGCAAACAGGACATTTAAGGAGATTCATTTCGGACACGTGGGAATAGCAAAAAAATATTTTTCCAATTTCATTAGTCGGTCATCCCGCCACCGTAAAATTCCGTGGGCTCTGTAGTTTCTTGCTCTCGCTTCGACGAAGGGAAGGATATGGATCCTGATGGTCTTACCAACGAACAGACGGAGAAGGTCCTCCAGTTTCAGGATTTGACTGGAATTGAAGATATCAATATATGCAGAGATGTGCTCATCAGGCACCAGTGGGATATGGAGGTAAGTGGGTCAATCCCAGCGGGGGTTTCAGCATACCCAGAGAGTTTCGCAAACAATGAAGTGCTTGTTGCGTACACGACCTAGGGTTGCAATTTATATCGAAAAATGCGCAGTAGTTTCAGTTACGTCTTAGTCGCGCGATCCAAACATCGGTGACTTGTAATTTCTTTCGAATTGGTCCCACCAGAAGAGCCTGTGATATCGTTTTATTCTCCTTCAATTTAAATGTTTGCTTTTAGAACTATTCCTTTGTTTGATCTGTTGACCTGTCTGGCCCATTCCAAATCCCTGCAGACCATTGACCTAAAAGTGGTTCCTCCACAGAAAGGCGCGAAGCATTTTGCTTTGTGAATTATTGTTTTATAGGCACCCTTTCTCAAAATTGTTTAAAGAGCTAATTTAATATTAGTAGCTCTAGCAAAAAAAATGAACGCATTCATTTTATCAGAGAAAGAATTTTCTTCGTCCAGCAAAAATAAAAATCATTAAAACTAAGATGTAAAAATGTGTACTTCCATATTTTAAGAGAGTTATAAAGAAATAAACCTGAGGGAAAAGATAATGCAATCTTAAAGCACCTTATCACAGAAGATAAGACATAAGGGAGCGAATTTTAGGCATTCTACAACGTCTAGTATAAGCATAAATAGCGAAAACTAATTTTTAAAAGATACAAAGCTAGTTGACGAAATCTGAAAGCTTTAACTCAGAACGAAGAATGAGCTGTCTTTTTTGTTTTTCCCTTCCCCTTGAATTAAAAGAAAAGTGAACACAGTGAATCACATTGTTGACGATCTCCTCCCGCTTCCAGGTAGCCATACAGGAACAACTGAACATTCGGGAGGGAAGACCTTCAATGTATGCAGCCGCACCAGACGTACGAGCGCCACAAGTCGTAAACGACAGATTTCTTCAGCATGTGTTTTCCGCCAACATGCCGGGTAGCAGAGGCGGGGGAGGGACGCCCCCGTCTGGATTCACAGGCTTTTTAGGATACTTTGTTAATTATGTGTTTCAATTTTGTTACAGTACCATTTCCTCTATAGTCACAGCTTTTCTAAGTCTATTTAGGAGCGATGAAAGAAGTAAGTCCCCAAAAAGAAGCGAAACTTTTTTTTTTTATTTTGGATTGAATGTTTTACAGTCGTCACCGATCCTCTGGGTGATGTTATGAATTTCATCGAAGCCTACAATGAGAAATATCCTAGACATCCAGTTTTCTATCAGGGAACTTATGCACAAGCACTTAACGATGCCAAACGTGAGCTCCGATTCCTTCTTGTCTATTTACATTCGGATGTATCGAATGTACAGGATGTGAACACGTTCTGTAGCCAAACACTATCGGATCAATCGGTTATTGATTACATTAATCGTAACATGCTATTCTGGGGCTGTGATGTATCGTCACCGGAAGGATACCGTGTGTCACACTCGATAAATGCACGGACGTATCCCATTATGGTGCTGATAGGCCTTAGGGCCAATAAAATGATTGTTATGGGACGACTTGAAGGTGATTGTCCACCTGAAGAGCTGATACGACGCTTACAAATGATTGTAAATGATAATGAAGTCTGGCTGAGCCAGGCTAGATCTGAACGGCTAGAAAGGAGTCTAACACAATCTCTGAGGCAACAGCAAGATGAGGCTTATGAACAATCATTGCGAGCAGATCAGGAGAAGGAGAGGCGAAAACAGGAGGAACGGGAAGAAATGCTTCGTGTACAGCAAGAGGAGGAGAATAGGAGAAAGGCTGAAGAGGCGAAGAAGGAGGTTGGCCAATTAATTTTATATATTTCAATTCTTTACTGTCTTTTGGAAATTATAGGAAATTGCACGACTTAAAGTTGAACTAGCAAACAGTGTGCCTTCAGAACCACCACCAGAAACACCGAATTCAATTTGTGTTGTATTCAAGCTTCCCAGTGGAGCTCGCATTGAAAGACGGTTCCTAAGTACAGACTCTCTAAGTGTAAGTATAAAATGTAAACTGTAAGTTCTCCTTTAATCCTCAATATAATTCCATTCAGGACGTCTACAACTACGTCTTTTGCCATCCGGGATCGCCAGATACATTCGAAATAACAACAAACTTTCCAAAACGCGTCCTCTACACCAAAGATTCATCAACTAGACAGACTCTGGGTGATGTCGGCCTGAGGCATCGTGAAGTGCTGTTTGTCAACGATTTGGATGCGTAGGGGACAATCAAAAAAGTTTCTAATTATTTTTTGTTTATCCTCCACGTTGAAGAAAACAAAAATGCAGCAGTACTAGAGAACTTTTCGTCAGAGAGAGTGAAAAAAAAAGAAAAACAAATTATACTCAGTACTTTCGGATGATTTGATCTTGTTTTTTCTTTTTTTTTTTATTATATTTTTTTTTTGTACAGAAGCTGCTACAATCAGTTGCAGGATTATTTTTTTTTTCGATCTATGTCCTTGTAGTCTGTTGGTTTACGTAAAACATGGAAAATATTTAGTAAACACACAAAAAAAAAAAAAAACATTAAAAAAAAAGGTAAAAAGGGAAGTCGGGAATTTATTTTCGGTTTTTCTTTTAAAAAAAAATGTTTTTTGAAGAAAGAAGAAGTACTGTTTACAAAAGAAAGCAAAATTAAGGTTTAATGAGTCCAATTAAATTACTCTGAGTATTTTTAATCAAAGCGAAATGTGATTTCCTCCCGTTCTTGCATTTTTTTGTCTGTTTACCCCCCTTCCTTAGTTTATTTATCACAAACAATTTAAAAAAGATATGCTTTTGTATCCGAAAGGGATTCTGCAATAAAATAAAACAGTCTGGGAATCTAATCCTCTTTGACTGAAATGTGCGTTTTTTTTTTACTTTGCATAAGAATTTCCTGATTTTGGACGCTTGTTTTCTGAGATAAAATGCAGATAAAGGCGAATTTTGACTACCAAAGAACAATTGAGCCAAGTGATTGTAGTAAACGATTTTTACAATTTACATAATTTTATTATTTTTTACGAACTTCTCTTAATAAAATTACAGATGAAGTCAGTGAAGTCATTTAAAAAAATTTTTCGAGGATAACCATCAAGATATATTTTAAAAATAAATAATTCTTAGTACTGCAGTGGATACAAGATAAAGGGAAGGACAGGATAAAACTAGAGAACAATAATCGATGGATGCAAAACAAAAATATTTGATGGTTTTCCATTCGGTGTTTTTACACTTTTATCCTCCATTAAACAATTCTTTACAGTATCATCATTTCTGGTTCTTCTAAGTAATTCTTGAAGTATTGGAGCCATTGGGCTCCAACAGCCCCATCGACCGTCCTATGGTCATAGCTGGCAGTTACATAGATGACGTTCACTTCCTTAAAGCTACGAAACACGGAAAAATTAGTAATGGTATTTCTCCAGAAAGGATTTCTAGATGAATTACCCTTTAGTACTGTCAGGATCAGCGACAAGCTTTTTGATCGTAGTACCAATAGCTACAATTACCGATTGTGGCGGGTTTATGACTGCACTGAAAACATCAACACCTGAAAAATGTTCGTCGTTATTTCGTTCTTGGGATTGTAAATTAAAGTAATTACCAAACATTCCTAAATTAGAAACAGTAATACCCCCTCCTTGATAATCTTTTGGTTGCAACTTATTAGCCTTAGCCTTGGCAGCTATGTCCTTAACAATTTTCGATATTTCTATGACACCCTTTCGGTCCGCAGCAAAAACAATAGGCGTTATTAGACCCCTATCTGTAGACACGGCAACAGACACGTCCACATTATCGAATCTAAAAGGAACTTCACATCAGAGTTCAGACCCGCAAAAATATATAATTTTAAACCTACTGTCTTATAACCTTGTCCATCCAATAAGCGTTTGTTTCTGGCACCTTTCTGCACGCCGTAGCTACAGCCTTAATGATAAAATCATTCAGCGATACCCGGATCTTGTCCTTTTCGTATTTTTTGTTGACCTTTTCTCTGAATTTCAGCAGCTGAAAATTCAAATCTTAGTTAGTAGTCTCCTATGTAAAGTTTGTTCCCCCGTTCCTACCTTATCAACTTGACACTCTGTGGTCAAGTAGTAATGCGGTATCGTTTGCTTCGACTGCACCAGTCTCTTAGCAATGGTCGCCCTCATGTTCGAGACTGGAATATCAACGTATCCTCCTTGAGGCATAACGTCCGGTTTACCGGCGCTAGGCGCTGCAGCAGCTGCAGCCTTCATAGCACCCAGGTCGGTAGACTTAATAGACCCGTATATTCCACTACCTGTACCTTCCAGTCTCAATTTCTGTGCCTCTGCAAGCTTCTTAGCCATTGGACTGGCGTAAACCCTGGGCCCCCTCTGCTCCACTGCAGTCATTTTTCCTGGTGCTGCTGCAGCTGGAGGAGGCGCGGTTGCAGCCGGCGCGGGTGCAGCCGGTGCAGGAGCTGCTGCGGGGGCTGGTGCAGCTGGAGCTGGAGCTGGTGCCTTCGGTGCTGGTGTTGCCGCTATTGTACCGTCGTCTTTGAAATCTTTAAATGCAGCCACGTCCTCTTGTTTTTCGACTATAATGCAAACAAGTCTGCCAACAGGAACGTCCTTTGTACCAGCCGGTAGAAGAATTTTCGCTAGATAACCTTCTTCGGGCGTCTCAAAGCCCATTGTGGCCTTGTCTGTTTCAATTTCGGCCAGTAAGTCACCTGAAAGTGGAAGGTTTTTCATTTTTTAATAGCCCTGAGATTGTTTAATAAGCACAAGTTGGCTTACCTTCGTTTAATTTATCACCTTCCTTTTTTTGCCAACTTACGATCGTCCCCTGATCCATGGTCGGTGAAAGGGCTGGCAGTGTTATTTTTTTGTGAGGTGGGTAACTGCTATATGCCCGACAGAAATTGAAGTTCCATGTTGCTGGTGATTTCTTTCCCTGAGTTATTTCACCATGGATTCTGGAAGAAAGGAATTTTCCACTTTTAATGTAATGAAATTTATTCGTTCAAATTTTTTTTTTTAATCATGCATCTTTCCCGTAGGATTTTTTTTTATAGAAACGGTTTTGAGTTTTAAGAAAATTCTGTGGCGAGTGTAATAGTGGGTAAATCTTGTTCCGCCAGGACCATCGTTTTCGAATAGTCTAGTAGTTGTATTGATTACACACACTCCCGTATTTACCATTTGAAATGTGAGC